>OY804600.1:40641523-41241523 GCA_963680895.1 Fragum sueziense | reverse complement strand
TCGATACAAAAACGACAACGACATCGTAAAATATAAAAGCACATAGAGCTCTTAAAAACCGGGGTTGGGTCAATGAATTTGTTTTAATTACATATGGATGTTAAATTAAATAGGAATTAGTTCCCAGGGGTCGATTGAATGGATTAAGAACATGATATAGAACAAAGACATCCATGATGGGCGACTAAAACAACGTAACTACACCTTATTCAAGCTGTAGTTACAAGGTTTTGGTCGCCCACAAAAGAATTCCGGAAACTGACACGTGACTTGCCCAGCGTGACATTTGCCCTGATCAGAGAAAACACACGTGTCATGGAAAAAATCACTTGTTTTAGGATATATTCCAGTTGCTATTAGATAACAATCATTTCGTGCAACTTAACAAGCATTCTGTGCAATTTCAGGCGTCATTCGTGGCAACGAAAATTGACTATGATATAATCTCGTCTAGCCCTGAGTGTCATGCATGACAACGGGAATTTACAAGGGATACGAAGTGTTACACGAAGCGTTTGGTATCTTGTGTTGAATGGAACCTATTCGGGCAACGTCATAAACATTCGGTGGTGGAACGTTCCACTGCAGAATGTCAATGAAGTCGCCAGAAGAGTTACGACGTCACATGAATCTTATAAGGGGTGGACTACCATAACTATGACTTAGTCCAGACGGAGCATTGGCCTTTACAAGGCTGTTGGCTGTTAGCTTTGGAAGTCCGAAAACTGTTTCCCACACAAGACTTGGTTTTGAGTTTTGACGTCCCTATTAAACATTGCTTGGGAATTCAAAGGACTCAAAGACGAAAATGCATATAAGTAGCATGTTCTCCTTTTGCTTCATGGTTTTCTTAACATTAATGCACATGTAAAAATCAAATTTCTTTGAACGTCCGTTTTTCGTCGGGAACAGGTCTCAAAATAGACCACACTAAATGTTGCTGTTTGGAAAAAGGGTGCATAGGACAATTAATGTGGAGAAGAATTTCTAAAAAAAGAATCTGATTGGTACGGGTCGTAGGAAAAAGCAAGCGCTGCTTTTCTCAAGTCATATTCTGTGACATTTACTCGCAGGCGAGTGCAAAATTTGAACCCAATCTCCTTCGCAGTTATCTCCCCTGACTCAGAATATGATTACGTTCCTCCGACGTAATCACTGTTTTGATATTGCGTCCGACCATGTTAATGTTGTAGTTTCCCTCGACTTTTACTGATTCCGACCTCGCATGAATCTCATTTGGGACGGAAATCGACTTTCAGAACTTTAAAATCTCAGAAAAGAACATGTCATATTCTTGTCAGTACTCAAAATGGACCAAACGTACAATCGACAAAATTGGTCATGTGAATAGCAGGATATTTCAAGGCCACAGCATGGAAATCATTGACGGAAAGTAAGAAATTGTTTTTTGTAAAGGGGTGTCGAAAAGCGCCATGGCTGCGAAAAGGATTAATTATTTTAACCTATAATATATATAACACCATATTTGTTTCAAATGCATTTCTTGTTCCTAACGGGGCAATTTAGGAATTGTTCAGACGTGTTGTGTTACAAGAGGCATCATTAGCCCATTACCAGACGTTAAAACTTAAGACTTGCCCAAATTTAAAAAGGTTGCCGACGACAATTTTAAGAGCATAGAATTTTACATTATTTGCTATTTCTGTGTGGAAAAGATTGTGGGAAATGAAAAAAATACTTGTCACAAGCGAATTCTTCATTTTCCACAATGGTGTCAAAAGCATTTATGTTGAAGGGCGTCAAAAAGCGTCTAAATATGCTGGAATGTTTCAACCATTTCCTGAATAATTTCCCTTTTTGACGTCTTTAGTAGATAATGCTGGGGAAATCGTTAGAGAAAAGATGAAAACCAACAATTTCGATATTTGCTTCAACGTTTTCTATGCTATATATTCAAATGTTCTATTTTGGTTACACAAATTGTGTCGTATGTCATTGCCTTAACATTTGTCACGTATATCAATTTGCCGTTTGGATAAGACAGTAACTTGTTAATCCGATTTTTATCAACGTCCATTTTCAGGCCCGTAGAAACAGGGCGGGGAGGGGGCGGGGAGGGGGCTAGGAGGGGGCTAAGCTCCCCCCCCCCCAAAGTTGCGAGAAAATGCCGAATTTTCCTTATTTCACACTGAAAATTTAAGGAAAATCCCATTTAGCCCCCCCATATGAAGACAAAGGGGCTTAAGCCCCTCCAATATGACAATATGAAAATGCTTCCTATGGGCCTGATTTTGCTGTTTGCTGCAGGTTTCAAACCCGAAAAGTCGTTTAGGGATAGCTGGAAGTAGATGCGTCTTTACGAGCTATGTCAAAGGTCATTTTGTTTCTCTTGATAATCTACATAACAGTTTGCAGACTTTGTGTCATTGTGGATGCTTAACCTTTAACCAACTCCCCAAAACGACCAATTTTAACGTCTCTAGTAAAGAAGACAATCAAAAATATTATGGCAAATAGAGAAAATTCTTATGACCAGCATTTTCTCATTTCTCCTCAATACTTTTCATGCTATATTGTAAGTATGTCCGATTTTATAAATATCAATTTTGTCGTCTAGCAAATTTCTAATTCATATCTAAACAATCTTAACTTTGTCAACTTTGAAAGGGTTGAAATAGGTTTTCTTTTAGCCAATGGTCATTTCATTCTCTTAACAGTCTGTCTACTTATCTGTATATTCTCTTGGGTTGCTGCACCTTGAAATCTCAAACTATTCATTTCAGAACACATTTTGAGACCTTTCGCCTTGATATGTTCTAAATTCTTACATACGCATGCTGTGTGAAAGAAACGTGCACTATTTGTTTTCTATATCATTTGCGGCACAAGATAGAGGGCTCTATGTCTTTAATTTCAAATTATTTATGTATTTTGATTCTATATTTTTCAATATAGACATCTATTTTTCCTTATGTTTTCTTGTGGTTCGCTATAACTTGTGTAGTACAAGAAGACAAAAATCTTTTCTCAAATGACAATATTTTGGGCCGGACCATATGTAAATTATTTGCGACAACAGGAATAGGAGTCACTGTTTGTGAAATAGAAGTAAAACCTGACTGGCCGTTTACGGATGCAACGCTATCGGACAACTTAAACCTTTCGAGCTATATAACAGGGCGTATTTTTTTCAAGACGTAAAACACATTAATTGTTTATCACATCGAATGTTGTGGGTACTCATTGGAATCGTCAAATGAGTATCCACAACGTTTGGTTTAAACAGGCCCGTAGGAACAGGGGTGGGGCTAGGGGGGGATGGGGGGGGGGGGGCTACCCCCCCCCCGTTGGCCAAATATGCCAAATTTTCGTGTGTTTTTTTCACACTGAATATTTGGGACAATCCAAATTAGCCCCCAAATATTCAGACACTGAGGCTTCAGCCCCCCCCCCCCCCCATAAGAAATTGCTTCCTACGGGCCTGTTATATTTTGAAAAAAAAAACCTACAATGCGAGTGCCCCTCTTATCAGTGGCCCGTAATATTACGTTATTTGTTTCTCATCGAACTTTTCCTTGAGCTAGAGTGTCTATTTTTCTATGCCTTGGCTAACCTGATAAGTGAATGAAGAGCTCATTGGCTTTTTATAATGGGGATTTAAGTGATACATTATACACCGATAAATCAATCAAATTAGTTTGTCACCACGAATAATAAATACTAAACCATATCGATCTGTAAAGATTAATTATCGTGAGTTTTAGAGTAAGCTTAAATTACGCTACGCCCTTAACCCATGTGATAGCAATTCGCACTTAGTCAAGAAATACAGTATTGTGGGCCTAGTGATTTAATTGATATTGAAGCAAGGGCATACCCTTAGCAACGCCTCAGTTTTATTTAGTCTCGTCAAAAATGATATCACGGTCCATATAATAAAACAAATCCATGTTGTTTACGACCGCGCCCGAATATGTTCGGATACGCAACGGCGTCGCTCGAAAAAATCCGATGCTTTATGAATCTATAAATGGCCACATTATGGGTATTCTACCTTAAAATGATATCAAGTCTTTCTATGTAAGTGATATTCAAACATAATCTTCTAATCATTTTGATTACTTTTGCGAAAAAGTACCATTGTTCTATGAAAAGCTCTAATATTTCAAAGACAATTGGAACTATAGGATCTTTATCCAATTTGGTTTTTGGAAGACATTCATTTGTGCGAGTAGGCAAATTAAGATTGATGTACATCTATATGTTGGCAATAGAGTTAACACGACACTTTTCCTATGTACGTATAAACATTCTACTATTCGTCGTTGTAAATGCAAAACCTCGTATTTCGTTTTTCGAAAAATTTTCAAAGGGCGGGGTGTAATAACTTTTCCCAAACTGATATATTTAACTTGAAAATTGGACATATTGTATCACTGAAACTGAGTGGTAAAAATATCTCAAAACCTGCAAGAATTGTCTAAACTGGACACACAAGTTTTTACTTTGAAAATCGCAAGAATCGACATACGAAGTTTTGCATTTACACCGACGAATTGTTTTAGTGCTATACTATGCTAATCAAGAAGGTATTTCATCAATAATCATTTCACTTCTTTTATCGAACGGGCGGATCTGGTGCAGTGGTAATGTGCTGGGCTTGTATTACAGGAGTCGCTGGTTCGATCTTCAGACTCCCTTGTCTTTCGGATGAGACTTTAAATTGAGGCTCCGTCTCCATATGACCTTGTTGTTAAGTGCGACGTTAAACTCCATGCAATCCAAAATTCTTTTCTCGAAGAGCAAAAGTCGGTTAGAATAGCATGTTCTTTACCTCATCTGTTTTTTGTGAGAAGATCGTTTTTGTACCCAGGCAAATTGAGATTGATGTTACATCTATATGTTGGCAATACAATTACCGAATCTACTTTCTAATGCACATATAGAACTCTCCTGCAAAACATTTGACAAACTCGTCTTAATTTTCTTCCGTTTTGTTCTGAGTCGTTTTTGTCTTCGTCGAATAGGGAACGATTTTATCCAATTAACCGTAGGGATGTTATCTCGGACAAACAATATTATTTCGTAGGCGTCGTTATAAGATATCATAACTACGGCTTGAGTCAAGCCGTAGTTTCGAGATTTTATTACAACACCGACGGTTTATCGATATATAATGGAACACAGTCTATTTTTAGCGCGAAATTTATTGCTATTACAATCTGTAAAGCCATATTATGACGTCCTTTTTTGTCTGAGATCTTCTTGTCGCGATTGGGATGATAAGGCCAATTCCTAGTACCGTGAATCAAGACCGGTATAAGCAAGCACGATTCAATAAGCAGTAAGAGATACACGTGATGAGTAGAAATACGTGTTTTATACCCGGTTTGTAAATTTACGTTGCTTTATGTATATTTTAAAACAAACATTCAAAAAATGTTTGAAATAAATATCGTATGGATTGGTCAAAATGTATCGGTAGATCATTCAAGGGAAAACCAAGTTCATAATTATATATAGTTCTTCTGAATCGTGTCTGTATCAAATTGCCTACCCACATAATTCAGTTTTACACTGTTAATATGAAATTGATGATGGAATGTGATATTTTGGTGCAAGCGCTAACATTCCTTTCTTTTACACGATGTCCTTACTATATAAATAGCAACGGAAACTCTCGCTGTTTCTATGATGTTCTGATACACGAAATATCTAGCGTGGGTCCCTTTAAATGAACTACATGTGCATACTGATATTGCAGACTGCAACTTTTCTTTAAAAAAAAACCGTTATCACATCTTATTCTGCGCAGTAGGTACGAGTATTTTTGAAAAAAGCGACGACATGTTGATAGGCTGATCACTCTTATTGTCGCTTTTCAACAAAAACCTCGTATCGACAGCTTTTCACAAACTGTAGATACTAGATTTTTGTTGGGAAGCAGCATTATGCTTCTCTCCCGGGTATAGTCGAAATGTAAACGGTGCAATGTTAATGACTATTGTCGACATTTTCTCTAAAATACTGCATCTATCATTGGAATATAATGACCTTACTGCAATCATTATATTGGCCCTGATGGATTCTAGGTTTAGTGTTTCTGTACTTTCGTGAGATGACGGGATCTAACACTTTCCCAAAACGTCGAAGTTGTTTACTATTCCAGTTTGATAAATGCTACATAAAAATAAAAAATGCATGTCCATAAAAAAAGATAAAAAAAACCCTGATATTAATGTAGACATAGTTTATGTAAGACAGTGCAGGAACAATGTTGAGACAAAAAGAAGAAATCTTGGTTACAAACATTTTCCTCTTTGGTCTCCATATTTTCACAGAACTTTTCTGGTAGTAAATTAGATTGGTTTTGTTTTGGAAAGAATTAAAGGGACCCATTGTAGGTTTTTATGCTTCCGAACTGTTGGGGAACTATTTGTACATGGAAAAACAATTTGCAATGCATAAAAACCTCAATCACGGAGAATAACCATCTTTCGTTTGCTATAGATCAGTCATTTACAAACGTGTTTACAGTTCATATTTTTACTTCAAAACGAGACAATGTCAAGGTCAACGAGGCCCCCAGCAGTATTAACACACCGTACAACCGGCTGCGTCGATGACTGTGACCTTATTTGCGAGGGATGCGTGGAAATGTTTATTTTGTACAAGCACTGGACATTTACACGCGTATTTATCAACTATAGAATACCAAAGATCCTTTCGTTTATTTATAAAAGTAAATTCATTTGACCTACCATGCACATGACATCAGATGCCGAATATGTCTTCGCTGACTTTTGACGCAGCCGGGTGTGTTGAATCTCGCTTGGCACAGATGACGTACCTCTGACGTAATTGCTTTTTTAAGGTTGGGCATAGGTAACCGTTACAAAACAAAAACAAGGACATTATGAAACGGACCCGGACGTTATTCATTGACTTGGATGTTAATACTTAATAAAGCTCGATGAGTGCTAACAATGGACATAAATGATCTGCCCCTTCAGGTTGGTAATTTCATGCGTTATTTCTGGTTTGTAATTATTGTGCCATTTGCAATTTCGACAGCCTAGCAGGTCCCCCTTTTAAAACTTTAAATAGATTGGGTGCGTTTTCCTTTCTTTATTTTTTGTAAGCTCGCGATCATTCAGATTCAAAACTAACTCGTCACGTTTGCATTATCGACGTTTTTCTTCAAAAACGCCGTAACTTCAGCTTTATCAAAGCTGTAGAACGAGACTTTCTTTATAGTGACATTTCACAATTATTTTTACATAAATTTTACTTTTATTCTATCTGAAAGAGCATGTTTTCTTATGAAAATTCTGAAAATTTCCAGCCAAAGTATTGAACAAATTGTTGTGGACAACAGTTCAGATTTTATATAGAATTAGTCATTTCTGTCTCAACTTAAAAGGCGTATTTTTCCCTTATGAATAACAACTTAAAAAACTGACAGCATTTCTACGCATAAGAATAAACAATCTTTGCATCAATACATACTTTTAAAAAATGAAATAAATGTGAAATGTCACTTTAAGGAAATTGTTTTTCTTTTTCACCCTCTTACTTAATGTATATTCGAACTGTCAAGAATTGTGATTTTGATCAAATTATTTTCTACGCATTTGCTCGTTGAGAGAAATGAGCCTTGTCATTTTAAACGAAAATGGAATTGGCAAAAAAATAGATTAGCAAAAAAATAGGACTTATATACTGAACAAAAGAAAAAAAAAACACTTACAAAATATGTGCTACTTGTTCGATGGTACCAATTCTTAGATGTACACAGATGAATGTAATAGCTTTTAAAAATTGTATTGTTTGTAAAATCGTTCGGAACTCGAGTTCATGGAACCCCATTTGACTTGACACAGGACATGTTTTCAACCATTTCAATAACGAAGGCATTCAAACTCATTTTGAACATACCAAATTTCGCATAGCTCCGGATAATAAAAGACTTCTTCATTTCAAAATTTTAAAAGTATCAAACTCATTCCACGAAACCCTATATTGTTGGTACTCATTAGAATCGTCTCGAAGAGATTATTCTAATGAGTACCAACAACATAGGGTTGAGGCGGGCAATAAGAAATTTAGAAAGTAATAGCGATGTTTTAGTCGATCGCTGTATTATATTATAACAACAATAATATGAGCATCATCTGCCTTGAAGTTAATCAGAGAAAAATAACAATATAACGAGGAATGTGTTTCATTTCACGATTCATTATATGGTTATTTTTCTTCAATTAACCCTATCCTCGATGGCAATATTAAAATCTTATTGGAGTTGAAATTGCAATCTAGAAAACCATTAGATTTATTTTAGATTTGTATTTCAAAATGAATATTTTCTAACGTGGATTTTTTTTCAGAACGGCAAAGTTATAAAGACAAGCGTGTTTCTTGTTTTTGTGTTTTATGTATCTTTTTTTGCTTTATGTTCTTTAATGCGTTCTCCCATGGGCTTGCGAAAATAAGGGATTGTGAAAGAAATGACTATTTCGTCAGAAATCGCTAAAAAAATTCGTAAACATCACTCATTTTGAATCTTTTGTTAAATGTAAAGATGTCACGCAGTTTTGGTGCAAAACTAAGTTTTATTTGTCACGTACATAAAAGTCCCTAAATCTTCTTTGAATGTAGTAGATTAATCGGTTTCTATGATCAATTCAAAACAAAAACTCGTATTGACATCTTACACATTAGATAGAAAATGTTTACGAAAACGTTTAGGACCAATCAGAAAATGGCAATAATCCAGCGTTTCCTTCTCGCCAATACTATTACCCTGCCTTTTCTGGCTTTTTTAAGTATAAAGGTCAATAAAATCACGATCTATTATAATGTTACCGCCTTAAATAACAGTGACCTTTCGTGCATCACGTGACCTCTGGACAGACGAGTCCAGCTAAGTCGGTAAATCAGGTTTTCATATCAGACATGTATGACTTAAATTGCTATTTCTTTAAGTTATTCTCAGAAGTTCAGACCCACGTGCAAAGCTTTCATTTAGAACGGTATTTCAAATAATGTAAAAATAATTTTGAAAAATAATAAAGAAAATAAACCTGGTAAACAAAACGAGACTTCGTGAGATTGGAACCCACATCCTCCAAGTTGTAACTTACATTTAGTGTTCGAACTACTTTTTTGACCAATGAAATTGCAGTATATTTTAAAATATTGCCGCTCTATTTCGCATAAACAGGCTGCCGACTAGTTTATGTGACGTCTATACAAAGCCACGCCCGTGTCCAATGAACCGCTAGCGAAGTGAGAAAGAGTCTGTATAGTAGATTCTACGCGATATAAATATTCAAAGCGCTGCGCGCATTTGACTGTTTATTTCGCGTAGAATCTACTATACAGCCTCTATCTAATACGTAATCACATTGTGGTTTTCACCACTTGACTACGGTTACTGCACGTTGACGTTATAGTCATAACTTGTTTTAACAAAAACGTACGGTACAATATGAACATACAACCCCTCTCACGTGGGTTAGTCACCAATTAAAAGTACATTTGAGTCTCAATGTTGCTGGTGGCACTATACATATTGAGCGGTTTGTTTTGCAGTGCTCAGTAAACAGGAGTCTACATCGCTCACGTTTTATCCATATATATTTGTAGATATAGGCTTACATATATATTATCTCTTTTCAACAAAAACATCGTAACTGCAGCTTAAACAAGCTGCAGTTACGAGGTTTATGAAAAAAATGATGATGTACATGTATTACTTTCTAGACTTGTACCAAATCTATTGTAGTACATATACCTAAATTTTCATTCATGAATTTAGTTTATTGATCCTGGCCAACAATTTAGCCCAGTTTTTCATGTTCATAACAAATGTTTGTCCGAAAATAGGCTGTTTAATTCATGGTAATCACCACGTAAAGAACCCGTGAACAAATCAGGGAAGTTCTAATTTGATAAAACATGAACGATTGCACGCTGAATTTCGAGGGCGAAGACTTACCGCTAAATATTTTCTTAGTGCATATAGATCTAGTACTTGTCATATATTCTGAGCTTATGGCTAGAGATGATGTGCCATGTCATTTATCATGAGCTATGCAATGGTTCTTTGCTTAACCCTATCCCAAATGGCAAAATTTTAGGCCGGTCCAATTTGAAAGCTGTTGCAGGCAACAAAATCAATGTTGATAATGATAGGTTTTGTGTATGATATAGCTCAGAAAATATTGAGACAAAAGGAGAAACTGCTGGTTATCAGCAGTTTCTTCTTTTGTCTCAATGTTTTCGCAAGCCTTCTCTCTTAGGGACGTCAAAACCAGGTCTTGTTTGGGAAAGGGTTAGCCAGTGACACAAATTTAGTATATCAGTCTAATCAAGTCAATGCCAAGGTTAAGTTGTGATGTCTATATACCGAGTTAGAGTAGGCTACCCTTTAAGTCTGTCTTACAACCCGTCTTGTGTCTTTATAAATCGCACGTTTTAAAAATCTCCGAAGACACATGACTTATAAAGACGCACGACGGGTTGTAAAAGAGGCTTAAAACAGGTACATTCAGAGCAGGTTAAAAGTATGAATCTCTTTGGGGGAAAGTATGCCTCCTTTGTGATTTTTATGGTATTTCTGTTTAATTTTGCATGCGTCACACATACGTCTGTCGTATATACTCAGTACTTATATCTTGCGTGCTCCTGGCATTCTAGAAGACACTTAATGGTCGTAGCAAAGAATTGTCCGGTCAATTCTTTGCTGTGTGCAGTCTGCATCGTGGTTGCGTCCATCAGAATCGTACGTTGCAAATGCGTGCATCGCACGACTATGCCTACGTTTTAGACACCGACCGCACGCAAGAGCACGTACGGTCGGTTGTAAGAGAAGCATAATGAAACGACAATATCGAAGGACGACCTCTGACTGCGTATGTCACATTCTACGAAATAGGGCCTACTGACCTGTCTAATTTGACCCATCTCTTTTTATCCAGGTTAGGACGGTGTAGGCTATATTACTACGCATTTATGCATTTCATACACATTTCATTTCAGGGACAAGATTTCGAAGGACCAGTAACTGCAGAGGAACTCAGACAGGAACTATTTGATTCAACAGCAGCGGATTCTATTTATAACTCACAATCAAAAGAGTTCGACAGACTATCACGTGATACTTCACCTGATACATCACGTGACAGCGGCTTAGTCACTAGTCACCGGACAAAACGTTTCGGATTTGGACTTTTTCCGATGAGCTTATCATACCGATTACCTTTCTTCCCAAGACGAAACCGAAGATTTAATTCACGAAATTATGTGGCTATGAGAGGAAAACGACTGAATCGACTGGACGGTTTAGAGTTAGATGATTTAACTGGTTTTGACCACGAAGGTAAGATGAGTTTCCCATAGCCCAGAGTAACGAATAAATGGTGAGATGGCTTTTCAAAATGAAACATTTCACCAAATCATTATCAAACCCTATGTTTTGGATACTCATTAGAATCGTCTCGTCGAGACGATTCAAATGAGTAACCAGAACATACGGTTTGGATTTGAAATATAGATATAAAATATTCTTTGCCGGCTCTTATCTGATGCTCTATAATAAGTTTTTTTTTAGAAATTCGCATTTAACAAATACCAGAGGCGCGTTCTTTAGGGCGAGATTTTTTAAGATTTCTTAAGATGTTTTTGATAAAGCGTTTATGAGGCCGAGATTATAAGCGAGGTATTCCAAATGTTCCATACTTCATACAAATGACGTCATGATGACATCATTTGTATGAAGTATGGAGCATTCGGAACTTCGCGGTTTATGAATCATAGAGCATTCGGAACAACTCGGTCAATTCTCTCCCCTATAGATTCTACAGAATTTACCGAGGCATTCCGAAAGAAGTATTGAAGTATTAAGAAATCTCAAGATATCTCAAGAAATCTCGCTCTAAAGAACGCACCTCAGTTTTCCGACCTCCTCTGCTTCGTTTTTTCCCTAATTGGTCATACATTAACATAGTACAGTAATTTAAAAATATAGAAATTAGTTTGTCAAATAATTCTCATTCGTTTAAAACATTCAGTTAAAATCAATTCATCGTTATCAAAAACAGACATGAGATATAACATTTACGTTGTAGGATTTTCCAATGACAAGATTTTGATTCTCGTGTGTAGAATATTTTGACATCAGAAATATATCAAAATGTCAAAATTCCAACTCAAATCAAATAAACCGGGATCTGGAAAAGGGATCATTTGTCCTTCGTGCGCACTTCAGCAGTCAGATTAACCCTTTCCCAAACAAGACCTGGTTTTGACGTCCCTATTAGAAAAGGCACGGGAAAACATTGAAACAAAATAATAAACTGCTGATAACCAGCAGTTTCTCCTTTTGTCTCAATATTCTATACGCCATATTTTACTCAAACTCTATCTTTAACAACTTCCATTTTGTCATTTCTGGCAGTTTTTGAAGTGGATCACCCTAAAATTTTGCCGTTCGGGAAAGGGATCGAAGTTGTCCTCTAAGGGTTATAACATGTCATGGCAGACGGCAGACGGGAAAGTTTGGGACTCGTCCAAATCCAAAGATTTTGCAGACGACAATTTCAAGTGAATGAAATCTAAATGTTTGATCTTTCAGCGTAGAAAAGATTGTGGGAAATGAAGAAATTGTTCGTCACAAGCAATTTGCGGTAATGGTATAAGAAAACGTTGTCGATCTAGGTCTGGATGCTTACCTGGATCTATGCTAGTCTCATATGCCGAGAGCAACAGATACATTGGTGGTGAACTCGGCCAAAGCGAGGGACGTTTTTCCGCGAACAATGTGTTCCGCCGGTGTTGTTATAAAATATCGTAACTACGGCTTTATCGAAGCCGTAGTTACGAGATTTTATAACAACACCGACATTTTGTCAATACAAAACGGTAAACCCGGTCTGTTTTTAACAAGTTCATTGTCATTAGACGCAAAATATCTATACCTTGTAGCGAAAATTGTTTTAGTTCACCACCAGTGAGATAGAAGAGCAAAGGCATTCGAAATTTATAATTCTAAAATTCAGACCAACTGTTGTGGACACCCATTTTAATTGTCTCATGGAGTGAGTGCCCACAACATAGGGTTTGATGAATAATTAACAAATATTGAATTTTAAAAAGCCTCTACCCCCTCCTATCTCTAGCTCTGTAATGCTATGGGGACGTTTTCCAAATCGTTTCTCAAATATCAGATGTATGAAAAATGTATGGGAAATGCTCATTTCACACAAGTATGAGCTTTCATTTTGAGAATGCCTTGACACATGATTACATTGAGTAAATCTTTACTGAAGATTTTTTTTCTCATGAATAAGGTTTCAATAATACAGAAAATAAAATAAAAGAAATATAGAAACAAAGTTACATAACATTTTCCGGTTCATATCTCTATTATCTTTAAAGGAAGGTATCTCAACTTCTTGAAATGCCATGGGAATTACTTTATTTCTATAAAAACGATTCGCGCTTCTTGGGAGAAAACATTAATTAATAAAAGTAATGCATATGGATGTTAACATGAATTTGAGTCTAGGAATATAGTCCTTTTGAGTTTTAACCCCATCCTAAACAACAATTAAGGTGGTCCAAATTGAAAGCTGCTGCAAATGACAAAATCGTTGCTAGTAAAGGTAAAAATTGCTGAGTGATATGGCGAAGAAATATGGATGAAAAGAAAAGAAAGCACTTTGTTATTTATTCACAATAGCCTCTTTGCATTTAAATGATTATCAGCATTTCCATTGTTTTCTCTCAATGTTTAATTAAGTTTGTTCTTTTCAAATCCGAACATTCTTTCAAATTGGACAGGTTTAAATACGATAACGACACACACTCGTCAGATTCAAAAGTAAAATTATTTCCAAAGATTTTCGCTGTCTTAATATCATATTAAATCCATAAATAAAAAAAGACTAGAATTGTCACAAAATGTCATGAACGCAATAATTCCAAAATTAAATAAGATTATCTGTCAATGAATGTTAAGAATATCCAGCTAACCTACTTTGTGTCAGATTTCTAACGCAAAAAAGCTCAAAGTTCAGAGAGAACTGTTAAAATCTAATAAATCGTCGCGTTTCAACAAAAACCTCGTAGCTGCAGCTTCTTTTAAGCTGCAGTTACGAGTTTTTTCGTTGGAAAGTAACGAAATGTAGATTTTGCAGGACGAAATATCGTTCTTTAACCATTTCTTAGACATGACCGGTTTTGAGGTCTCTAGTAGAAAAGGCCTGAGGTGCGTTCTTTAGAGCGAGATTTTTTTAAGATTTCTTAAGATGTTTTTGATACGGCGTTTTTGAGACCGAGATTTTAAGTGAGGTGTTCCGAATGTTCCATACTTCATACAAATGACGCCATCATGACGTCCTTTGTATGAAGTATGGAGCATTCGGAACTCCGCGGTTTATGGTTAGATGGAAGTATTACGATTCCCATTGCCGACCATTATAACGTTTTGGCTTATATCTCATCTCATGAGTTTGCAACAATGTTATGGCTTACCTCAAATCCAAGAACAATTCTTCATACATCCAAAACAAGCAATTTGAATATGACATAATTCCTTTTATTACTGACTTTTTGGTCCCTTTTTGACATGACCCTTCTCCAACTGTCATTTGGACTGGCCTTTTCACAATATGCACCTACATCTAAAAATAGCTCTTAGACTGCCAAAATGTACTAAATTCTTAAAAAAAATTACTGCAATTGTTTGACAAAATATTAAATTTTATAGATAAAAAAAATAATTCTAAATTATTACATTATTGACCAATCAGAGCTCACCTTGATCCTTGTTTATAGTGCGGACGTTCAGTGGACAAAATCTGACAGATGCCGGGAAAATGTAATACTTCCACCTAACCTAAATTAAGAATCATGGAGCATTCGGAACAACTCGGTCAATTCTATCCCATATAGATTCTACAGAATTTACCGAGGGGTTCCGAAAGAAGTATAGGGCAATGGCGGCTCCCAGTGATCTTCTTAAAAATCTTGCTCAAAAGAGCGCTTTATCCTAAAACATCTTAAGAAATCTCAATATATCTCAAGAAATCTCGCTTTAAAGAACGCGGCTCTGGTAAAACATTGAAGCAAAAGAAGAAATTGCTGATACAAAAGCATTATTCTTTTGTCTCAATAGTTTTTTTAACATGAATCCTCTATTTCTAAATTCTATACGCAAATCCTGTCTTCCAAAACGCCCATTTTGTTGTCTGTAGATATTGTCAAAGTCTAAACAGCATCTACACCAAACAACATAATGTATAGAACGATCTATATTGAAAGGATCTGAAAGACTCACAGAATTTCACTGACAATTACTAGTCAGGACAAAATTCTGAAAAAGTCGCTTAGTTTTGAAGGTATAGGCATTTCGTGAAGAAAAGGGTTTGAGATCATTTCTAGGGGTATTTGGGTATGCTGAATCCGAAAAACAATGTTGCCAAGCTGAAAAATGACTCCTTCATCATCTAATTTGCATATTTTCAAAATGGCCGCCAAAATTTTAAAAAATGCAAAAACAATGTTGTTATTTATCATTTTTCGACATCTTTTGTTCTAAATATCGCACATTTCATGTTTAAAGACTAAACATAAATGATTTAACACGTAAATGAGAAAAAAAATGATATTCATTTTTGGCAATTACCGTATAAATGGCAATAAATCGCATTTAAACAATAACATTTATCTACATTTTATTTTCACGTATGAAATGCAGTGAAAGTATTCAAAACACTATTATAAAAATGTTTTGCATTAAAGGTAAAGTTTAAAAGGCAAATATGATACAGAACGCAACTTTGAGCGCAAGTCCTTTTACAACGTATCTAAGCTTTTAGCAAACCTCAAACATACCAATTTTAAAACCATGTACATAATGTTTCACATAATTCTGCAAAAATAATGATAAATCTTATCCTTTATATTGAAATCCAAAATTGTTGCCAAGATATTTACAATTAATTCTTAAGAATATGAATCAGTGTCCAAACATTTTGGAAAACGGTTTACCGTATTCGTTGTAATAAAATACAGTGTAGTGTGGAAAATTTCATTTTGTGGGAAATTCCACTTTTTGCACTTTCATATACATACACTCATGATACCAAACTGCTTCAGAGATAGTAACTAAAATCATTTTAATTTACATTTTTGATATCCTTAGAAATTAAAACGTGTATATTTGAAATCGAACACATTTTAAACAGGTAATCAACTTAGGCATTGGACAATATTAAAAAAGTACCAATATCCTAGGTTTCCAAATTTTGTTAAATTACAAAAAAAAATGAGTGTGGCAAATTTAATTCACTATGGCACGTTGAGCTTGATTTTTTCAGAGGAAAAACTAGTTGTTTACTTTGACAATATTCAAAGAGACAACTTATTTATCTAACTACGACAAAGAGAAGACTAGAATTTGGATATAGTCACTAATATACTATATAACACAGATTTTCTAGTCAACAAATGCACAGCACATAAACGTTAATGATTGAATTGGGTTAAATTTTCAGTATGATGACAGTGTCTGGTGAACATTTCCATTATGTTCCTGACATTTTTCGCACAGGTAAAGTACAAGATCCAATCAAAGTCAATAGCTGCTTATCACACGTACATGTAGATAATATGTAAGCGATTCATCCTTTGGTTACAGATTTTTTTTTTGCAATACGTCAAAAATGATGTTGACACCCATGGGTTCGAACCAGTAAGCCCTGTATAGATAGTCTCTGGTGTTATTTATTGAAGTATCGCAGCTATATCCGAAACTGTTAGGACTATATCATCTATTTAATAATAATATGTAAATTATTGACAGTTTCATCGAGAACCCCTATCATAAGTTGTGCGCTGTCGAAGGATAGACATGAAACATTTGTTTAAAAAAATAGTCCCCTTTTTAGCTATGCTCGTGGTAAGGGCCATATCATTTGCCATGGATTGTCATACAAATAGAATATGAATTTCTTGGTGTATACCTCCATGCTTTCAAAGTTGATACATCAATTCTAAAATGAAGGGTCAAATATGGTTGCCATACCAGATATTTTGATAAGAATGGCTTAGACAGAGGCATTTGCGTCTTCAAGACTTAACATTTCTTCACACAGGGTAACCTCAAGTGAAAGGCAAGTAAGAAGGAAATTGTTATGAATAGAGAAGTGGTTTTCCGCTTGATGCTCCACAGAGACATGGATAGCTTCACAATCATGGACATGAAGGAATCAAATGCTGACATGTCAAGTTTGCTTTGTCATATAATCAGTTTGAAGAATCCAATCTGAAGCTTATGTTTAAGTATTGACTCATATTCTTCATATGTTTATGTCATTTCATCGGTTCTCATGTATGAATAATCTCAAATAGGTACACTAAGTCTCAATATCCAGCTCCATCTATTAAAAAAGTTTATTCTAAGTGACGGAAAAATAAGATATGTTACACGGAATGAAATATTGTAATGACATTTTTGGAAACGAACGTTATTTCATATGATGCTATTGTACTGAATACAAATATTCTGTTCAATTTCTTTGATATTGTTGCATTTCGTTGCTGACCAAAGATTTGTAAAATGTATTTAAATGTGGTAAGTTTTAAGACGCGCTTAAAGTATTCTTAAAAATACAATAATCTACTTATCTGCATGTATCAAAAATGTTGTGTTTGTTGACATCGCTTACGTTATTTCTGATGAAGACATCTGACTTACATCTTCTATTCAAAAGTTTCATTTTAATACTCCTTGAGATCAGTCTAGTTGTCATTTTTTCATGCGTGTTTCTAGACAACTGTTCGACCTCCTAACAGGGGCCCATGCTAGTATGTCAAACATAAAAACAGGTAAAATATATTTAAAAAAATATCGTATGGATTGGTCAACCTGTATATGTAGATACTTACTGTATGATAAAAATTCGCATCAAATTTATTTAGTTCTAAATAATGTTTGTATTTAACTTTACTTACAACATTGTTAGTTTCTAATAACGTTTACAAGAAACTGATCCTCGATGAAAATCTTAGTACCAACGATATAATCCTTTTTGGCACAGAACATATGATGTGCATACCTCTTAGCAAACTGTAAATGTTCCCATGTTGTTCTGATGCCTGAAATATCTAGCATGGCCCCCATTAAATAGAAAGCGAGATGTCTAATCAACAGCGACAAAAATTAATTTTGTACAGGTTCGTTATACGCTAGCACTTACTGTTAGATTATATGAACGCAACAATTTCCTATTTGAAAATTGGACACATTCACTTTCTTAAACATGCAACTCAATTCAAAAACCGTATATAGGGTTTGTTATAAACCGTATATAGGGTTTGTTATTGGCTTTATTGGAATAAGTACGGTATTTAGCTCTTATGACATTTTATGTTATAAAGTCAATTCTGGTATCAATGAATTCAGACAAAAATTTTCCATAATGCAAGTGGGATTACGGGGCTCTTTCCGATCGAGTCATAAGTACTCAAGATTTGTTCAAATATTTTAGCTTTGCATTATTTTGAAAATGACAAATCATCTTACGTATGCTAAAATTAAATTGTCCAAAATTATTGGGTTAATCAAATTTTAAATGTAAACATCTATAATGGTACTGTTGACAAAAGTTGTGTGTTTTAACAGCGCATTTTAAAAAAAAATGCGAAAGTGATATTCTGTAAGTTTAAAGGGGTTTTTATTGCCCGTGATACGGTAAAAGATTATCACAAATAGTGTCAAAGAGGTTCTATTTACTTTTAGAATTATTTACTCATTAGTTTGAAACAATTTATAGCATTGTATCTGAACAATTTGGTTAAGATTATGCCAAAAACTTTGATATTATATGGCAGATTTGATTTTTTGGTGGCCATTTTGAAAATATGCAAATTAGATGATAAAAGAGCCATTTCTGTTCCTCGTTCTCCTAGTAAACCATTTAGTTTTAGTCTGTAAACATGAAACGTGGGATTTTTAGAACATAACATGTCAAAAAATGATTAAAAAACAACATTATTATTGCATATTTGAGGTTTTGGCGGCCATTTTGAAATTATGCAAATTAGATGATGAAGAAGCCATTTTTCAGCTTGGCAACATTGTTTTTCGGATTCAGCATACCAAATTACCCCTAGAACTGATCTCAAACCCTTTTCTTCACAAAATGCCTTTAGGTGATAACGTTTCTGAATTCGTGCCCTGACTATACGTGATACATCACTTTGCTCAACCCGTTTCAAAGACGTGACCCCTTTTGGTGCTCATAAGTATCTAACCCTTTCTCAAACGACATTTTTTTATGTTTTCCACCTTAAAAGGCGCTACAGACAGCAAAACGGAAGTTGGTAAAGATTGGGTGCGTATGTACTGAAGAGATTGAAGATAAAGGTGAAAATGTTGATGATCAGCATTTTAATCTATTTTTTTTTTAAAATTGTTGTTGTTGTTGTTTTTGTTTTTTTATCCGTTTTTCGAAATTGTTATTTATAAGCGAAAAATACGCCTTCAAAATTGAGACAGAAATGACAAATTCTATATAAATCTGAACTGTTGTCCACAACATTTTGTTTAATTTTAGCATAATAATGTATATTTCTCGTAAATGGTTCAATATTTTGGCTTGAAATTTTCAGAATTTTCATAAGAAAACATGCTCTTTCAGATAGAATACAGTAAAATTTATGTGAAAATTATTCTGTAATGTCACTTTAAAGGGACATTTCGTCCTCATTGATTATTCTAATGGGTATAAATGGTATCAGTTTTTTGAAGTTGTTGATGATAGGCGATAAACACGCCTAAAAGTTGAGACAGAAACGACAAATTCTATATACATCTGAACTGTTGTGGACAACAATTTGTTTAATTTTAACACAAAAAATTATATTTCTCGTAAACGGCGCAATATTTTGGCTTGAAATTTACAGCATTTTCATAAGAAAACATGCTCTTTATGATAAAAATGAAAGTGAAATTTATGAGAAAAAATTCTGAAATGTCACTTAAAACAGATACCGACTTTACCCTTTCCCAAACGGCAAAATCTTGGGCTAGTATACATATAGTTTAAATATCGGTGATGCAGACAACAGAATGCATGTTAAAAAGATACAGTTTGTGTACAATTAAGCATATTTAGGAAAAAAATAGAAAATTGTGATTATCGGCAATTCCTTCTTTTGCCTCAAAGTTGTTTGTTCTAAAGCATTTTCTATTAGGGAGGTCAAAACTAGGTCTCGTTTTGGAAAGGTTTAAATGTAATTGATTGGCTGTTACATCTCAATTAAGCACACGTAAGTTCTAGGAATACGTTAAATGCCAACTGGTCTTAAAATAATTAAGACAATTTACGTTTTAGACAAATAATGCAAGTTAAATTAATGGATGTCTTCTATTTGAGCGGAGAAAACGTTTGAATTTAGAATTGAAATGATGCGGGAAACTATTAGATCGTTAGCCATTTTCTCTCTGCCAAACGGCAAAATTCACGGAGGTCGAAAACAAAATTTGTTTCAGACGACTAAGCACATGTTAAGGTAGTCCATCCCTAATGAGATTCACGCTACGTCATTATTATTCGGGCGACGTCGTAAACATTCGGCGGTGGAACGTTCCTCCGCCGAATGTTTTCGACGTCGCCCGAATAGGTTCGGATAGGTAACGAATGTTAACGACGTCGCTCGAATGATTCCGAACGTCGCATGAATCTCACTAGGGGTGAACTGCCTTAAGAAATGAAATATACGTGTACAAAATTGTTAAGAAAATATTAAGACGAAAGGAGAAAAGTTTTCCTAAGCCGGCCTTTTTATTAAGAGCATCAATTCCAGTTCTTGTTTGGGAAAGGTTGATCTACATGTACGTGAATTTTCAGGGCAATGGCCCTTAATCCATTACCACACAGTTATGCTTTCAGACGCCTTTTAAAAAATGCTTCGAGAAAAAATTGTGTGGATGAAGACAGTTTTTGTGACAAGCATTTACTACATTTCCTACGATGTTTTTCATCCAAAAAGACCGAAAAAATTAAAATTTCACTCACTTGAAATTGTCCTCTGCATCATTTTTTATTTTAGACCAGTCTTAAATTTTGCTGTTTTGTAATGGGTTAGATTCATGCTATTGTAGATTTTCTCACATGGGGATTTACGTTGATTGATTTATACCGCAGTTTAAGTGTTTTTATTCAAAATACTATTTATTTTGTCGTCTGCAACGCCTTTCAAATTAGACCCAAGTGGACCCAATTATTATTTCGCCATCTGTTAAAAAAGTTTGCAACTGTTTATATGGTGCTTGTTTCAAGTTTGCTCTTTCCTTAACAAGACCTGAGGTGCGTTCTTTAGAGCGAGATAAGATATCTTGAGATTTCTTAAGATATTTTAGGACAAAGCGTTCTTTAGAGCAAAATTTTTACGACGCACAATGGGAGACGCCATTACCCTATAGGCCTACTTCGTGCGAAACCCCTCGGTCAACTGTGTAGAAACAATATCAAAGAGACTTGACCGAGTTGTTCCGAACGCTCCACAGTTTACAAACCGCGGTGTTTCGAATACTCCATACATTATACAAATGACGTCATGATGACGTCATTTGTATAAATATGGAGCATACGGAACAGCTCGGTCAAAGTCTCGGTCTTAAAAACACTTCATCCAAAACATCTTAAGAAATCTTAAAAAAACTCTCTCTAAAGAACGCGGCTCTGGTTCGACGTCCCTGTTAGGAAGCTTTTGGAAAACATTGAGGCTAAAGAAGAAAATGTTTATGACCAGATATTCACTACTCCTTTTGCTTAAACATTTTCTGTAGATCTACTATCTTCTACGTGAATCTTATTGTAATCAATTATTATCTATTTTCATTTTGTCGTCTGCAGCAACTGTGATTATCGAAAATGTGTCATGTGAGTCCCCGCCATGTCTTTTTTCAAATTAAATCCTAGCTCATCACGGTACATAATCACGTTGCTCAGAATTTCCGATAATCTTCAATATCTTTTTTTAAAATACTTGACCAATTTGAATTCGGTTTGAAGCAGAGAAGGTGGGATAATGACAGGAATAAGCTGGACGTGTTAGATTTTTGAAAATAATCAACTGATCAAAAAGTTATTGAAGATAAACCAAAACTTTGGTTGATCTTCAATAACCTTTTTATCAGTTGATTTTTCTAATATCAACCACGTTCATCTAATGCGTGACGTCTGTCCATATTCTTTGCTTCAAACCGAATTCAAATCGGTCCAGTATTTACGAAATTATTGAAGATTTTCTGAAACTATTCTATCACGTGATTGTCCACCGTGCTCATGCTCGTATTATCTATATCGTTTCAGATGTAAATGACGTCACAAAGAGGCGGGGTTTCACGGCATTACGAGGGCGATAGGGAACGATAACTCGTACGAGACTCGTACAAAACAGGGACCATAATCGTGTTGAAATTAGTTCTGTTGATTTTATATTCTTTTCTTTATTTCGTCGGTGTTATTGCAAAACCGCGTAACTCCAGCTTGAGTAAAGCTGAAGTTACGATGTTTTGCAAAAACACCGGTGATTTGTTGCCGGTTATTTTTCGGTGGTTTAGTTAAGATTAACGTTAGGGGTATATTATTTTCTTTTCTTGCTGCAATACTAAATGTGCAATGACCAATGCTGTGTTTGAAAATATCTGACTGAAATGTAGGCTTATAAACTCAGCCATGGTGTTATTTTGAATACTCTATTCCCTTATCATATCTTTAAAAATAAAGAGGAAAATGTAGTAAAATAGATTTAGAATTTAAGTTATGGGTTTCAGGTTTCGCCCTTTCCCAAACAAGACATGGCCCCGGTTTCTCGAAAAAAACTAAAGTACGTTCTCAGACTCAAATCTGAGCATCGTACTCAGATCACACGAAAATCATGTGAACTTCAATCGAATACCCTTCCACGTTGGAAATTATTCGATTGAAGCTCATTAGTATGTACTAAATCTTTTTCGAGACATCAGGGCCTGGTGTTTACGTTGACTGGTACCCATTCGTGTAATAACTGAATGTACTAAATTCGTATTAAATTTCATGGGCGGTAACCAGTCTAGTGTTGACGTACATAGTAAAGAAGACTTGGAAAACAGCGAGACAAATGAAGAAAGAGCTGATAATCATCTTTTTCTGCCTTTGTCTCTATATTTTCCTGGCTGTATTGCACACAAATCCTATTGCAGTATAATCCCTTCTATTTTCTGCAGCAGCTTTCAAATTGGACGATCCGACAATTTTGTCGTTTGGGAAAGGGTTAAGGCGTAAACGTTGTAAACGTCGTAACCTAAATATTTAACGACGACGCCCAAATAGGTTCGAAGATTTAACGAATGGTAACGACGTCGCACGAAATATTACGACGTCGAGTTCACGAATCTCATTAAGGGTGGATTATCTTAACATCATGATCACCTTTAGTCGAAGCCCGCGGCTAATCCGAGCTTTCTCTGATGAAATTCCCTCTTTGGTATGTTGATGTCGCTCATTTACAAATGAGCGACATCAACATATCAAAGAGACGAATTTCATCAGAGAAAATTCGGACTACCCGCGGCCTGCTAACAGACCATGGCACATATCGCTTTTTAATTATGCACATTTTCAAGTTTTGATAAGACAAATTAAGATTTAGACTCAAATTTCAAAGCCACTGCAGACGACAACAAAACTTTTGATCAAATACATGTATTATCTTATGCGCATTATAATACCATTGGAACACCTCGGACAATTCTATCGAATCATACCTTGGATGTAAACCGTGGTTCTACTTTTAGACTAAGAAGAACAACAACAACAACAACACAAAACATATGTCCATAACAAATGACAAAAATAAAGCGACAATGATACTGAAATGCATTGTGTGCAGTTCCAGTGTCCTCTCTTTTTAGAATGATTTCATCCTGCAAATCCCGCGAGTTGCCGTGGTTGTTCATTTGGATGACCTCGAAAATCACTTTATGAAGCATAATTACTTCCCGCTAAGAAATCGCATGCTTTAAACATTTCTTCATACACATACTTCCGAGGCGTTGATTCGATAGTAGTGTCCGATGTGTTACAAACGATTATATATAATACAGAAAAGGAGAATGCTTATTATAAAGCAGGGGATCGGTTAAACCTTACCCAAACAACCAAATATTAGGTTGGACCAATTTGAACACTGCTTCAGGCGACAAAACGGTTGTTACTAAAGGTATGATTTGTGAATAATATAGCTCAATGAACATTGAGGCAAAAGAAGAAAATGCTGATCAGCATTTTCTTCTTTTGCCTCAATGTTTTCTCATTTTTTCTATTAGGGACGTCAAAACCGGGCCTTGTTTGGGAAAGAGTTTGATCAGTCTCAATTATACTTGTTTTCATTTTTACCGTCTATACTGTACCAATAAAAGACTTAAAAATGTATTATTTTTACCCTACGTTTTTTCTTCTTTTGTAAAAATTTTTAAAACACTGATTAAACCTTGAAACAATTGTCGATTTTGACTTATTACTCTCGTCTTTGACCCTTTAACAAACAAGCCCTTAAAAGAAGAAGAAGAAGAAGAAGAAGAAGAAGAAGAAGAAGAAGAAGAAGAAGAAGAAGAAGAAGAAGAAGAAGAAGAAGAAGAAGAAGAAGAAGAAGAAGAAGAAGAAGAAGAAGAAGAAGAAGAGGAAGAAGAAGAAGAAGAAGACCATCTTGAATGTTCACAAAAAAAATAAGACATTCTTATCGAAACCAAAACAAATTGGCAAAAGTGTAATCCTTTCCCAGCTGAAATCATAGTGGCCCAAACTCAATTTCAAGCGAATGTAATTCTACATAGATTCTATTTGGTCTGTTTGAATAGAAAACATTGTTGGAAATGAAGAAATAGCTTGACACAAGAACTGTTCCATTTTTCATAATGCTTTCCGAATCATTTTATTCGCGGGCGTCAAAAGGGGTCATTATGTGGGAATGGGTTAAAAACAACCTATTATCATAAAGGCTCAATACCTCATTACATATCCAAGACCAGCAAGCTTTTAATTGGTGCAAACTTGAGTTTACTGCAGACGAGACAGTAAATGTTGCAAAAAGAAATATTCATAATGTGATAACATAGAAAACATTGATAAAAAAGTTTAAAGTACTAAATATCCCTCCTATTTGTCAAAAAAAAATAATATATATCTCCCAAGGAGAGAGAACCCCAATATTGTTTTGAAAAGGGTCAATGTCTTCCACACCCGAGTTCGTAAAAGGTTTTGTCAAACAAGTACGGCTTCTGTAAGTTGACATACGCCGTGTTTGATTAGTGAGCTCGCCCTTTTGGCATCGTCTGGAGGAAATGTTATGATCGATTTGGTCAATAGTCGAGTCGAGTTTGCCATAAGTTATACGTTCCGGCAGAGCATTCCTAGCTATCAGCTAGGGATGCTCTGCCAGTTCATATCTGGAGACATATTCATAGGAAAATACACAGACAAACAATATAACACCCATGTTTTCGTAATCATTTCCCAAACAAAACATAATTTTGACAACCCACTACAGAACACGGCGGGGAAACAATGAGACAAAATAGGAAAATGTTGATTACAAAGAGTCTTACCGTTTGCCTAAAATTTTCTAGGCTGTGTTTTGCATAAACGGTTTTTTTTTTTAATTTTTATTTTCTTATTTACTTATTTTATTCTTTGTGTAGTCTACGTTACCTTTCAAATTAAACCACCCTAGTAGGCCTATATGGCTGTTTGAGAAAGGGTTGAACGCCAATGTGCCCATTACGGTAATATATCATAATACGAGTTTAGTAAATAAGACACACCCATTCCAACCACTCCAATTAGAGTTTAGATCAGATCAAATAGGGAACAATTTTACCCAGTTACCGTGACGTAATTTCGGAAATCAACAGTATATCGTAGGTGTTGTTTTAAAATCTCGTTACTACGGCTCGATTCAAGCCGTAGTTACGAACTTTAATAACAACACCGATGACTTATAAAAAGAAAACGGTAAACCAAGTCATTTTTAGCACAAAATTCATCGCTATTAATGGAGACGCAGACGACAAATTAATTTTAAATCCAATCCTAAAGAAAACATTTTGGTTTAGCCTGAATTGAGAGCTGCTTCCGATGACAAACTGGATGTTAACAAAGACACAATTTGTGTACATTGTAAAACAGAAAATGTTTAGACACAAAGAGACAATTCTGATTATCAGCATTTTCTTTTTTAGTCTTCATGAAATGTTTCCAAGCCTCTTTCTATGGGGCCTTCAAAAGTAGATATTTTTTTGGAAAGAGTGAAGCTAGAGCCACACAAAGCCAAAAGAGGTAGTTGATATTTTGAAATCCAGCATTAATAAACGTTTAATCATCTCCTTATTTCATCTCAATCTTTTCAGAGCTGTTTTTGTACGCGATTCATGCAATCATCAACACCCACTTAGTCTTCTGTAAAAGCTTTCAATATTCTCAATAAATTTTCCGTTTTTTACCATGACTTAATTTTCGTTAATGGCTAAAATGAATTAGGTTATTTCATCTAAGACCACCCCCCGCACACAACAGCCTCCGAAAGTCGTCCTTGGGGTCTTAAAACGCCGCTCAAACGTTTATCATTTGTTATTTTTAGTAACATACTCTCAACCCCAAAGCGTTTTGGTAACAATACTCTCGAACCCAAAGCGTTTTAATGTTGAATGCACGTGCTCTTTATCGCTGTATATTGAATGCACGTGCGTCGTCATTGTTTTCTCCACATATTTAGGGAGCCTCGTTTTGATAATGTCGATTTGTGACTTTTTTAGTAATAATTTTCATGTATACAAGTTGATTTCCAATCAACCCATCGCCTTTGCCTCCGGAAGTGTGTTCTGTTGGTACAGACTAAAACATAAGTGAAAGTGAAAATCACTGTTAAGAGATCAGTTTATAGATGAGGCATGATCTGGAAAGGGTATCTTCCCAAGCCAAAGGTAATATACATGTATAGAGCCAGGATCTGGAAAAATGTTCCCTATAGTATTTGAGACTACTTTGTTTCCAGACATGAGGTGCGTTCTTTAGAGCGAGATTTCTTGAGATATCTTGAGATTTCTTAAGATGTTTTAGGATAAAGCGTTCCTCTGAGCAATACTTTTAAGACAATCACTGGGAGCCGCCATTGCTCTTTACTTCTTTCGGAACGCCTCGGTAAATTCTGTAAAATCTATATGGGAGAAAATTGACCGATTTGTTCCGAATACTCGATGATCCATAATCAAATGACGTCAATTCTACGTCATTTGTATGAAGTATGGAACATTCGGAACACTTCGATTATAATCTCGGTCTCAAAGACGCTGTATCAAAAACATCTTAAGAAATCTTTAAAAATCTCGCTCTAAAGAACGCGCCTCAGAATATGCTTGGAGCAATCTGATCAGGACCAATGATGCTGTCTTACAGCTGCTACATGTCACGGACAAGCTATTTGAGGACAGCACAGATCCTGATCAGACTGAATATGTACAGGCAGGTCTGGATCCAAGTCGTTTTAAAATGCCAAAACGGGCGTTTACTGCAATAGACCATCTTTTTCAATGCTTAAGCGATAAATTATACTATATTTTTTTTACAATTCACCCAACAAAACGCGTAAATATCGTCCGTATGGGTTTGAACCTGGAAGAGAACGTGTTGTATTTGGCTTCAACAATAATGGTCGAAATAACACCCAAAGCGTTTAGAACGCGACGTTTGATTGGTTGATTATGAAATAATAATCAGCTGAACAACCGCTTGGTGGCGTATTTGGAAACCAAGAAAATCCCAATGAAACGCCAATGGAGAATACAAACGTAGATGGTTTATACCGGAGCTGGCGAAGATGGGAAAATGTGCCTTAACCCTTTCCCAAACGCCGCATTCTTTAGATGATCCACTTCAAAAACTACCTCAAATGGCAAAATGGAAGTTATTAAAGATAGGATTTGTGTAAAAATATGGCATAGAAAATATTGAGACAAAAGGAGAAACTGCTGGTTGTCAGCAGTTTCTTCTTTTGTTTCAATGTTTTCCCAAGCCTTTTCTATAAGGGACGTCAAAACCTTTTGACCCCAACATGGTTCAGAATCAATCAGCCTGCAGATACACATTTTCTGATCAAGGATCAATTCGTTCTCTAAAAGGATCTCCATGGTATGCAGTGCGGCAACTAAGACAGAACTTATGGACTCTGATCTGCTTTGCTGAAGCATAATCTAGATTCTACAATTGGCATAAATGTAAAAAAGGCCCCCTTTCCAGATTCCGACAGATGTTTATCGAAATTTGGCAGTTTGGTACATGTTAAATAGATTCAGACAAACCCTGGAAAAACACTATACCTATATTGTAGGAGGCTTTGGAAAGTAAAAAAAAAAAAAAAAAACAATATCACTACCCGGAATCGAACTCCTTGCCTTTTTGTCGCAAACCCGACTCTCTATCTCTTAAAAACCATCTAAACATCTAATAGGTATACACCAGATAAAAGGTATTCAAGCATTGTGCGCCATTTCGCTGCTATGCCAATATGGTTGGTTTTGAAATGGCTTCAGATGACAAAATGGATGTAAATAAAGACTGGATTAGTGTACACTATAGTCAAGAAAAGGACAAAATGCTGATTAAAGGATTAGTGTTATTCAAAACTGTAATTCTGTCACATTTAGGCGCTTGTATCACCTTACCGTTAGTTCCTAGTCTACCTCTCGCCTGTGCAGCCACGTCTTATTACAATAACTCCCCATCCTTTCAAGTCGACATCAGAATCAATTTGTGATTGTGTGCTGTATCGCATCATTTTTGGAACGAAAAATGCATCAAGGAGTACAGATACTAAGCTTTTCACTTCATTCTAAAGATCAAGGATCCCAGGGATCAGCTTCCCATTATTGCTTTCACAAATGTGGACAAGACAAGAAGATACCGATTTGAATTGGAAGGCATAAGCGAACTTGGTGCCTTTTTCCACTGATTACAGTTTGATATATTCAAGCGATATTTCTTGAGCATAATTATGTTAACCTCTAAGTATTATCGCGGTGTATAATCAGGTGACTTAGAATTTCCGATAATCTTCAATAACTTTGTCAATACTTGACCAATTTGAACTCGGTTTGAAGCAGGGAAGGTGGAAAAAATGCCAGGAACAACATGGATGGAGTAGATTTTTAAAGATTAACTGATAAAAAAGTTATTGAAGATAAACCAAAATTTTGGTTTATCTTCAATAACTTTTTTATCAGTTGATTTTTCAAAAATTAACCACGTCCATCTACGTAATGCGTGACGTCTTTCCACATTATCTGCTTCAAACCGAATTCAATTCGGTCCAGTATTTACAAAATTATTGGGAGATTTTTTGAAAATATGGTATCATGTGATTGTCCACCGTGATTATTTCCATTTATTAGCTTTGACTCGATTTAAATCTGTCCCAAACGGAATTGATTAAAACTGTCCCTATTCAAGAGTTGTTGCAAGAATGTTTTGGTGAAACTGGTTTTGTTTGGGAGATGGGTAGGTCATATTCGAAACACTACCGCATCGAAAATAACTTTTCTCTCTTTTTTATTTGTTATTTTTTTGTACTTTGTCTACATAACGAAAGCGAGAAAATGCTGGATATTACGACGTTTCTGATTGGTTGAAAGGAATATACGGGTGCTCGCGTAAATTTATACGTCGACGCATATATTTACACGAGCACCCGTAAAATTTCAGACTGCTCGCGTAAAATTTATGCGTCGACGCGTAAATTTTATGACTGCACGCTAAAATAAAACTTTTGACTCATTCGGTACGTCATAATAGCAGATGATTGAACAAGCACGTCTCTGTTCGGCTACCAAGGGAGATAATTTCATAATTCATCAGTTTGGAAATTACGAGTTCGGTCCCTTTGAAAGTGATTTGGTCATGGCAACGCCAGGAAATATGAATGATGCAGTAAATCGGCATAATAAAGCAAGCAAACTGACTTAACCCTTTCACAAACGGCAACAATTGTGGGGGATCCACTTTGAAAGCTGCTCCAGACGATAAATTAAGAAGTGAAATGTGCATCATGTATAGTAGCAGAATAAACGATGAGGCAAAAGGAATAAATGATCTTTATCAGTATTTTCTACCTTTGTCTCGATGTTTTCTGAAGCCATTCCAGTCATTGACGTCTAAAACAGTTATACTTTTCAAAAGGACTAAAATCTACATAACATACATCACTATTTAACCCTTTCCCAAACGAAAAAAATTTAGGGTGATCCACTTCAAAAACTGTAAAAATGACCAAATGGGTGTTATTAAAGATAGGATTTGTGTAAAATATTGCACAGAAAATATTGAGACAAAAGGAGAAACTGCTGGTTATCAGCAGTTTCTTCTTTTGTTTCAATGTTTTCTCATGCCTTTTCTTATAGGGACGTCAAAACCAGGTCTTGTTTGGGAAAGGGTTAACTCGTTACCAGACGGCATGATTTTTAGAGTTGTCTAAATTCAAAGGTGCTGTAAACAACAATATGAAAAAAAAAACGTTTACATTAATTGATCAATCTGGATAGGAAATATCATGGGAAATGAAAATGCTTGTCATACGCGACTTATTCATTTCCAACAATATTTTCCAAAGCCATCATCTTATGGGGCGTAAAATGCGTTACTTTTTGGGAATGCGTTAAGCGTCCGAAAAATCGCAACACTAAACACAGAACTGCGATTATAATATTTAATCAAAACATTAAAACTATTCCTCTTTGTTTTTTCTTTAACCCTTTCCCAAACAAGACCTGGTTTTGACGTCCCTTATAGAAAAGGCTTGGGAAAACATTTAAACAAAAGAAGAAACTGCTGATAAACAGCAGTTTCTCCTTTTGTCTCAATATTTTCTGAGCCATATTTTACCCAGATACTTCCTTCAATAACACCCATTTTGTCATTTGTGGCAGTTTTTGAAGTGGATCACCTTAACATTTTGCTGTTTGGGAAAGGGTTAAGTCATTTTACTATTTTCTTTTTTTATGATAAGGAATGGCGTTGTGCCCATGTGGGGACAAACATCCATCACCATAATTTCGTAACTCACTCTGATAACTGATTTTGTCTTGATTTCACAATCTTTGTGAACTTTCCCAGTTATTCTCTTTAATGATTTCCCAAACAAGACGTGGTTTGGACGCCTTCAAGAAAATAGCCTGAGGAAAATATTTCTAGGAAAAAGAAGAATTTGCTTATAATCTGCAATTTCTCCTTTTGTCTCAATATTTTCTACGTTGCAATTTGTTCAAACACAATCTTTTTTAACATTAATTTTGTCGACTGTCAGCTATTCAATCGGATTGGTTATAAAATTTGGCGTTTGGAAATTGGTTAAGAATGCAGCAGCCTCGCATCTCTAACGTCTTCAATTAGCCCAGAGAAGTCGATGCTCGGTAGCGGTCCAACGCTTATGTGTGCCACCATAGCAAGATAGATGTCGCCACCAGTTACGCCGTCACAGTCCGCCATTTCTCCCAAGTTCTTCAGGGATTCGAAGCAGATGGATATTCGTCTATAAAGTTCCTTAAAATATAAAAGATAAATAAATAAGTTGGCTGCAGTCAGCATGAATTTTGAGCCAGGGTCTGGACAAAGGTCCCAAAAACCATCGAGGCAGTCGTGTTTCATGACGAGCCCTGCTTTATGACCCGTATCCATGACGCTTTCATTCAGTTGCTACAGGTCATGAAAAAGCTATTAGAGATTAACGTGATTCAAGACCAGACTACTTGTTGGCCTTGAAGAGGCCAAATTTAGCATGTCATTTTTCTCAGGGCGTGCAGAATTTATCTTGTGAAAACGTTGAACGCAGATAGATAGTGTTCTTGCGCGATGAAAAGTAAATCGGAACTGGATTAGATCTAAGTTACTTTATGCAGATTTTGTAAATTTCGACCCATGTACATTACAAAAGAAGTAAATACATACGTTGATAGCAGTAAAGGCATTTAAAATCGTAAAATATTTACAATCAAGAAATCGATTGCAACATATATTATGCGCGGATTCATTCGCCGCCAATACTCAACGTTTAGTGGGTTTTCCCCGAATCAAAATTTCCGTAGAGGTTCGTAAGCAATATCTAAATATAGAAACCCTGCAGACGCAAGATTATGACGATGTATTATTGCGATTAAATCTTTTTTAGTCTGGTTTAAAAAGAAGATTAAAAGGTTTTCGAGAGGTTTTTACCTGTCGATGATAGAAATATTAGTTATTTTCGGAAATAAAATGGTGTCCGATCTGACCCGAAGGAAAACTGATACTAGGCCATGGGCCGAACCCCAAAAAAGGCTTCTAAAAAAAAGTTTGCTTCAGGCTAAAGGGTGAATACATAAACTATATATCAAAATAATCCCCATCATCTCCTGATTACAAAACAACATTGTTTACCCTAAAGTATGTGGTCACTATAAAGTAATTTGACTTTGAAATACTAGGTAAAGTGTACCTATATCCGGATACAACATAAATTCGGATAAATGGCTTTATGTGTCAAAAAGCTGATATTTTTCACGAATTTGTTAGTCCAAAAGGTGTTCGAGCTACTGTTTGACTGTAATGACAGGTTTTGACATCCCAGTATGGTTGGTAAAACGTGATGACGAAACTATTTTCTGTAGGCTAATGGGCATTTTCTCCTTTGCCAACAGGATTTTACACATTATAGCACACAAATCTTCTGCTCTGTGGTGCACTTATTTTGTTACTTTGCAACATTTATATTTTGGACCAGTCTGATATTCATGAAACAGAATGTCAATCAAAGTGGCAACAAAAGATGCGTTTAGATGAAATATAGGCCCTATCTGTGATTGACAGGTCTTAGGTTGAGACCCATACAACCTAAGTTTCTAGTTACACATTCCTTTAACCCTTTCCAAGACAAGACCGAGTTTTAAAGACCTTATTAAAAAGGCTTGGGAAAACATTGAGACAAAAGAAGAAAATGCTGATCATCAGCATTTTCTCCTTTTGCCTCAATATTTTCTAGGTTTTATATTTCACAAACCAACTCTTTATCAACCTATATTTTTCACTGCAGCAGCTTTTGAATCATAGCAACGAGACTGGCTGCCGTCCCGCTAGTCTGATCTTTAAGTAAGATATAGTCAATACCAAAGTCATTTTTCAAAAGTCTCATTCGCTCTGTAAATGTGGACCAGTGGCGAGTTTCTAACTAGCTGGGAGGTATTATGGTCAAATGAATTTCGATATACCTGCAAGAGTGCAGTACCTTTAAAACTCAAACATACATTTATATTCATTCTCACGGCCTTGGAGCAAGGCTACATGGCTACATAAAACTTGTTGTTTGGGAAGGGGTAAAAGCAGTTTAACACATTTCCAAAAGGCATGCATTTGTCACTTTTCATTAAAAAGCCTTGGGAAAACATTGAGACATAAGAAAAAATGCTGATAATCGGCATTTTCTCCTTTTACCTCAATATTTTCTGTGCTTTAACACAACAAAGTGCCATCAAATCCATTTTATCGTTTGATGCATCTTTCAGATTGTGCAACCCTACATTTTTTTTATTTTGGATTTGGAAAGGATTAAGCATCTCTTGCAGGAGTGTGAACGCAAACATGAAATCCAAGCCAACAGCTGTTCATCCAACATAGGTGGAGAAAATGACAAGGCAGAAAGAAGATGCTCGTTAGCTTACTTATAATCTTATAAGATAAAATTATTTTAGATCCTCAAAATTAAGAAAAATAAAATATATAGTTGTTAATTATATTTCAACACACCAGAAAGACAGGAAAATGATGGTGACTGGGACATAATTGTCTCGTCCATGTATGACTGCAGTTCACATTATTTTAGTGAAACATTAAATCATCAAATACTTGTTTTTAACCAATTCCCAAACAGCAAAATTAAGGGTTGTCCAATTTGAAAGCTGCTGCAGACGACAAAACAAATTACATCAAAGGTAAAAATGGTCTATTTGACGTTTCTATTTATAGGTAACACTAGGAAAAACATTGAGACAAAAGAAGAAAACACTGGTAATCAGCATTTTCTCCTTTTGTCTCTATATTTTTCATGCTATACAATACACATTCCTGACTCAATAATTATATCAGAAAGTCTTGAATCTTGAAACCTTTTCCCCACTGCTCCCAGGAATGCCAAGGCAGTATGAAATTTTCCCAATCTCACAATAATTCAATCACGGAACGCAAGAGGACCTTGCCACAGTATCTCCTGGGCTTTGGCATAATTTGCCTGGTCCATGACAAGCACAATGAATCCTTGTGGAGAACTTGATTCCAGCCTGTCCATCCTGGAAGTAATCCATCAGTCTGAAAAAGAAAAGAAAGGAGAGGTAATGTCCTGCACAAGTGAATGTATATTACTTACAGATACATGTATATCCTAATATATATATATATATATTAAAAAATTCTCTCTTTCCCATTTGGCAAAATTTTATGGAAGTCCAATTCAAAAGCTGTTCCAGTCGACAAAATGAATATTGATAAAAATTGGATGTGTGTACAATATAGCTTAGAAAATACAGAGGAAAAAGAAAATGCTGATCATCAGCATTTTCTTCTTTCACCTCAATGTTTTCACAAGCCTTTTCTATCAGTGACGTCAAAACCCCGTCTTGTTTGGGAAAGGGATAAAACACCATACAGTCTTTCTTAGCCCTTTTCCAAACGTCAATATTTTAGGGTGGTCCAGACAACATTACCCTTTCCAAAACAAGACTTGGTATTGACGTCTCTAAGTTGTGAGGCTTGTGAAAACATTGAGGCAAAAGAAGAAAGTGCTGGTGATGTCACCAGCACTTTCCCTTTTTGCCTCAATATTTTCTGGGCTACAACATACATATTTTCTCCATTTAGTTTAATCTATTTTGTGGTCAGCAACTCCTTTCAAATCAGACAACCCTAAAACTTTACTGTTTGGGAAAGGGTTAAAGTAACTAAAAAGGACATTTCTGTACAATATAGCACAGAAAATCTTGAGGCAAAAGGAGAAAATGTTGATTGTCAGCAATTTCTTCTTTAGTTTCAATGTTTCCCCACCATTTTTTGTAAGGGAGATCAAAACTAGGTCTTGTTTGGAAAAGGGAAAAATCTATGTGGCAGAGCACAAGTCAACATGGTTACATTACTTTGTAATAGTGAGATTTCTCCTTGATGACAACTTTAGTTAGATTGATCCATGCTGCGGTGTTTTCGACCATTGTTTTTTAGTTTTAGTACGAACCTAAGTGAGTTTTGAATTTAACCCTTTCCCAAACGACAAAATATTAGGGGTCCAATTTGGAAGCTGATGCAGATGTTAAAATGGATATTGATCATGAAAGGATGTACATATAATATAGCACAGAAAATATTGAGGTAAAAGGAGAAAATGATGATTGTCAGTGTTTTCTTCTTTTGTCTCAATGTTTTCCCAAGCCTTTTCTTATAAACACATCAAAACCAGATCTTGTTTGGGAAAGGGTCAAGACAACCACAAACCTGACAATACTTTGCCAAGAAGTATGCTCTGTCCCTGACAATGGATTCTGTATGAACTTCCGGACATCGACTTAGATCCAGATTCTCACCTGCAATTAAAAATACATATGTAATAAGTACCTAAGAACACCTGCTAAATGACATTAAAATAAGAGTATAAATACTAGATCTTTAAGAATTATATTTTGAGAAGATTTTGAGAAGATTATATTTTTCAACTTTATTTTGAAAAATACATTAATTTTTCATATGATTATTACCCAAACAAGACCTAATTCTTACGTTTCTAAGAGAAAAGGATTGGGAAGAAATTGTAACAAAAGAAGAAATACTGAGAATCAGCATTTTCTCCTTTTGCCTCAATAATTTCTAGGCTTTATGGTACACAAATCCAATCTTTAGCGACATTTATTTTGTCCTCTGCAGCTTCTTTGCAATTAGACCACCCTAACACTATGCCGTTTGGGAAAGTTTGGGAAATTCTCTCACCTTGAAACTGAATTGGTCCTCTTCCCTTCTGACCCTGATAATGCATAGCATGCTCAGCTGGTGCCTCAATAGTGCGCTTCCGGTCTCGACACATGGAAGTGGACGGTTCTAGCTGTTGACCAGGGTCCCGCTGGATTATTATTCCATTGGTGTTATGTGTTGTCCCTTTGCCTATTTAGATATTGAATGAGAAACTTATAACTTGAACCCTTTTCAAAACGACAAATTTTAGGGTGCTCCAATTTGAAAGCCACTGCAGACGACAAAAGAGATGTTGATAAGGAAATGATTCCTGTACAATAAAGCACAGAAAATATTGAGCCAAAAGGTGAAAATGCTGATATCAGCATTTTCTTCTTTAGCCTCAATGTTTTCCCAAGCCTTTTCTATCAAGGACGTTAAAACCAGGTCTTGTTTGGGAATATCATTATTACATTTTCAAATTTAGGTTAATGAAGGTAAGAACAATTTAGCTAAACTTTATGTGGAAAAAGGATATCTGAATACCGGTACATTTATTAATGACATCAAGGAAAAACTAGAAAATTATTCTTCTTTAATTGATTTAATATTTTAGGAAAATTATCTAGTTATCACTCTCCATATTCTGAAGCATGAACATGATTACATGAAAAGCATAGAACCCATCCCAAAATAGATCTACAATATTAGTAATGTTCCGGTAATTACTGTGCATTCCGGTATTTCTATGGACCCATGCTAAACACAATTCTTTAAAAACAATACTCACCCCACATTCACCTTGTTGGTCCTCAGATGACCATAGACGTCCAGCGTCCCTCCGCTTCGCCCCACATTCAATTCGCTTACTGTTTGTGTACTTCTGGTAGCTCTCACAATGCCATGGAACCCAATGTCAGGTACAACTTCGTTACTATCAGTCAAAATACTGAGGCAATTTCTTTTTCTTTACCATCCACAGTTGCCCAAACATTTGAGCAACTGTACAGCTTCGTCCATGTAACGTCTGTGCATGGAATAAGTCCACCTACGTCAAAATCTGACAGTTGACAGATGCAATTCTTATGGGGGCGGCCATTTTTTCAGGACCGGGCTGAAGCCTGTTAGGCTAAATACTCTCATCTGATTGGTCAATTATGGGCATCTTCAAAGACACTAAAATCGCGTTTTTCTAATTAGTGACCACATAATTTAAGGTAAACAATCCTGATTATGACTTTATACATTAATATCTTAATTACTAAATCAAGTTTTCCCCTTCACCCTCCAGCCTGAACCACTTTGTCACAATTTGCTGGCTCGGCCCACGGCCTATACGTCGGGTCTAACCGGACAAATAATGATTTTATATATTAATTATGTCACGCGTTAATCGGCAAATTCAATGGTCGAGCGGTAATGCCGAAGTCTCAGAACTCGGGGAACCGACGTTCAAATCTAGCCATCAGCATATATTTTTTATTTATTCTTTTTATGAAATACTTGATGCAAATAAATATCTTAGATCGTTCATTTGTATTTTATCTTACCTAAAACCTTTCCAAAACAAAATTTTAGATTGTTCCAAATTAATTACGTAAAAGTGCAAACATAATTATTTGAAATAAATCTAGCTCGATTATCGGCCTGACCGATCAGACCTGATGTGTCCGAAATAACCTGTCGTTGATGACTCATTTTGTTTTCCTTATGGTACCCGGTTTTATACGCTTAATACATACTTCTCATTACCGATGCCGGGGAAAGGGCTTAGAATTTTCTGATTGTGACATAAGATACAGTTTTTGTCTTCACCTATCTAAATAATGGCTGACGATCGCTTAACTGTCCGAAAGTACCCGACGTTCCTCTAATATTTAAAGAAACTCGTTCATTGCAAAATTGTCCGTAAATGTTCGTTTTTCCCCCGCGAAAGAACTATTGGGTCCATAGAAATACCGGAACACCATGGAACGCATAGTAATTACCGGAACACACGGAACGCGTCAGTGATTACCGATACACACTTGAAATATTTGGTTTTCCAATACCGTAGGTAATATGTAACGATTTGTTATTCTTTAATCTGTTTTAAAACTGTGTTATTTATATATCTATGTATTTGTATGTGTTAGATAGTTATGTTTTAATAGGCAGATTCATGATTTAATAAGGTTCTAAATGATATATTGTGAAGATATATAGAAATAACATCACGATTTGTCGGCAATGATTTAACTTCATTTAATAAATCGTTATTCAATCCATTACTTCATCTTGATTGTTTGAACAAGATATAAAATATGGAATTTACCATTATCTCACCCATTCCAAAATGTAAAAACTTTTGACTTGTCAAATTCCAAAGCTAATGCAGACGACATAATGGGCATTAATAAATTTGGAAATTGTGCTCAATATAGCACAAAAAATACTGAGCAGAACGTACATTTTCTAATTATGCCGCATTGTTTTCCAAAAACATATTTTACCAGAGGTGTAAAGAAATATTACAAGATATACAGTTGATCTATTGTCAAGGTCATCTCCAATCTTTCTCTAGAATCAGGTATTGTCCCCAAAGATAAGAGAAGTAAAACAGTAGCACCCCTCTATAAAAAGCTGTCCAAAGTATAAAGCCAGCAACTATAGGCCAATCTCTTTAACCTGCATAGCATCAACAATTTTGGCGCACATCCTGATAACAAACATCATGGGCCACTTTGATAAGAATAATCTACTTAGCCAGTACCAGCATGGCTTCAGAGCAAAACATACCTGTGAATCTCAATCGATTAGCCTTACCCAAGAAGCATACGACAATCTTGAAAATGTTCAACAAGCGGATATATACTTGAAATGGATTTTAGTAAGGCATTTGATTGGAACCACCTTCCTATAGCCGTCTCAGATGCTTCTACGCTCAGGGGCTCAGGGTCGCCCTACCACAGCATGCTGCGGCCCTACCCAGTAGCAAGTAACCGGTTGATGGATGTACATAGTTTTAACTGTACCGTATATACTTTTAGCTGTACATAACCAATGGAAGAGGTGATTGTCTCATCCCATCGTAGGTCAAATATACATTCTATGAAGAAACCTGACCTAAACCGGAAGAAGAAGAAGGTTGATCACAGCAATTAGATATCCAAATTGAATAAGCTGGGTGTCCTTCCACTGATCTCAAGATGGATATAATCCTTCTAAAAGGATCGTTCTCAAAGAGTAGGTATTGATGATCACTCATGAACTACTCTACCCGTTCTCTTAGGCGTCCCTCAGGGTTCAGTGCTCTGTCCATGTCTTTTCTTATCTTTTCTTAGTCTATATAAATGACCTACCAAACTGTATCCAATCCAAGACCAGACTATACTTGTCTGTAGAATCGGAAACTCAGGTGAGCGATATAGGGCCATCATGGCCCTCTTGTATATATAATTAGTTTTGCTCGCATACTTTTATATAATGTCAAGATAATTTGCTATTGTGTTTCCATGATATTTCATGTTCTCTTATATGTTTTGACTTGCATGTTATAATTGAAATTTAACCAAAACATGTCTTTTTCAACAAAAGAAAATGCCCATAAAGGGAAATTTCAAAAACTTCTAGCTTCAGCAGCAAAATAATAACAGATTTATTAACCCATTCCCACATAATGACTGTTTTTGACTCCCCTAGAGATAATGGATTTGAAAAACATTGTGAAAAAATGTGAAATTATATTTAGTAATTACTTGAAATTGTCGTCTGCAACATCTTTGAATTTGGACAAGTCTAAAATTTTGCCGTTTGGTAATGGAATGATAAAGGGTTTAAAGAACGACATGCACTTATTTTTATATAATGTTCTGATAATATGCTATTGTGTTTCGATGATTTATTAACCAGGGGACAGGGCCCAAATTATTCACGGTCTTAAGACCGCTTTTGGTCGCAGATTTATTGTTAACACAATTTGGACAGGAATTGATCATGCAATAAATAAAATGGATAAATCTGCAATCGAAATCCTTATTACCTGATGCTTGATAATTTGCCCCCCATGATTCTAGTGGCCATCCAGTACAGATGATTTCTGTTCATCTTACTTTTGTTTCATACCATACAGATGATTTCTGTTCATTTTACTTTTGTTTTATACCAAAAATCTGCATGTGTTCAAATTTGTTCGAAACTTCTTCAAAAAAATATAAAAGATTAAAATATTACTCTTGTTATTTTTCGTACACTTTCCAGGCCTTCGATCAGCTCTTTCAGTGCTTTGATTATTGCTGAAGTTAAAGAATATTTAAACTTTCTCATACCAATAATCTGCATGTGTTCAAATTCTTCAAGGCCTTCAGCGCTTTCAGCGCTTTGATATATAGATACAGGCTGATGTTAAACCATGTTGACCTCAAAAGCCTTCGAGTACCATTTTACAGATCCTGGCTCATTTATAAGTGTTACAAAATTCATTCTATAACTTTGAAAGCATTTAAATGCTATTTTTACCGATTATTTCTTTTGTCAATCGAATGGACTCTCATGTACGTGATGGCAATTAGAGTAGGTCCCCAATGGTGAAAGCTTTGATAAAAACGTTGGCGCAGCTAATGACGTCAAAATATTGCAAAAGATAAATTTTGGTTTAAGGTATAATACCCGTAATGTGGCCATTTTGAATTTGATAAAACATCGGCTTTTTTTTTTCGACAGGCATCGTTACGTATCGGAACCTATTCGGGCGCGGTCGTAAACATTCGTCGGTGGAAAGTTCCACCGCTGAATGTTTTCGACTTCGCCCGAATAATTCCGACGTCTGGCGAATCTCCTAAGGGGTGGACTACCTTTAAATGATACTGACTACTGAGGTTCAATCCGTCGATGGGAGTGATAAACTCTATAAAAAGAGTTGAACGACAGGGAATCATGTAGCACGACGTTTTAGATGTTTCAAGTGATTATGTTTAAAGTGGCATTTCACATTTATTTCATGTTTTAAAAGTATGTCTTGACGCAAAAATAGTTTATTCTTATGCGTAGAAATGCTATCAGTTTTTTAAAGTTGTTATTTATAAGCGAAAAATACGCCTTCAGAGTTGAGACAGAAATGACAAACTCTATATAAATCTGAACTGTTGTCCACAACAATTTGTTTAATTTTAGCACAAAAATATATTTCTCGTAAACGGTTCAATATTTTGGCTTGAAATTTTCAGAATTTTCGTAAGAAAACATGCTCTTTCAGATAGAATAAAAGTAAAATTTATTTAAGAATAATAGTTAAATGTCACTTTAAATAGTATATTATCGATTTAGATGAGGTTTGAAGCAGAGAAGAGTGTGAAAACCTATGAATGCACTGGGTTTGGTGTACCTTTCACACAGCACATGATGATAAGTTATTGACAACAAACCAAAAGTTTGGTTGGTCGTTAATAACTTTTCATCAGATTCCGTTAAAAAGATTCCACCTCTTCTCTGGGCACTTCAAACCTTTTAAAAGAATCAGTCACATATTAGCAGGATTATTTAAACACAAAGAAAACAAGTGCATGTTGTATTGCGATGCAATACAGGAGTCCCCCACCGGATAACAAAAATCCTTTCTTATAATATATCTCCTACTTACTAGATCTATAACAGTATACAAAATTTGAAGTTGCTAGCATATTAGGTTTTGGACAAAATGTCCCAAACAAAAATAAAAGGGTAAAAACAACCAAGGGCAATACCTCCAAGAGTGGGCGGAGAAGAGTAATGATTCTTGTACATGTCACTTGTCCTCAATGAGATCTATAAGTGTACCAAGTTTGAAGTTGCTAGCACTGATGGCTCAGGAGATATGGTCGGGACAAAAATGTAAGGATAAAAAACAACAATGGATGATAACTAAAAAAAGTGGATGTGACAGAGTAACAGTTCTTGTGCATTACACTTCTTCTCAATGAGATCTACCAGTGTACAAAGTTTGAAGTTGCTAGGGCTTATGGTTTAGGAGATAAGTTCAGGACAAAAATGTAAGGATAGAAACAACAAAGGGCAATAACTCAAAAAGTGAACATGGCAGTATGACAGTTCTTGTACATGAAACTTGTCCTCAATAATATCTATAAGTGTAGCAAGTTTGAAGTTGCTAGCACTTATGCTTAAGAAGATATGTTCCGTACAAAAATGTAAGGGTAAAAACAACAAAGGGCAATAACTAAAAAAGTGGGTGTGGCAGAGTAACAGTTCTTATACATGACACTTGTCCTCAATGAGATCTATAAGTGTACAGAGTTTGAAGTTGCTAGCACTTATAATTTAGGAGATATGATCCGGACAAGAATGTAAGACTAAAAACAACAAAGGGCAATAACTCAATAAGTGGACATGGCAGAGTAACAGTTTTTGTACATGACACTTGTCTACGATAAGATCTATCAGTGTACAAAGTTTGAAGTTGCTAGTGCTTATGATTTAGGAGATATGTTCCGAACAAAAATGTAAGGGAAAAAACAACAACGGGCAATAACTCAAAAAGTTGGCGTGGCAGAATAACAGTTCTTAAACATGACACTTGTCCTTTATAAGATCTATAAGTGTACAAAGTTTGAAGTTGCTAGCACTTATAGTTTATGAGATATGATCAGGACAAGAATGTAAGGCTAAAAACAACAAAGGGCATAACTCAAAAAGTGGGCGTGGCAGAGTTATGGTTCTTAAACATGACACTTGTCCTGGATAAGATCTATCAGTGTACAAAGTTTGAAGTTGCTAGTGCTTATGGTTTAGGAGATATGTTCCGAACAAAAATGTAAGGGTAAAAACAACAAAGGGCAATAACTAAAAAAGTTGGCGTGGCAGAATAACACTTTTTAAACATGACACTTGTCCTTAATAAGATCTATAAGTGTACCAAGTTTGAAGTTGCTTGCACTTATAGTTTATGAGATATGATCCGGATAAGAATGTAAGGCTAAAAAACAAAGGGCAATAACTCAAAAAGTGAGCGTGGAAGAGTTATGGTTCTTAAACATGACACTTTTCCTTAATGAGATCTATAAGTGTACAAAGTTTGAAGTTGCTAGCACACATAGTTTAGGAGATACGTTCCGGACAAGAATGTAAGGGTAAAAACAACAAAGGGCAATAACTTAAAAAGTGGGCGTTGCAGAGTAACGGTTCTTAAACATGACTCTTCTCCTCAATGAGATCTATAAGTGTACCAAGTTTGAAGTTGCTAGCGAATATGGTTTAGAAGATATAGCCCGGACAAAAGTGTGACGGACAGACGGACGGACAGATGGACAGACAGACGGAATCGAGCAAACCTATAGTCCCCCAACCGGTAACCGGTGGGGGACTAAAAAGTCGTGCGACTTAATTCCCCACCGTGTACGTTAGATCTTACTCTTGTACATATTTCGCCCCTTCCTTGTATGGCAGTGGGTCATCTCTGGTCAAAGGGTCGAACGCCTTGGCAGGAAATAAACAGTCTCTAATGTCCGAGAAATCGTATTTCTTTATACATTTGCCAATCAGTGTCCCGTTTGTGGCAACCTCTGATGTAATACAACGCCTGATGTAATAAACTTTTTATTACATCAGGCGTTATTACATCTGGCGTCGGGGTCAACGCCTGATGTAATAACGCTTGATGTAATATAATAATTTTCCTCAACCATCTTATCAAACCAACTGATTAATGATCAAAGTTACTTTCAAAAACATTAGGGATGGTAGTTGGGGGTTTTAAATGTTTTTTTTTAACATTGATATGAAATTCTGAAAAAAGTTTTAAGTAAGTTTTTATATCGATTTCTTTAATCCCCAATACCTAAATAATGCAATCAAAGTTTATTACATCAGGCGTTATTACATCTGGCGTCGGGATCAACGCCTGATGTAATAACGCTTGATGTAATAAAATAATTTTTCTCAACCATCTTATCAAACTAACTGATTAATACTCAAACTTACTTTCTAAAACATAAGGGATGGTAGCTGGGGGTTTTAAATGTTTTTTAACGTTGCTATGAAATTCTGAAAAAGTTTTAAGTAAGTTTTTATATCGATTTCTTTAATCCCCAATACCTAAATAATGCAATCAAAGTTTATTACATCAGGCGTTATTACATCTGGCGTCGGGATCAACGCCTGATGTAATAACGCTTGATGTAATAAAATAATTTTCCTCAACCATCTTATCAAACCAACTGATTAATGATCAAAGTTACTTTCTAAAACATTAGGGATGGTAGTTGGGGGTTTTAAATGTTTTTTTAACATTGCTATGTAATTCTGAAAAAAGTTTTAAGTAAGTTTTTATATCGATTAAAAAAGTTTTAAGTAAGTTTTTATATCGATTTCTTTAATCCACAATACCTAAATAATGCAATCAAAGTTTATTACATCAGGCGTTATTACATCTGGCGTCGGGGTCAACGCCTGATGTAATAACGCTTGATGTAATAAAATAATTTTCCTCAACCATCGTATCAAACTAACTGATTAATACTCAAACTTTCTTTCTAAAACATAAGGGATGGTAGCTGGGGGTTTTAAATGTTTTTTAACGTTGCTATGAAATTCTGAAAAAGTTTTAAGTAAGTTTTTATATCGATTTCTTTAATCCCCAATACCTAAATAATGCAATCAAAGTTTATTACATCAGGCGTTATTACATCTGGCGTCGGGATCAACGCCTGATGTAATAACGCTTGATGTAACAAAATAATTTTTCTCAACCATCTTATCAAACTAACTGATTAATACTCAAACTTACTTTCTAAAACATAAGGGATGGTAGTTGGGGGTTTTAAATGTTTTTTAACATTGCTATGAAATTCTGAAAAAAAGTTTTAAGTAAGTTTTTATATCGATTAAAAAAGTTTTAAGTAAGTTTTTATATCGATTTCTTTAATCCACAATACCTAAATAATGCAATCAAAGTTTATTACATCAGGCGTTATTGCATCTGGCGTCGGGGTCAACGCCTGATGTAATAACGCTTGATGTAATAAAATAATTTTTCTCAACCATCTTATCAAACCAACTGATTAATGATCAAAGTTACTTTCTAAAACATTAGGGATGGTAGTTGGGGGTTTTAAATGGTTTTTTTTAACATTGCTATGAAATTCTGAAAAAAAGTTTTAAGTAAGTTTTTATATCGATTAAAAAAGTTTTAAGTAAGTTTTTATATCGATTTCTTTAATCCACAATACCTAAATAATGCAATCAAAGTTTATTACATCAGGCGTTATTACATCTGGCGTCGGGGTCAACGCCTGATGTAATAACGCTTGATGTAATAAAATAATTTTCCTCAACCATCTTATCAAACCAACTGATTAATGATCAAAGTTACTTTCTAAAACATTAGGGATGGTAGTTGGGGGTTTTAAATGTTTTTTTAACATTGCTATGAAATTCTAAAAAAAAGTTTTAAGTAAGTTTTTATATCGATTAAAAAAGTTTTAAGTAAGTTTTTATATCGATTTTTTTAATCCACAATACCTAAATAATGCAATCAAAGTTTATTACATCAGGCGTTATTACATCTGGCGTCGGGGTCAACGCCTGATGTAATAACGCTTGATGTAATAAAATATTTTTTCTCAACCATTTTATCAAAGTAACTGATTAATGATCAAAGTTACTTTCTAAAACATAAGGGATGGTAGCTGGGGGTTTTAAATGTTTTTTTGACATTGCTATGAAATTCTTAAAAAGTTTTAAGTAAGTTTTTATTTTGATTTCTTTAATCCCCAATACCTAAATAATGCAATCAAAGTTTATTACATCAGGCGTTATTACATCTGGCGTCGGGGTCAACGCCTGATGTAATAACGCTTGATGTAATAAAATAATTTTCCTCAACCATCTTATCAAACTAACTGATTAATGATCAAAGTTACTTTCTAAAACATTAGGGGTGGTAGTTGGAGGTTTTAAATTGTTTTTCTTTAACATTGCTATGAAATTCTGAAAAAGTTTAAAGTAAGTTTTTTATTTTGATGTCTTTAATCCCACATACCTAAATAATGTAATCAAAGTTTATTACATCAGGCGTTAATACATCTGGCGTCGGGGTCAACGCATGATGTAATAACGCTTGATGTAATAAAATAATTTTCCTCAACCATCTTATCAAACTAACTGATTAATACTCAAAATTACTTTCTAAAACAATAGGGATGGTAGTTAGGGGTTTTAAATGTTTTTTTAAACATTTCTATGAAATTCTTAAAAAGTTTTAAGTAAGTTTTTATATTGATTTCTTTAATCCCCAATACCTAAATAATGTAATCAAAGTTTATTACATCAGGCGTTATTACATCAGGCGTCGGGGTCAACGCCTGATGTAATAACGCTTGATGTAATGAAATAATTTTCCTCAACCATCTTATCAAACTAACTGATTAATGATCAAACTAACTTTCTAAAACATAAGGGATGGTAGTTGGGGTTTTTAAATGTTTTTTAACGTTGCTATGAAATTCTGAAAAAAAGTTTTAAGTAAGTTTTTATATCGATTTCTTTAATCCCGAATACCTAAATAATGCAATCAAAGTTTATTACATCAGGCGTTATTACATCTGGCGTCGGGATCAACGCCTGATGTAATACGCTTGATGTAATAAAATAATTTTCCTCAACCATCGTATCAAACTAACTGATTAATACTCAAACTTACTTTCTAAAACATAAGGGATGGTAGTCGGGGGGTTTAAATGTTTTTTTAACATTGCTATGAAATTCTGAAAAAAGTTTTAAGTAAGTTTTTATATCGATTAAAAAAGTTTTGAGTAAGTTTTTATATCGATTTCTTTAATCCACAATACCTAAAAACTGCAATCACAGTTTATTACATCAGGCGTTATTACATCTGGCGTCGGGGTCAACGCCTGATGTAAAAACGCTTGATGTAATAAAATAATTTTTCTCAACCATCTTATCAAACTAACTGATTAATGATCAAAGTTACTTTCTAAAACATTAGGGATGATAGTTGGGGGTTTTAAATGTTTTTTTAACATTGCTATGAAATTCTAAAAAAAAGTTTTAAGTAAGTTTTTATATCGATTAAAAAAGTTTTAAGTAAGTTTTTATATCGATTTTTTTAATCCACAATACCTAAATAATGCAATCAAAGTTTATTACATCAGGCGTTATTACATCTGGCGTCGGGGTCAACGCCTGATGTAATAACGCTTGATGTAATAAAATAATTTTCCTCAACCATCGTATCAAACTAACTGATTAATACTCAAACTTTCTTTCTAAAACATAAGGGATGGTAGCTGGGGGATTTAAATGTTTTTTAACGTTGCTATGAAATTCTGAAAAAAGTTTTAAGTAAGTTTTTATATCGATTAAAAAAGTTTTAAGTAAGTTTTTATATCGATTTCTTTAATCCACAATATCTAAATAATGCAATCAAAGTTTATTACATCAGGCGTTATTACATCTGGCGTCGGGGTCAACGCCTGATGTAATAATGCTTGATGTAATAAAATATTTTTTCTCAACCATTTTATCAAACTAACTGATTAATGATCAAAGTTACTTTCTAAAACATAAGGGATGGTAGCTGGGGGTTTTAAATGTTTTTTTGACATTGCTATGAAATTCTTAAAAAGTTTTAAGTAAGTTTTTATTTTGATTTCTTTAATCCCCAATACCTAAATAATGCAATCAAAGTTTATTACATCAGGTGTTATTACATCTGGCGTCGGGGTCAACGCCTGATGTAATAACGCTTGATGTAATAAAATAATTTTCCTCAACCATCTTATCAAACTAACTGATTAATGATCAAAGTTACTTTCTAAAACATTAGGGGTGATAGTTGGAGGTTTTAAATTGTTTTTTTAACATTGCTATGAAATTCTGAAAAAGTTTTAAGTAAGTTTTTTATTTTGATGTCTTTAATCACACATACCTAAATAATGTAATCAAAGTTTATTACATCAGGCGTTAATACATCTGGCGTCGGGGTCAACGCATGATGTAATAACGCTTGATGTAATAAAATAATTTTCCTCAACCATCTTATCAAACTAACTGATTAATACTCAAAATTACTTTCTAAAACAATAGGGATGGTAGTTAGGGGTTTTAAATGTTTTTTTTAAACATTTCTATGAAATTCTTAAAAAGTTTTAAGTAAGTTTTTATATTGATTTCTTTAATCCCCATTACCTAAATAATGTAATCAAAGTTTATTACATCAGGCGTTATTACATCAGGCGTCGGGGTCAACGCCTGATGTAATAATGCTTGATGTAATGAAATAATTTTCCTCAACCATCTTATCAAACTAACTGATTAATGATCAAAGTAACTTTCTAAAACATAAGGGATGGTAGTTGGGGTTTTTAAATGTTTTTTAACGTTGCTATGAAATTCTGAAAAAAGTTTTAAGTAAGTTTTTATATCGATTTCTTTAATCCCCAATACCTAAATAATGCAATCAAAGTTTATTACATCAGGCGTTATTACATCTGGCGTCGGGATCAACGCCTGATGTAATAACGCTTGATGTAATAAAATAATTTTCCTCAACCATCGTATCAAACTAACTGATTAATACTCAAACTTACTTTCTAAAACATAAGGGATGGTAGTTGGGGGGTTTAAATGTTTTTTTCAACATTGCTATGAAATTCTGAAAAAAGTTTTAAGTAAGTTTTTATATCGATTAAAAAAGTTTTGAGTAAGTTTTTATATCGATTTCTTTAATCCACAATACCTAAAAACTGCAATCAAAGTTTATTACATCAGGCGTTATTACATCTGGCGTCGGGGTCAACGCCTGATGTAAAAACGCTTGATGTAATAAAATAATTTTTCTCAACCATCTTATCAAACTAACTGATTAATGATCAAAGTTACTTTCTTAAACATAAGTGATGGTAGCTGGGGGTTTTAAATGTTTTTTTAACATTGCTATGAAATTCTTAAAAAGTTTTAAGTAAGTTTTTATTTTGAATTCAGTAATCCCCAATACCTAAATATTGCAATCAAAGTTTATTACATCATGCGTTATTACATCTGGCGTCGGGATCAACGCCTGATGTAATAACGCTTGATGTAATAAAATAATTTTCCTCAACCATCTTATCACACTAACTTATTAATGATCAAAGTTACTTTCTAAAACATAAGGGATGGTAGTTGGAGTTTTTAAATGTTTTTTTTTTAACATTGCTATGAAATTCTTAAAACGTTTTAAGTAAGTTTTTATTTTGAATTCATTAATACCCAATACCTAAATAATGCAATCAAAGTTTATTACAATAGGCGTTATTACATCTGGCGTCGGGGTCAACGCCTGATGTAATAACGCTTGATGTAATAAAATAATTTTCCTCAACCATCTTATCACACTAACTTATTAATGATCAAAGTTACTTTCTAAAACATTAGGGGTGGTAGTTGGAGGTTTTAAATGTTTTATTTAACATTGCTATGAAATTCTAAAAAAGTTTTAAGTAAGTTTTTTATTTTGATTTCTTTAATCTCACATACCTAAATAATGTAATCAAAGTTTATTACATCAGGCGTTATTACATCTGGCGTCGTGGTCAACGCATGATGTAATAACGCTTGATGTAATGGAAGAATTTTCCTCAACCATCTTATCAAACTAACTGATTAATACTCAAAGTTACTTTCTAAAACATTAGGGATGGTAGTTGGGGGTTTTAAATGTTTTTTTAACATTGCAATGAAATTTTGAAAAAAGTTTTAAGAAAGTTTTTATATCGATTTCTTTGATCCCGAATACCTAAATAATGCAATCAAAGTTTATTACATCAGGCGTTATTACATCTGGCGTCGGGGTCAACGCCTGATGTAATAACGCTTGATGTAATAAAATAATTTTCCTCAATCATCTTATAAAATTAACTGATTAATGATCAAAGTTACTTTCTAAAACATAAGGGATGGTAGTTGGGGGTTTTAAATGTTTTTTTTTTTTAACATTTCTATGAAATTCTTAAAACGTTTTAAGTAAATTTTTTATTTTGATTCCTTTAATCCCCAATACCTAAATAATACAATCAAAGTTTATTACATCAGACGTTATTACATCTGGCGTCGGGGTCAACGCCTGATGTAATAACGCTTGATGTAATAAAATAATTTTCCTCAACCATCTTATCAAACTAACTGATTAATAATCAAAGTTACTTTCTTAAACATAAGGGATGGTAGTTGGGGGTTTTAAATGTTTTTTCCCATTGCTATGAAATTCTAAAAACGTTTTTCGGAAGTTTCTATTTTGATTTCTTTAACCCACACTACCCGAAAAATGAAAATCACAGTTTATTACATCAGGCGTTATTACATCTGGCGTCGGGGTCAACGCCTGATGTAATAACGCTTGATATAATGAAATAATTTTCCTCGTCCATCTTCTAAAACGAACTGAATGAAAGTCAAAGTTACAGTTAAAAACATTGCAAATGGTAGTTGGGGGTTTTAGAAAAAAAATATTCGATGACATTGTTAAAACCTTTTTCGTAAGTTTCTATTTTGATTTCTTTAATACCCAATACCTCAATAATGAAATCAAAGTTTATTACATCAGGCGTTATTACATCTGGCGTCGCAGTCAACGCCTGATGTAATAACGCTTGATGTAATAAAATAATTTTCCTCAACCATCTTATCAACTAACTGATTAATAATCAACGTTACTTTCGAAAATATTACGAATGGTAGTTGGCGTTTTGATATATTGATGCTCCCCGAAAAAAAAATGGGGGAGCTTGAAGTCGCCATGCTGTCTGTCCGTCTGTCCGTTCCCGGGGCCTTCTGTCCGTCCACAGCCAGATCTCAGCAACCCTTGGACCAAATTCAATGAAACTTCACATGTGAACTCCCTAGGATAATTCCTATGAATCTTTTCTCCGTTTCTTGATTTTACGCTGCGTCATGGAAAACGTGCCTTAATGTAAAAAATAGTTTTTCTCTAATTTCTCTTCATCTAATGGGCAGAATTTAATGGAATTGTGTACCTATGTGATCTATGAGATGTTCTAGACCATTTTCCATAAATTATGCGTGTACAAAAATCTGACATCGAAAAATGGGGCTAAATATATGGCAGTTTTTATTTTGTGACACACACTTATTCGGGGAGCATAATCCGTCTATGACGGCTCTTGTTTTTTCTATTTCGATGAAATTGTTTAAACTTGATTTGTAAGTTTCTATTTTGATTTCTTCAATCCCAATACCTAAAAAAATGAAATTACAGTTTATTACATCAGGCGTTGTTACATCTGGCGTCGGAATCAACGCCTGATGTAATAACGCTTGATGTAACAAAATGATTTTCCTCAACCATCTTATCAAACTAACTGATTAATAATCAAAGTTACTTTCTAAAACATTACGAATGGTAGTTGGGAGGTTTACAATATTTTTTCCATTGCTATAAAATTGTTCTAACGTTTTAAGCAAATTTTTATTTTGATTTCTTTCATCCCAAATACCTAAATAATGATATCAAAATTTATTACATCAGGCGTTTTCACATCTGGCGACGGGGTCAACGCGTGATGTAATAACGCTTGATGTAATTAAATAATTTTCCTCAACCATCTTATCAAAGAAACTGAATAATTGTCAAAGTTGCATTCAAAAACAGTACAAACGGTAGTTGCGGGGTTCAGAAAAAAATCTATTTCGATGAAATTGTTCAAACCTTTTTCGTAAGTTTCTATTTTGATTTTTTCAATTCCCAATACCCAAATAATGAAATCAAAGATTATTACCTAAGACGTTGTTACGTCTGGCGTCGGGGTCATCGTCTGATGTAAAAACGCTTGATGTAAAAAAAAATACACATTCTGTACTTTCAATATATTTTTGCCATCTGTAGCTTTTTAGCTCACCTAGCACGTTGTGCTCAAGGTGAGCTATTGTGGTCTACCATCGTCCATCCATAATTTCTTTAACCATCTTCTCATCCAAAAGCATTTGGCCAATTTGTACCACACTCGGCAGAAATGTTCCCTGAGTGTCCCTTTTCTAAACTTATTCGAGGATTTTTGATTCGTCTTTTCCGACCTTGAGATGTTTTGAGACAATATTCTTAAAATCAACCAATAGGCCAATTTCAAACAAACTTGGCAGTATATTGAATGTCTATTTCTAACACTTGTTTCGAAATATGTGTTTCGTAAAAGAATAGGGGCGTGGCAGGGCTTATCCGACTTAATGAAAATTCTTATGAAATTAAGCATTGGGACAATTTTTTACCAAACATGACAGAAATGTTCTCTTAGTGATTCTTTTCAACATATATTTGCGATTTTTTTATTCTTAAAAAAATCTGGGCCTGGCAGGATGGGGCTTATCTGACGTACAGAAATGACAGGAAAATTAATAAAAACTCAACCATACTTGGCAGGAATCTTGTTTGGGTGACCCATTTCATATTGTTCACATTTTTTGATTCACAAAAACTTGGGGCGTGACAGGATGTGGTTTATCCGACTAGGAGAAATATCGAGATGATTCTTTAGGAATTAACAATCTAAGGAAACTTAGAGGGAATATTCTTTGGGTATTCTTTTTAATACTTGTTTGTGAACTGTTCATTTGCTTAATAAAGGTGCGCGGAAGGGCGGGGCGTATCAGTCAGGTCAGCGCTTTGTGGCCATTTTTGTCCTTCTTGTTTCAAATTGGATCAGTCTAAAATTTAGCTGTTTGGGAAAGGGTTAAAGCACATGTATAAAATATTGAGGTAAAACGAAAGTAAAAAATGGATATCGTGTATCGGTGTTTTAGCTCAACTTGCCGAAGTGCAAGCGGGATATAAACCCCTTCACAATAACTGTTTCAGGCTTTGTTTTCCTCCAAAATTCTTGCAATGCGTGCACAATTTGAGATTGGTTACTAAAACTGATAGTACTTCTTGTTTAATAAGCACGAAGTAGTATCTGGGTTGATAACCAGTCTAAAATCGTGCACGCGCTACATGACTTTTGGAGGAAAAGAAACGCCGAGACCGTTAGCGTGTAACGGTCTTTTGTCGTGGCATTGTGTCCGTCGCTCGCACGTCCGTCCGTGTATGCATCCGTGCGTCTGTAAACTTTTTCTTAAAAAATCTTTTCTGAAACCAATGGTCCAGTTGTAACCAAACTTGGCAGAAATATTCCTTAGGAGTCCGTTTTCTAAAATTGTTTCAGGATTTTCGATTTGACTATAAACTAGGTCACTAGGTCAGATCATAGAAAAACCTCATATGCTCTCTAGAAGCCACATTTGAAGGCCAAACAAGCCCCGACGCCAGATTTAATAACGCCTGATGTAATAAACTTTGATTTCATTATTCAGGTATTGTGGTTTAAAGAAATCAAAATAGAAACTTACGGAAAACGTTTTAACAATTTCATCGAATTAAAAAAGAATATTTTAAACCCCAAACTACCATTCGTAATATTTTCGAAAGTAACGTTGATTATTAAATCAGCTAGTTTGATAAGATGGTTGAGGAAATTATCTTATTACATCAAGCGTTATTCCATCAGGCGTTGACCCCGACGCCAGATGTAATAACGCCTGATGTAATAAACTGTGATTTCATTATTTAGGTATTGGGGATTAAAAAATCAAAATAGAAACTAACAAAAAGGTTTAAACAATTTCATCGAATATATTTTTTTTCTAAAACCACCAACTACCATATGTAATGTTTTAAATGTAACTTTGGCTATCATTCAGTTAGTTTGAGAAGATGGTCCAGGAATTTTTTTTATTACATCAAGCGTTATTACATCAGGCGTTGACCCCGACGCCAGATGTAATAACGCATGATGTAATAAACTTTGATTTCATTATTCATGTATTAGGGATTAAAGAAATCAAAATAGAAACTTACGAAAAACGTTTTAACAATTTCATCGAAAAAGAAAAATATATGTCAAAACCCCCAACTACCATTCTTTAATGTTTCTAATGTAACTTTGACCATTATTCAGTTTCTTTGATAAGATGGCTGAGGAAAATTATTTTATTACATCAAGCGTTATTACATCAGGCGTTGATCCCGACGCCATATGTAATAACGCCTGATGTAATAAACTGTGATTTCATTATTTAGGTATTGGGATTGAAGAAATCAAAATAGAAACTTACTAATCAAGCTTAAACAATTTCATCGAAATGGAAAAAAAGCCGTCATAGACGGATTATTCTCCCCGAATAAGTGTGTGTCACGAAATAAAAACTACCATACATTTGGCCCCCTTTTCCCATGACAGATTTTTGTACACTCATAATTTACAGAATACAACCTAGAACATTTTATTTATTAGTACAAGATTTCAGTAAATTCTGCCCATTAGATGAAGAGAAATTAGAGAAAAACTATTTTTTACAATAAGGCACATTTTCCATGACGCAGCGTCATATTAAGAAACGAAAAATAATATCCCGATGGTTTATCCTAGGGAGTTCACATGTGAAGTTTCATTGAATTTGGTCCAAGGGTTGCTGAGATCTAGCTATGGACGGACGCAGGGCCCCGGGAACAAACGGACGGACAGACGGACGGATAGCGTAACGATTATATGCTTTTTCGGGGTACATAAATATATCAAATCCCCCATACTACTATTCGTACTGTTTTTGAAAGTAACTTTGATTATTAATCAGTTAATTTGATAAGATGGTTGAGGAAAATTATTTTATTACATCAAGCGTTATTACATCAGGCGTTGACTCCGACGCCAGATGTAATAACGCCTGACGTAATAAACTTTGATTTCATTATTCATGCATTTGTGATTGAAGAAATCAAAATAGAAACTTACGAAAAAAGTTTGTAATGGTTTTGATTGGTAGTTTGACTATCATTCAGTTAGTCGAAGATGGTCGAGGAAAATTATTTTGTTACATCAAGAGTTATTACATCCGGCGTTGACCCCGACGCCAGATGTAATAACGCCTGATGTGATAAACTTTGATTGCATTATTTAGGTATTGGGGATTAAAGAAATCAAAATAAAACTTTACTAAAAACGTTTTGAGAATTTCATAGCAATGGGAAAAAACATTTAAAACCCCAAACTACCATCCCTTATGTTTTAGAAAGTAACTTTGATCATTAATCAGTTAGTTTGATAAGATGGTTGAGGAAAATTTTTTTTATTACATCAAGCGTTATTACATCAGGCGTTGACCCCGACGCCAGATGTAATAACGTCTGATGTAATAAACTTTGATTGCATTATTTAGGTATTGGGGATTAAAGAAATCAAAATAAAAACTTACTAAAAACGTTTTGAGAATTTCATAGCAATGGGAAAAAAGATTTAAAACCCCAAACTACCATCCCTTATGTTTTAGAAAGTAACTTTGATCATTAATCAGTTAGTTTGATAAGATGGTTGAGGAAAATTGTTTTATTACATCAAGCGTTATTACATCAGGCGTTGACCCCGACGCCAGATGTAATAACGCCTGATGTAATAAACTTTGATTGCATTATTTAGGTATTGGGGATTAAAGAAATCGATATAAAAACTTACTAAAAACGTTTTTAGAATTTCATAGCAATGGGAAAAACATTTAAAACCCCCAGCTACCATCCCTTATGTTTTAGAAAGTAACTTTGAGTATTAATCAGTTAGTTTAGGAAAATTATTTTATTACATCAAGCGTTATTACATCCGGCGTTGACCCTGATGCCAGATGTAATAACGCCTGATGTAAATAACTTTGATTGCATTATTTAGGTATTGGGGATTAAAGAAATCAAAATAAAAAAATACTAAAAACGTTTTTAAAATTTCATAGCAATGGAAAAAACATGTTAAAGCCCTAACTACCATCCCCTATGTTTTAGAAAGTTACTTTGATCATTAATCAGTTAGTTTGATAAGATGATTGAGAAAAAATATTTTATTACATCAAGCGTTATTACATCAGGTGTTGACCCCGACGCCAGATGTAATAACGCCTGATGTTATTAACTTTGATTGCATTATTTAGGTATTGGGGATTAAAGAAATCAAAATAAAAAAATACTTAAAACTTTTTAAGAATTTCATAGAAATGTTAAAAAAAACATTTAAAACCCCCAACTACCATCCCTAATGCTTTAGAAAGTAACTTTGCGTATTAATCAGTTAGTTTGATAAGATGGTTGAGGAAAATTATTTTATTACATCAAGCGTTATTACATCAGGCGGTGACCCCGACGCCAGATGTAATAACGCCTGATGTAATAAAGTTTGATTGCATTATTTAGGTATTGGGGTTTAAAGAAATCAAAATAAAAACTTACTTAAAACTTTTTCAGAATTTCATAGCAATGTTAAAAAAACATTTAAAACCCCAACTACCATCCCTAATGTTTTAGAAAGTAACTTTGAGTATTAATCAGTTAGTTTGATAAGATGGTTGAGGAAAATTATTTTATTACATGAAGCGTTATTACATCAAGCGTTGACCCCGACGCCAGATGTAATAACGCCGTAAGTAATAAACTTTGATTGCATTATTTAGGTATTGGGGATTAAAGAAATCGATATAAAAAACTTACTAAAAACGTTTTTAGAATTTCATAGCAATGGGAAAAAACATTTAAAACCCCCACTACCATCCCTAATGTTTTAGAAATTAAGTTTGAGTATTAATCAGTTAGTTTGATAATATGGTTGAGGAAAATTATTTTATTACATCAAGCGTTATTACATCAGGCGTTGACCCCGACGCCAGATGTTATAAAGCCTGATGTAATAAACTGTGATTTCAGTATTTAGGTATTGGAGATTGAAGAAATCAAAATAGAAACTAACGAAACAGGTTTAAATAAACAATTTCATCGAAATATAATTTTTTTTGTAAAACCACCAACTACCTTTTGTAATGTTTTAAATGTAACTTTGACTTTCATTCAGTTAGTTTGATAAGATGGCCAAGGAAAATTTTTTATTACATCAAGCGTTATTACATCAGGCGTTGACCCCGACGCCAGATGCAATAACGCCTGATGTAATAAACTGTGATTACATTATTTAGGTATTTGGGATTAAAGAAATCAAAATAAAAACTTACTTAAAACTTTTTCAGAATTTCATAGCAATGTGAAAAAAAAACATTTAAAACCTCCAACTACCATCCCTGATGTATTAGAAAGTAACTTTGAGTATTATTCAGTTAGTTTGTTAAGATGGTTGAGGAAAATTATTTCATTAAATCAAGCGTTATTACATCAGGCGTTGACCCCGACACCAGATGTAATAACGCCTGATGTAATAAACTTTGATTGCATTATTTAGGTATTGGGGATTAAAGAAATCAAAATAAAAACTTACTAAAAACGTTTTGAGAATTTCATAGCAATGGGAAAAAACATTTAAATCCCCCAACTACCATCCCTTATGTTTTAGAAAGTAACTTTGATCATTAATCAGATAGATTGATAAGATGGTTGAGAAATATTATTTTATTACATCAAGCGTTATTACATCCGGCGTTGACCCCGACGCCAGATGTAATTACTCCTGATGTTATTAACTTTGATTGTATTATTTAGGTATTGGGGATTAAAGAAATCAAAATAAAAACTTCCTTAAAACTTTATAAGAATTTCATAGAAATGTTAAAAAAACATTTAAAACCCCCAACTACCGTCCCTATTGTTTTAGAAAGTAAATTTGAGTATTAATCAGTTAGTTTGATAAGATGGTTGAGGAAAATTATTTTATTACATCAAGCGTTATTACATCAGGCGGTGACCCCGACGCCAGATGTAATAACGCCTGATGTAATAAACTTTGTTTGCATTATTTAGGTATTGTGGATTAAAGAAATCAAAATAAAAACTTACTTAAAACTTTTTAAGAATTTCACAGCAATGTTAAAAAAACATTTAAAACCCCCAACTACCATCCCTAATGTTTTAGAAAGCAACTTTGAGTATTAATCAGTTAGTTTGATAAGATGGTTGAGGAAAATTATTTAATTAAATCAAGCGTTATTACATCAAGCGTTGACCCCGACGCCAGATATAATAAAGCCTGAAGTAATAAACTTTGATTGCTTTATTTAGGTATTGGGGATTAAAGAAATCGATATAAAAACTTACTAAAAACGTTTTTAATCGATATAAAAACTTACTTAAAACTTTTTTCAGAATTTCATAGCAATGTTAAAAAAACATTTAAAACCCCCAACTACCATCCCTATTGTTTTAGAAAGTAAGTTTGAGTATTAATCAGTTAGTTTGATACGATGGTTGAGGAAAATTTTTTTATTACATCAAGCATTATTACATCAGGCGTTGATCCCGACGCCAGTTGTAATAACGCCTGATGTAATAAACTTTGATTGAATTATTTAGGTATTGGGTATTAAAGAAATCGATATAAAAACTTACTTAAAACTTTTTTCAGAATTTCATAGAAACGTTAAAAACATTTAAAACCCCCAACTGCCATCCCTAATGTTTTAGAAAGTAAGTTTGAGTATTTATCAGTTAGTTTGATAAGATGGTTGAGGAAAATTATTTTATTACATCAAGCGTTATTACATCAGGCGTTGACCCCGACGCCAGATGTTATAAAGCCTGATGTAATAAACTGTGATTTCAGTATTTAGGTATTGGAGATTGAAGAAATCAAAATAGAAACTAACGAAACAGGTTTAAATAAACAATTTCATCGAAATATAATTTTTTTTGTAAAACCACCAACTACCTTTTGTAATGTTTTAAATGTAACTTTGACTTTCATTCAGTTAGTTTGATAAGATGGCCAAGGAAAATTTTTTATTACATCAAGCGTTATTACATCAGGCGTTGACCCCGACGCCAGATGCAATAACGCCTGATGTAATAAACTGTGATTACATTATTTAGGTATTTGGGATTAAAGAAATCAAAATAAAAACTTACTTAAAACTTTTTCAGAATTTCATAGCAATGTGAAAAAAAAAACATTTAAAACCTCCAACTACCATCCCTAATGTATTAGAAAGTAACTTTGAGTATTATTCAGTTAGTTTGTTAAGATGGTTGAGGAAAATTATTTCATTAAATCAAGCGTTATTACATCAGGCGTTGACCCCGACACCAGATGTAATAACGCCTGATGTAATAAACTTTGATTGCATTATTTAGGTATTGGGGATTAAAGAAATCAAAATAAAAACTTACTAAAAACGTTTTGAGAATTTCATAGCAATGGGAAAAAACATTTAAATCCCCCAACTACCATCCCTTATGTTTTAGAAAGTAACTTTGATCATTAATCAGATAGATTGATAAGATGGTTGAGAAATATTATTTTATTACATCAAGCGTTATTACATCCGGCGTTGACCCCGACGCCAGATGTAATTACTCCTGATGTTATTAACTTTGATTGTATTATTTAGGTATTGGGGATTAAAGAAATCAAAATAAAAACTTCCTTAAAACTTTATAAGAATTTCATAGAAATGTTAAAAAAACATTTAAAACCCCCAACTACCGTCCCTATTGTTTTAGAAAGTAAATTTGAGTATTAATCAGTTAGTTTGATAAGATGGTTGAGGAAAATTATTTTATTACATCAAGCGTTATTACATCAGGCGGTGACCCCGACGCCAGATGTAATAACGCCTGATGTAATAAACTTTGTTTGCATTATTTAGGTATTGTGGATTAAAGAAATCAAAATAAAAACTTACTTAAAACTTTTTAAGAATTTCACAGCAATGTTAAAAAAACATTTAAAACCCCCAACTACCATCCCTAATGTTTTAGAAAGCAACTTTGAGTATTAATCAGTTAGTTTGATAAGATGGTTGAGGAAAATTATTTAATTAAATCAAGCGTTATTACATCAAGCGTTGACCCCGACGCCAGATATAATAAAGCCTGAAGTAATAAACTTTGATTGCTTTATTTAGGTATTGGGGATTAAAGAAATCGATATAAAAACTTACTAAAAACGTTTTTAATCGATATAAAAACTTACTTAAAACTTTTTTCAGAATTTCATAGCAATGTTAAAAAAACATTTAAAACCCCCAACTACCATCCCTATTGTTTTAGAAAGTAAGTTTGAGTATTAATCAGTTAGTTTGATACGATGGTTGAGGAAAATTTTTTTATTACATCAAGCATTATTACATCAGGCGTTGATCCCGACGCCAGTTGTAATAACGCCTGATGTAATAAACTTTGATTGAATTATTTAGGTATTGGGTATTAAAGAAATCGATATAAAAACTTACTTAAAACTTTTTTCAGAATTTCATAGAAACGTTAAAAACATTTAAAACCCCCAACTGCCATCCCTAATGTTTTAGAAAGTAAGTTTGAGTATTTATCAGTTAGTTTGATAAGATGGTTGAGGAAAATTATTTTATTACATCAAGCGTTATTACATCAGGCGTTGACCCCGACGCCAGATGTAATAACGCCTGATGTAATAAAAGGTTTATTACATCAGGCGTTGTATTACATCAGAGGTTGCCACACCCGTTCCTCTCCATTACTGCGTGGTAAATAATAAATCAAACAATAAAACTGATTCTTTTGCTAAAAATATTTGACATTTTTTGTTGCTCATCACGTATCTATATAATTTGAACATGAGTGCCATGGTCACAATATACGCCGCCACTTATAAAACTTGAGACAAAAAAATGACATTGACAAGGATTTATAAATATTCACTGAAAAACCTGTAAAAAATTGTGATCACAAAAAGGTTTTTATAAATATCCAGTGAAAAACCTGGAAGGAATTGCGTTCACGAGGCTGAAATATCATTAAGCCCCAGAGACTAAGATTGAAGGGGGCATAATTCAGGCAAAAATCAATGAACCACTAAATCCTTACTTCATGCACATCTACCATTTAAGGTAATAACATCCACCAAGTGACATTAAGATCCAGCCAGAAACTTAGGAGGAGTTGCGTTGACAAGGCTGCAATTTCAATAAGCCCCAGAGACTAAGATTGAAGGGGCATAACTCTGGCAAAAATCAATGAACCATAAAATCCTTCCTTCATGCATATGTACCAATTGAGGTTAAAACATTGACCAAGTTTCATTAAGATCCAGCCAGAAACTTAGGAGGAGTTGTGTTGACAAGCCTGCAATTTCAATAAGCCCCTGAGACTAAGTTTTTAAGGGGCATAGCTCAGGCTCAGACTGCTCTTGTGGCAATAGAGCTGGCAAAGTACAAGATTGACATCACTGCTCTATGTGAAACAAGATTCTCAGAGTCTGGCAGTCTCAGTGACTTGGATTATACCTTTTTCTGGAGTGGAAAACCGGACGGAGAGAGAAGAGAGGCCGGAGTATGTTTTGCTGTTAGAAAAGACATCGCATCAAGGCTGACAGAATCGCGCCAACCAATCAGCGACAGGATCATGACATTGCGGGTGCCACTGGAGAAGGATAACTTTGCTACATTTATCAGCGTGTATGCACCAACGATGACAAACCCTGATGAAATAAAGGAAGCCTTCTACAACAAACTGGCAGGTACTCTCAGAAAAGTCCCAAACACAGACAAGCTTATATTGATGGGAGACTTCAACGCCAGAATAGGGAGTGACCACGACAAATGACCAATGGTCCTGGGAAAGTATGGTTTGGGCAAATGTAACTCAAACGGAGAGCTCCTATTCTCTCTTTGCTCGGAGTTTGAACTAATTGTAACCAACACAATGTTCAAACAGAAAGTCGAAAGGAAGACCACATGGATGCACCCTCGCTCAAAGCATTGGCATATGATAGACTTCATCATAACAAGACACAGGGACAAGATGGACTTCAGCAGTACCAGAGTCATGCGAGGAGCAAATTGTTGGACTGATCACCAGATGCTGAGATCGAAAATTGCATTCCACCTGCGACAGAAATACAACAAACAAGGCCCCATAAAGCCTTCCAAGCTGAACACTGCAAAACTCAAAGCTGCTGACCAAAGAGTGATCTTAGCGGATAAAATGAATGATGCCTTAAGTAAACTCGAGGTGGAACAAGGATCTTCTGTTGAACAAGACTGGACAGCCCTACAAGATGTTGTGTACAACACAGCAAAGTCAACTCTTGGCAAGCCAACCAGGAAGCACCAAGACTGGTTTAATCCAGAAGACAAAGAACTACAACAACTGCTGGACAAGAGGAATCAAGCCCATCAGAAAGTGCTACAGACTAGGGGCACCAGATCGACAGTTGCAGCTTACAAGGATGCTTGCAGACAACTCCAGCAGCACACCCTTTCTCTTAAGACGAACTGGTGGGACAGAAAAGCGGAAGAACTACAAGGAGCTGCTGATAGAAATGATATGAAGGGATTCTACAATGGTCTGAAAGAAGTCTGGAGGCCTCAGACAAAAGGACCTGTACACCTAAAGTCAGCCGATGGACAGGAGATTTTCTCAGACAACAAGAGAGTACTGGCAAGGTGGACTGAACACTTCCAGAAACTCCTCAATGTTCCATGAGATATCGAACCTGAAGCACTTGACAGGATACCCCAACGTGACATCAACAGTTGCCTTGATGAGACTCCCACAATGGTAGAGTTGGAGAGAGCAATTGGGAGCCTGAAAGACGGCAAAGCCCCAGGTGGAGACGGAATTCCTGCAGAAGTATGGAAACATGGAGGAACCAGCATGCTCGTCAAACTGCTTGAATTAATATGCAAGGCATGGGATGAGGGCTCAGTTCCACAAGAGTGGAAGAATGCCACCGTTGTAACTATTTTCAAAAAGGGTGACAGGACAGATTGTGGGAACTACAGAGGAATCTCCCTCTTATCCATTGTTGGCAAGGCCTTTGCCAGAATCCTTCTTGACAGACTGTCGCGACATGTCACACCAGAAGTAGTTCCTGAATCACAGTGTGGTTTCCGATCCAACAGGAGCACCATTGATATGATCTTCAGTCTCAGACAGCTGCAAGAAAAGTGCATAGAGCAGGACCAGCCATTGTACATTGTCTTCGTAGACTTTACAAAAGCCTTCGATACAGTAGGAAGGGCAGGACTGTGGAACCTACTGAGGAAGTACGGATGCCCTGAGAAGTTCACTTCCATGATTGAATCTCTTCACACAGGGATGAAGGCAAACATCAGTGATGGACTAACCAACTCAGATACATTCGAAGTCACCAATGGCGTCAAGCAAGGTTGCGTGCATTCAATCCAGACAAGACGCTGATCTCTTCAATGTGGCATACTTCAAAGCAAAGACCAAGAGCGCCCTCATACTGATCAGGGAACTGTTGTTTGCAGATGACAGTGCACTACTTGCCCACTCCCCAGAAAGAATTCAGCGCATTCTGAATGCCTTCTCGGATGCGTCAAAGAAGTTTGGCCTCAAGATCAACATAAAGAAAACAGAAGTTCTTTACCAACCAAACTCCTCAAGAACCCCAGAAGTGGATATTACAGTAGACGGAAACAAACTAAACTCTGTCCCAGAATTCACTTACCTTGGAAGCACAGTTGCAAAGGACGGCCAAATTGATGCTGAAATACAAAAGAGAATGGCCAAGGCTAGTACATCGTTTGGAAGACTCCGCCGAAGACTTTGGAACAACCACCATGTGTCCAAGAAAGTAAAAGGCAAGGTATACAGAGCGATTGTGGCATCTACTCTCTTGTATGGAGCAGAAACCGGGACAGTCTACAAACACCATGTGAAGAAGCTTCATGCCTTCATGATGCGGCACCTAAGATCTATACTGAAAATAAGCTGGAAAGACAAGGTGACAAACATGGAAGTACTGGAAAGAACAGGGCTGCCATCTATGGAAGACCTCTTGATCAGAAAGAATCTTCGATGGGCTGGTCACCTCATGAGGATGCCAAATCACAGACTCCCAAAGCAGATTCTGTTCTCACAGCTGCCGGCTGGGCAAAGGAAGAGAGGCAGACTACGCCTACGATACAAGGATACCATCAAGAGAAACCTGAAGAAGAGAAAAATCAAGCTGGACTCGTGGGCAAATCTGTCACAACAAAAAACGAATGGAGACAAACAGTGAAGTAATGACATGAAAACAGACATAGTCGTTTTGCGACTGTCAGCATAGTAGTAGTAGTAACTCAGGCAAAAATCGACGAACCATAAAATCCTTCCTTCATGCACATGTACCAATTGAGGTTAAAACATTGACCAAGTTTCATTAAGATCCAGCCAGAAACTTAGGAGGAGTTGCGTTGACAAGAAAAGTGGACGGACGTACGGACGGACGGACGGATGGATGGACGGACGGACGGACGGATGGACGGACGGACGGACGGACGGACGGACAGACGGAGAAGATGACGCCAATATACGTTCGCTTCCGGCGGCGCATAAAAATAGAAGAAAAAGAGAAATTGTCCAAAAAACGAGCGGTTTCTCTCATTTTCCTACTTTGTTCCAATGGTTTTACATGATTTTGTTTCGAAACCAATTAATGAAGCATTTGTGATATCATAATATATCAGATTTTAGATCAATGTGAATTACACGTAGTCCTACAGATTTATATTACACAACAGACACCGAATTTATATCAAACAAGAGATGTTTGTAAAACATATATGCCTCCTAAAACCTACCTTCATCAATTAAAGCAGGCCTATGGTAGTATTTTCTTAAGTATAAAAATATCCAAAGGAGAATACTTCCAGAAATGTGATCAACACTGTTAAATTTCTAGTGCATAGAAACTCTCCGTAATGAGATATATTAAACTATGAAGTTTCACGAATCTCCCTTGCATGCATTTTGATGAAAAACATCAACCCTGCGTTCAGTAGACAAACTGTTAGCTAACGTAACCATTATTCGCAACTTCTTTGACCCAAATTTAACAAAATTGACCGAGTATTCCGAATGAAACGGCCAAAGTTAGTTAACGTTTTGTCTTACTGAACGCAGGGCAAGTATGAAATTTAACAAAGGGTAATAACTCTAAAATATTATACACAAAGTTACGGGTTTGTGCACTGCATTTTTCCATAATAACATCTGTCCACCTTGAAGTTTCAAGATTCTACCCTACATACTTTATGAGTTATACTCCGGACAGGAATTAAGTTTGAAATTCAACAAAGGGCTTTAACTCTAAAATATGTTCGAAAGAGTAGCGGTTTTATGCACTGCACCTTTCCATAATGAGATACATTTACCTACGAAGTTTCATGATTCTACCTTATATACTTTTTGGGTTAAACTTCGGACAAGAATTAAGCTTGAAAATCAACAAAGGGCAATAACTCAAAAATATGATCGGCAGAGTAACGGTTTTTATGCACTGTGCCTCTTCACAATGAGATCTTTTTACCTATGAAGTATCATGAATCTATCTTCTTCATAATTTTTGAGTTATTAACGTACAAGAATTAAGTTTGAAAATACACAAAGAGCAAAAACTATGATCAGGAGAGTAACGGTTTGTGCACTGCACCTCTCCATAATGAGATCTATCCGCCTGTGAAGTTTCATGATTTTACCTTAAACATTTTTTTATTTAGGCTCCGAACAAGGTTTGGTCTACGGACCGACCGACGCTTGAAGAACAATGTAACCCCATTTTCTTCGAAAGGGGGAATAATTACTGGGCAAGTACAGAAGGCAAACCCTGTGTTTTTACATACAAAGCCGGTGTCTGTTAAAGCTGCTCTCGTACAGATGTGGACCCAAAATTTATTTGAACTCATTTAATGATAAAAAACAGACATTTTGTTTTCGTGCAAAATTATAGAAACTAGGTCAAAAGTGCGTCAAGCATTGCTTGCTCGATAATTGTTTGACGTTTTATTTACGGTAACTTCGAATTCTACACACATTTACGACGTGGCTTATATCTGAGCTTTCATGTAGTGTTCGGCCTACTTTTGGACTGATGATATTGCAGTTTATTTTGCAATTCCGCTGCTATATTTCGCATAAACGAGACAGTCGGCTAGTTTATGTGACATCTATACATAGTCACGGTCCCGTCTCCAAAGAAACGCTAGCGAACCCTAAGTCAGATAAAGTATATGCGCGCATTTGAATGTTTATGTCGCGAAGAATCTACTATACAAGACTAGGTCTATCTAATACGTACAATTTTGAGTAGAACATTATCGAGAAATGTGAAATGAATGGACTCGGAGGCCACGTTCATTCCATTCTTAAAGAAAATTGGTGGTATTTTCGATTACAAGAAAAAAAACTTTATTATAGCTTATTCAAGCAATAATCACGACATTTCTAACAGAACTAACCATAAGCACTTACGGGCGTCAATCACCGGCTGAATTTCGTTGTCGTCATGGCAGACACGAAGGCTTTCTACAGCGTCAAACATGATTTGTTCAATTCCATGGCAACCAGGTTCGTGATATCTTTCCCAAATGCATTCCAAAAATCTTTCTTCGTTGCTACAAAGGGTAGAAAATAGAACATTAAATAATTAGGCATTTGGAAAAAAGTCCCAAGATTAAGGTATTGGGGAACAAAATTAATAATAATTTATTTTGGTTGTAAGTTCACTGTGTGAAGTTGTTCATCATTAAATTCTTCTTTTGAAGTTTTTAATATTCAACTCCACGCGAATTAATAAAAGGAAAGCTAACCTAGATCTGTCTTCGATTTCATCAGCACAATGACTGGATTACTAGGGATTAACACCACTCTTGGTGAGTAATGGCCACCCTTTCCCAAACAAGACCTGGTAACGACGTCCCTAATAGATATGGCCTGGGGAAACATTGAGACAAAAGAAGAAACTGCTGATAACAAGCAGTTTCTCCTTTTGTCTCAATAGTTTCGTGCTGTATCATACTCAAATTCTATCTTTAACAACATCTCTTTAGTCGTCAACAGAATCTTTCAAAAGAGATCATCCTAAAGTTTTGTCGTTTGGGAAAGGGTAACCTGGCTGTCCCATACGTGCGACAAGTTGGACCATCCCCGTTACTATTTTGTAACAGTACTATGACACACGTCTTTGCCAAGATTGACATCTACGACATAACGTCGTTTCTGTATTCACCCTTGGCGTATTCAGTCCGATTTTCTTGGTCTCCTGGAATGCGTTTTCATTGGTTCCAGCGAGGTCTCGCTGGAACCAATCAGATTATCGACTGATACATTTGTCATGAGTAACCAATTCATGACAACTGGCGGGAAAAAGCAAATGCATTTGCAACTCAAAAACGCGAAGATGGGCGATTTTTCCTAAGAATTTCACTGCAATAGGCATGAATTCCCTATCTTTAATCGACGAATTATTATACTTTCGACAATTCGACCAAAAAAGCAGCTAACTTTTACCAAATCCGTATGACGCGAAAGACAGCGCGCGTTAATGACGTCATCAATAATGGACGAAATAACGTAAACAACCAGCAGGACAATTTATGCAATAAACTAAAAGGATATGGCATACAAGAAAATCTGCTATGTTGGATACAAGATTTCTTGACAGTCAGAAAACAAAGGAAAGTGTTAAATGGAGCCCAGTCAGAACTAGTCGATGTAACCAGTTGAATCCCTCAAGGTAGTGTTTTGGGACCAATCCTGTTTACCATCTTTATCAACGACTTACCAGATTGTACAACCAATGTGACCAAACTATTCGCAGACGATACAAAAATTTACTCAACAGTAAACAGTGTGTGAAAGACCAACAAAACCTACAAAGTGACTTAGACTTAGACAAACTAGAAGACTGGTCAAATACATGGCAGATCAAATTCAACAAAGACAAGTGTAAACACCTCCAACTGGGAAAAGAAAGCCAAACAAAATACAATATATCGGGAAACAGCGTACAAATTGAAACATCAGAAAAAGATCTAGGAATCATAATCGACAATAAATTGACCTTTAAAAAGCATATAGACGCCAAAGTAAATACCGCAAATAAAATGCTAGGACTGATTAAACGTTCTTTTTCTTATATGGACAAAACATGTTTAAAACCCTGTACAAAAGCCTAATCAGACCACATCTAGAATATGGATCAAACATCTGATCTGGTCAGCATGCTACCAAAAAAAGACAAAATAAAGATTGAAAACGTAGAGCAACAAAACTTTTACCGGAACTGAAAGAAAAAACATACACAGAAAGGCTCAAAATACTTGGAATATCGTCGAACTCGATCAGATTTAATTGAAGTATATAAAATTATGAAATGCGTTGATAAAGTTGATAAAGATAAACTGTTCCCAACAAACTTTAATCAGACACAAGCAAGAACTAGAGGCCATAGATTTAAAATAAATAAAAAGCTGAGCAAAACAAACACAAGAAAGTTCAGTTTTACACAAAGAATAGTAAATCAATGGAACAAACTGCCTGAGGATGTAGTGTGTACAGATTCTGTAAATAGTTTTAAAAGTGCGCTAAATAAAACATGGAAAAACAACCAAGTGAAGATCTCGCCAGGCTGCTATAGGCAGGAAGTCGGGAGCAGAGAACATAACTCAGAAGAAACGGGCCTCAGAGGCGCAAGCCTACAATCGGCTTCGATGGACAGGTAAACAGGTAATTGCGTGGCGGCGCTTCGCGATTTCAAGAAAATCGGACTCAATCCGCCAAGGGTGAATACAAACATAGGTGGGTTCAACCTTGGCTAGCGAAGATGTAGGACACATAGATACATAGAGAGACAGATACAGGTAGACAGATGCAGAGAGACCGAGACAGAGAAACAGATGCAGAGAGACCGAGACCGAGACAGAGAGACAAATGCAGAGAGACCGAGACAGAGAAACAGATGCAGAGAGACCGAGCCAGAGAGACAGATGCAGAAGCAGAGAGACAGAGAAATAGGCTATATGCAAAGGGACTCTTCTGGGGCAAAAAACCGACCATGTACATTTATCTATATTTTCTAATTAAGTCGGTTTCAAAGTCTGCAGGGTTTACCGCCGTTCTGTTCCGAAGCCATTGCCTCTGTCCCTATAGTTTCCGTACCGTGAGAAACATCGCTTACTCACAAAGCTCGTCGACCGTCTGCTGAAGCGTGGTACCTGGACCACTGGTAACAAGTTGGTGCACGCACGTGTAGTAATCAATCACAACCGTCAACCAGTTAACTTTACGACACACGGGAGGTGCCATGGGTACGGGTCCTTCTTTGATGGGTGTCGAACTTGTCACTGCAAGAACTCCAACGACTAAAATAATCACTGGAAAATAAAAACAAATCCAAGTTCAGGAACAGTTTGTGCTCAATAACGTGCTTTTCTGGTCTTTCAACACTCGCTTTTCTTCGAGCGTTCAGAAATTCCAGGAACTTTTATCTTTATTATCAGCAAATTCTTTTTTTTTTTTTTTTTTTTTTTTTTGTCTAAATAGTTTTAACATAAACACAGGCGGCAATCACGTGGCTTTGTTATGATATGCTTTCCTAACTTATGTAAACAAAAACACTCGGTAAGCACACATTTTCTCAAATTTTAAATGAAATACTTAAACTCTCAGCATTGAGATACGTACCATTCGATACGTCGTAATCTCCGGTTTATTTTAATACCAAGATATTCCCTCAAATCCCTGCCAAGGCTGAGAATATTCGTGCAAAATGCAAACATTTCTTAAGAAAATATATCATGGCATTCAAAAATACTTTGCACGAATGTTCTCAGCTTTGACAGGGATTTGAGGGAAGGTTTTGGTATCAAAATAGACCGTAGAGTATGACGTGTCGAATGACATGTATCTGAATATTGAGCGTTAACTATTTGATTAAAAATTTGAGAAAAAATGTGAACTTACCGAGTGTTTTGTTTACAAAAGTTAGGAAAACATATCATAACAAAGTCACGTGATTGTCGCCTGTGATAAATCACATTATCTTTTTCGGTATTAAATATTTTTATTTGTCATCAGAATCTCTTTTCGAATCGGACTAGTTTAAATTCCACCATTTTGCATTCATTGACTTCTAGATCTATGACTTTTATGTGACAAAAGAAGCTTTGATAATAAAACAATAATTAGCAAAAATAGAATACAAAAAGGGGAAATGCGCACATACGTTGCTTCTTATACTGATTCGTAGACGGGTTCTAAGGTTGTCTGATATTAGACATGTGCAAGGTAGAACGAAACCCGAAAAACGAAAACGGAAAACGGAATAAAAGGGGTCGTGTCAAAACACACGAAACCAGAAATAACGATTGGGTCGAATAAAGAGAGAAAACAACACTTTTATGTCACTGTAAAGGTAAATATAGCTGTTGATTATCTGAAAATGTATGTCTGTTTATTTTCCATGTTCTCGTCAGCCAGAATGTCCGTCATTTGATCCAAACTGTATCTTATAACCAAAGCAAGTATTTTGTCACACAATTCACTAACGTGGTTTATATGTACAAATCATCTATACCCAGCATTTCCTATTAAGGTAAAGGTAGTCCGTTAATGACAATGTAGAGTACATTTATTCTCGTCAACAGAAACTCAGTGATTGCATATTGCATAGAACATTGAAAAGGCATCATCCCACCCCCTTACAATAAAATAGAATAAGAGACAAAATGCGCCGTAGTAACGTTGCGAAAAAGGTATATTGCATCGAAATCAGATAAAAATGCTTTGAAATGGATAAAAAGAATTCTTACCGAATTTGTACTTCTCCAGTTTTTACTGTGCATATTTTGGCGTGACATGGTCAGGACTATAATTATGTGTCATCGATTCATTTTAAGGCCAAGCATATTTTAATACTCACATGTACTAGTATAAGGTTCGGGGATGACAGTGACTGTCTGAGTCACAATTCGGTGGATTAAAATACCCACTATGCTTTTCGAAAGTAAATTTAGCGATTTAACAATGATAATATCGATATGTCAAAATTATTTTTTGTCGAAATAAACCATGTAGATTTATCACGTTGGGGAATCACGGAACACAACAATTTCGATGCCTTTCTATAATTCTTTTCTTCTTTTCATATATGACCGATTTGAAAACAAATGAAATGAAGGCGGAGAAATACTGCGGATTTGCTGAATGCAAAGGACTATTTAAAAATAAGCTGATAACAAAAAAAAAATAATGTTTTTTTTTTTAAAAGATCTACCACATGTAGCAATGCCTAACGTTTATCCACATTTTCTGCTTCAACCCGAACTCAAATTGGTCAAGAACTAAACAAGAACATATTATAAAGGTGACCAGATCTAAACATGCTTACACGGAGACAAATTTATAAAGTGTCGTCATGAAACATGTACACGGATAGGACATGTTGGTGAAAATTTCGTTGAATTTTAGTTGATAACACATCATGTACTAGGTTATAGCTGTCCTTGGAAAAGGATGGGAAAAGAATGGACGCGTGGTTCTCGTACACCCTGCACCTTTACAAACACAATATTCAATCCGAGCCACCAGCTGCTTAATTCATTAATGTGGTTTGTAAACAATCATATATTAGAAAGCATATTGGCCATATCAGTAGCTGAACTCATCAATTAATATATATAGGCTCTGATGATAACGACTGAATTGATATTGTGCAGAAATCTAATTCATTCAACTGAAACAGTTTGTTGACTTAATCCGAAAAAACAGCGATGTCTAATCTATCATTTTTTTTAATTCTAATATGTTCTAGTGAATAGTCAGTACCGTAAAAATGTCAAGCACACAGGTTATATGGTGGCTTTTGGGGAAACAAATACTAGTACTAGTACTTCGGGTTTCCTCATATAGGCACTAGATAAATGTTACATCGATATATCAGAACGGTTTACATATATTCACATATAAAGGGGGTCGAGAAAGGAATTCCATGTTTTTTTCAAACATTCATGCAAATGATTAATATTGAATGTTTGAAGAAACCATGTGATACGGTGCACAGTGAGTTGGAATTTGGAATGAATTTCTAAACACGGTACAATTTATCTCGTCAAAATCCATAGAGAATACACTGAGTAATTAAACAAAACATCCTTGAAGCGGACAGTTTTTGGTGTGAACGCTTCCCAAAAGTCACGTGGGGTACCCATCGTGTTATAAGATTCAGCTCGGAAAAGGCATTAAAGGTGCATTCTCGCCCATTTTGCTGGAGATTATCTTTAAAGATAGCCATACATGATTAAAAAGATGGCCCTTTATTTTTCTGTGAGCCAAATTTCGACTTCATTTGACCTGTAACATCTTAGAATACGACAGTATAGAACCCATATGAAATCGATTTGTAAATATTTGTGAACGTAATTGTATATTAAATTTTTTATCTTATTTTAGATCGTAACACGATTATCGATTTCTTGTCATTTTAAGTTTGAATCATAGTTTATGTGATGTGATGTCTATAAACATTCCAAGAAAAGGCTAAAAGTCTAAAAAAAAAAAAAAAAAAAAAAAAAAAAAACACCTTTGTAATTGATTTTTTAAACAGGAATTTGGGGCCTGGGAAGGACATTGGATCTTTAAAATTTTCAAACACTATGTCTTGTCTAGATGTCACCGATAGAGAATGTTTCAGAAAACATCGAGAGAAAAAGCATAACTAATATTTTCTCGCTTCCGTTAACATTTTCTACGTCGTTACAATAACCTTTTCTGTTGTCAATAACAACTATTATTTAGTCTGCCACTACATGATATTGGACGTGTCTTAACTTTTTCATTTGAAAAAAGGCCGAGCCCAGATAGCTCAGTTGTTTTGTTGCGCCAGATCCTATCGATCCGGGTCGTTGTTGCGAATCTCGGTTCGGCCAATCCAATACCCTTTCTGACATTTTGTTTCACCATGTGAGAGAGTAGCTGTATGCTGCGATTGGTAATTGTGGTAATACTGTTTAGAGAAAATCCAGGAATCCATGGTTATGTGCTCCAGTCGCCGCGATATAACCAGAGTAGTTGAACATAACCTTGAACCACATTCAATCGTTTTAATCAATTGCAGGAAAGGGGTACCACCATTCCTCAAAATATACAAAATGTACAAAATAAATTTAAACCAAAAGAATAACCTTCAATTGGCCTTATATGCAGTATTCCACTGACCACGTTGAAAATGTCGTAACTCAATGTGATTTAAAATTTAATTACGGCATTGCAAACGATTTCACCTTTCGCGTGTTTTGATATGTCCCCCACAGTTTAACCGGTTTCGTACTTCGTCTCGGTTTTCGTTCTTACCTTGCACATGTCTATTAGATGTCAATAGAATTAGCATATCCTTGTATAAAAAAGGAACTATTCAAAATATTTTCGTCTTATCATGCATAAACATAGCCTCAATACCAACCCAAGTTGCTCTTTTTAGGGTACGCCGTATATCTAAATATACTGACGCCCAAAAGAAACGCATCAGTCCTAATAAATGTCCGATTATTCAGTAAATCTGATTTGAAATTACAAATGTGACCCGTCACGCTAAAAGGGACCTTATCCGAACACCAAATATCCAAATTTTGACAAACTTGTCAGATTCAGCACAGGTCAACCAGATCCCACATGTGAGAAATGAAGATATAGTAAGGTAGGGAAATCATTCTGGATTTAGAAAATTACATAAAAGTGAAAAGTGTCGGCCCTAGTCTGGCTGCGCGGACTGCGCAGACTGACTAGGGTCGATATTTTTCACACACCCGATAAGGTCCCTTTTAGCGCGACGGGTCACAAATACTTATTTCCATCTGTAAATTTGATTATCTGTTCTTAAAGAATGATGATAAAGAATTATCAGATTGTTTCAGTATAGAAAAAAAAACGGTTTATTTGAACAGAGTGGTATCAGAATTTCCATTTGAAAATCAGTAGTGCGTGGTTCAAACTTTACTTGCGACAATAAAAGATAACGCAAAGCGCTTTATTTGGTGACCACAGTTAGTGAATACTTAACCCGACGTCGATTTCAACCTCTCAAACCTGAAACGCATATGACGTTAACGTAAGGTAGCTTCTTGTATAACAGGCGTTGCACGAGATCTATCTGACTTTGGCCGATTGGCAAATGTTTCTGTAACTCTAACTCGTCGACCAAGATGCCTAATCGTGCAATGCAAGACGTCAAACCCTCAGGCGGTTTGTTCTTGATTTTCCCGTTTTCGAAAATGACAGAACGTCGATCCCAACGTCACAAACCTGAAACGTACTAGACGTTAACGTGGAGAATTATCTTACTTTACAGGCGTTACGTGAGGTCTGGTTGAGCGTGGCCGATCAATAAACGTTCGCAGAATTCTAACGCGTCGATAAAAAAAAACCGGATCGAGAAAAACAATATGTTAAACTGTCTTGCGACTTGTTTGTGCATTCGTCGCATTCAAAAATGGCTATATTACGAGCTCCCTTTTCAGAATTTAGTCTTGGAATCCTTCAATTCGGGTGTTTCATAAGAAAATCATTAAATTCGTGTTTGCCTATCCACTAACACATGTTTCTGTGTAAAATGTGACCAGTTTCATCACGTGATGTACATACACGAAGCGCACGTAGAAACGTGACCAGTCACGGGAAATGGACATTTTAATGGATCGGCTAAAATGATAATATACAGTATACATTTCACTAAATTTCATTGGAGCGTTTCTTTTGGACGTCAGTTTATTTCATACGTCACAGGGGCGTGGGGCGATGATACTACGCTTTGTCAAACTGGAAAAACGTCCTCATAGGCATTGCATTTGTATTTCAATACTAACAGATTATCTAAACATGAGTAATGTGAGTGCACTGGGTACCCAAACGTTTGAACTACCATGATAAACAGGTAGTAAGTGGGGATGCTGTATTGACGTCGCTTTGAAATAAGTAGAATTGCCCGGGTGACGGAAGGTGGCATACTTGCTACTGTTGTCAGTTTCAGTTATCAAAAGTAGTTTTTGAGTAGTTATAAATAAAGAAAGTCTGCGAATATAAGAAACAACCCTAATATCCTAAATATTTTTGATATAACAAACGATAGGAATACGAATTCAACTTACCCAATAACGTTTTCATCATGGTTGATATTTCGCCAATAACTGAGCGGAGATAGCTTACTAACAAATTAGCAGAACAACTCTCAGTAACACTATCAAGCAGATTGCTAGAAACGGTTTGCACAGTTTCATGAATTCGGCTTTTATATATCACAAATTTACTTGTGACGGTAATGTAGTCATTATCTGAAAATGTGGCATTTATGGTATTCGAAATTATCGCATTATTCTCATATGACTTATATCGTCGCTTCTTAACAAAAACTTAGTTACTGCAGCTCATTTTAATATTGAAATATTGAAAATCACGGTGGAGATTTGCATCGTGGGATGGATAACCAATACGCACAAAATAATAATCTTGATTCTTGTACACTATTTGGCAATGGCTTTCTTATTTCTGCGCCAATTTTCAAAAGGTTTGTTGCATGTAAACCGCTTTACTGAGCTCTTTTCTCACATAAATGAATCATTTGTGAAATCTTTTTACTTTTTCCAAAAGTTGATCCAAACCGACCAGACAACGAAATGATAACAACTACGACCAAATTCGCCACGCTTTGGGTAAGAATTTGTGCAACAACTTCCTTATTTATGAGTCAATTTTCAAGCAGCTCGTAGCGCCCCCCCCCCCTTCTCAGAGGAAAGAGCTCAGTAAGGCGGGGCACAAGCAACAGAGCGTTTAAAATTGTTGTTGCAAAATGCCTTTCCTGGAGCGAGGCGTCCGTAGATTTACCCATCCTATGATACACAATCTCCACCGTGAAAATGGGATATCGAAAGAGGTTTTCTGATAAATGAAACCATCAAAAATCAAAATCGGCCTGCCTTTAATGTCGACTGGTCTTGAACCCTGTTGCTAATTAACCCTTTCCCAAACGCCAAAATTTTAGGGTGATCCTTTTCAAAAACTGCCACAAATGACAAAATAGACGTTATTAAAGATAGAATTTGTGTAAAAAGGCCCTATGGCATAGAAAATATTGAGACAAAAGGAGAAACTACTGGTCATCAGCAGTTTCTTCTTTTATCACAATGTTTTCCCAAGCATATTCCACCACGGACGTCAAAACCAGGTCTTGTTCGGGAAAGGGTTAAGTTAATCGACCTCTAATGAGGTTCACGTGGCGACGTCGTAAAATCAAGTAAATATCATAAGGGTTTGACTACGTCAAAAGGGGCCATGCTATGTTTTTCGGGGATCAAACCAACATAGAGACAGTCAGAGTCTGCATTGTTTTGTATTGCATTATCTAGGGCCAAAAAGAAAGGAATTCTAGCACTGATACCCACTTTTTCACTGTCAATGTCCAGCTTAAAAAATGTAATCTGAAAGAATCTAGATGACATCTTATGTCATAATATTACATCTGAGAATCACCCATTAGGGGTCATCTTCTGTGACCTGGGAAAGTCCATTTTTTCTATTTATACACCAACCAATCAAACCGCTCGTTGCAAACGCAGGTCTGTTGTCCTTAACAACAACACCAAAATGGCTGCGGTTGATAGACATGCGCTTGACACCGAGCAAAGAGTAAAGTCCGTCAATTTTGAGAGCATAGATATATATGGCATTTATGAAGTAGACAGTTTTGGTATATTTTTAACACTATCAGTAACAGTTTTATACAATCATCGCGTTAACCCGAAATAAAGCGGTGTTTAATTTTGAATATAGGCTATATAAACTATATATTGACACTTCCTTAACCAGTTGTCTGATCAGCTCAGTGGTAGAGCTGCCGACTTGAATGCCAGAGGTTAGGCGTTCGAGTCCCATTCCGGTAATATCTGTTTGTCCCCCTATTTCTTTTTTTTTTTTTTTTTTTTTTTTTTTTTTTTTTTTTTTTAATTACATTTATTCATACCCAATTATTCAAGAAATTGCAAAAACGTAATAAAAACACAATTATCAATTATGCTTTTATTGCGTGCGCGATTTCCAGAATCATTTTGTTTGAAAAATGTAAAAACAAATAGTAGGAAAAAACACTTACCCATTGTGGGAATAGAACCCTGATCGCCTGAATGACAGGACGGACGTTCTACCATTGAACCAATCAGGCATCGAGACCATTATGTAATCAAATTGCCAATATATTCTTTATACGTTCATGAGTTGACATCGCTTTATATAGGGTTATAGGATGATCTAATCTAATTAAAATTTAGATATTATCTTTCAGTAACATCTAACGACCACCCGTTAGGGGTCATCTTCTGTGACCTTTCTTTGGACCAATCAGATTATAGCTTTGGAAAAGTTGTAAGACATTTGGCATGCACACGGTCATGCGCACTACACTACCGCCACACCACATCTAAATTTACTCATAGATGAACGATGTTTAAATCGTAAAATAACTCTACAATATTCTTCAGTTTCGTACTCAGTTTTAAAAAGTGCATAAGTTCTTAATTTGTTTCTACCAACATTATTTTTTCCAGTTTGTCTTGTAAGAGTGTTAAAAAGTACCGAAACTATCTACCTAATAAATGCCAAATCTTTGCTCTAAACATTAACGGACTTTGCTCTTTGTCTTTGTAGTGAAATCAACCTGCTGGAGGTGACCATGGCTACTAATATTGTTATCGTTAGAAACGGAAGTGTAGTGCTCATGCCCGTGCGCATGCCATTTTTTTTTTCAACTTTTCCAAAGCTATAATCTGGTTGGTCTAAAGAAAGGTCACAGAAGATGACTCCTAACGGGTAGTCGTTAGATGTTACTGAAAGATGATATGTAAATTTATTTGGATTGAAAAAATGCTACTATAGATATAAATAGCGGGTAAGTCAATTATATACAGATTTGATCCAGAAAGACTATATGAACTTCATTTGAAATCTGCTTGGACAAAAAAATCTAGCTATGCAAGTTGACCAGTCCATACGATATTTATTGAATAGTATTTTTTTATCTCCGACAACCAAGCATGGGCCCCTTTAAGGGTTGATATAAGAACGACGACGCAGATTTTTTTAAAAAGAGAATGAAGTAGGTTTTGAAAAGAGTGTATTGCCATAGTTCAGATTTTAATTTAAGTTGAATATTGTTAGGGGTTTTCTGATACAGTCAACGCTCGTTGTGTCGAAGTCAGAGGGGTCATCAAAATACCTCGACATATCCGGAGTTCGACTCATCCGATTTCATTTTGTTTCGATTTAAATGACATTTGACCATTCTATTGTTCATCGAAAGCTTTCATAATTGAAATATAGTAGGAAATGGAAAGAAATTGCTCGAGACGAGCAATTTCTATCCTTTTCCTACTAAATTTCAATGGCATAATTATGTCATAATAATTCAGTTTAAAAATTTTAAAATCCGTTGAAGAGGACGGGACCAAATATTCACTTCGACTTAAACGGAAATTCGACTTACCCGATGTCGTGTCGACATAACGATTGTCGACTGTATTCGAAGTCCAGATCGGTCTGCCTTTAATGTTGTATAATCGTGATTATTGTTGCTAATTCGGGATTGCTACATGCTGGCAATGCAGAAGCTTAAAGAGAACCAAGCGGATCATGAAAAGATGCCGCTTCTGTTCAAACATGTCTGAATCCGTGTTAGTCTCATGTCAAAGAAGACCTCGCAACTCTAGTCCTAAGTGGTTGCGACTGTTAAGGGTAGCAAATGTAAAATCATTCAAAGTCACTTTTCAAGGTACAGCATGGCATAAACAATAGAAATTACTTCATAATGTTTAAAACTACCTATATGTTACTTAAATATTGCTTTGTCTACTAAATTATGCCTTTAAAACATGTTTTCATTTCAATTGGCGAGCGAGTCGGCCATCTTGATTTTGTTCATGGCTGTTGGAAATTTGGTTTAATTTGAATAAAACAAGATAAAATTTTATTTCAAAATTATACTGAAGTGAAAAACAATTGATTTATCTTTCAATCCATGCTATTTTTATATCAAAATTTCGATTTTAGACATAGTAGTTTGAGGGCTAAACATCGACGTTTTCCGCATGGCGGAAGTGCTATATACAAAATGGCGTATCTGATAAGACCGGACAATGAAATATGTCCGGGCTTATAGATAGGACTATCGCAACTCCAGCTTGACTAAAACTTAAGTTACGAGGCTTTGCAATAACACCGACGAAATGCTACAAGGGTTTCTTATATATTACAACCCAGAATTTTCTAAAATGCAGATTGCAACAAATTATTCATATTACATATTTAAACCTTTCCATTAAAACTTTCCAATGAACACTAAGGTGACAATGGGAAATGTTTGGGAAAACATTGAGGCAAAAGAAGAAAATGCCGAGAATCGGCATTTTATTCTTCTGTCTCAATATTTTATGAACTATTTTATACACTTATTCTTTCTTCATCTACAACAGTTTTATTGTCTGCAGCCGCTTCCAAATCGAAACAGTCCAAATATGTGTCGTTTGGAAGCAAAGTAATAGATATCTCTATAATGCATCGTTTTCGAAAATGACATGATTATTGAATTACATGCAATTTTGCCTGTTGACTAGTATGCACATTCTGCAATAATGTTATCATTATCAAAAGTAATCTGCATAGTTTACATTTATACCAAGGCGTGGAATCACGTGGTACGACAATCTCGGGAAAATCTTCAATAATCCTATCTATATGTCATAGGTATGAAAGTAGTATGAAGTAGAAAATGCATTCTAAAAGATACTCTAAATGAAAACAGCCGATAAAAAGTTATTGACGACCAACTTTATCCATGTTGGTCTTCAATAACTTTTACGGTGCTGTTTGAAAGATTCACCACATCGAGCAAATTTCAAACGTATTTCCGTCTTCTCTACTTCAAAATAATTAAAAATTAATCGCATATTATATATGTAACATAATTATTGACGATTTTCCGAAATTTGTGCATCACGTAGTTCCCCGCCGTTATGTAAGTCGGTTTGTTTAAGTACTTTGATAGTGCCCTTAGCACGGTACGGAAACTACAGAGACAGAGCCAATGGCTCTGCTACTTAAATCCTCTAGGGCGCTTCCGGCCATGTGTGGCTCTGTCTCTGGGAGCACGGTTTTTGGACAAAAACAGGTGAGTGTTCAACTTTGTTGTTCAATAATTTTCTTTTGGTGCTTAAAAGCGAAAAAACGGGAATGTCATGCTCCCCTAAGACCATTTATCTGTCAATTCTAATTCTATGGGCTTCAAAGTCGGCAGGGTTTTCACAGGATCATTGTCGTTGTGAGTCGACCGTATGTGATTTTTTCTTGTTTACATCATGCATTTATGTACATTCCAGCGGTAAATAGCTAATTGTCGCAGCCAAAACATGTTATATACCAATCGAGGGATACTCTCGATTAGATATCCCTTTCCCATGTCACAAAACCTTAGAAATGATTGGAAAAAATAAAATTTGGGCAATTTCTATCGGTGGCTCTGTCTCTGGCGGCTGGCTCTGTCTCTGTCGGCTGGCTCTGTCTCTGTGTACTTTGTTAAACATTTTAATCCACCACAAAATTCGTGTCGAAGTAATGTACCTAATTGACTCATACGCTGAATAGATCATTATAACGTATGGCGACCGTTTCAGTCACTGATTAGATGCTTTTCCAAAACATGGGTAGATATATCTCACTTAGTCCGACCCAGCCAATTATTGCCCGATCTCTCTCACTTACATCTTATGCAAACAACTTGAACATATCAGTACATCTAGTATAACTAAACACTTCGATATAACATATCCTGCGACTTACAGCACGGCTTTTGGGGATAAAGATCCTGTCTGACCCAACTGTTTTGCTTGGTAGATGATATCCTCCAGTTCATAAATGAGAAAACAACCAAGTTGACTTGATCCTATTACATTTTTCAAAAGCGTTTGATATGGAAAATTATGAGAAACTGCTGTCAAAAATGCATTATTGTGGCATTAGAGGTCACACTCTGGTATGGATCAAAGCCTTTGTAGACAATAGGACACAATCAGTGTTGGCCTATTGATCCATGTCCAGCATCATACCAGTTCCTTCAGGTGTGCCTCAGGTTCGGTCTTAGGCCCCTACTATTCCTTATCTATAGCAATGACCTCCATGAATATGTACAATGCTCTAAAGTACGTCTCTTTGGTGATGACACCATCATTTACATGTCACAAACTATCACATTATATTCCAGCCTCTGACAACAGGATCTACTCAAGCTCGAGAGATGGGAATCAGACAGGGACATATCTTTTAATCCTACCAAATGCCAAGTCATACAGTTTTCCAAGAGAAAGACAGAATTACCGGCACAGTACTTTCTACATAACACAGTACTTGAAACAGTCTCCACAGCAAAATATTAAGGTGTTACAATCTCAAACGAATAACCGCTTGTCGGGCCCCAGCTCGAGTACTGCGCTGCAGTATGGACTGCAGTCCGCTCAACACTCAGGAACACTGATTACTAGTAACCAGATTGAATCTGTGCAGCGGGGAGCAGCTCGCTGGGCCATGCGATGCTATTGTCGCATATTTAGTGTCTCTGTTGGAGAAGATTAGATTTGCGCCGTATTGACCAACGGCTGGTTAGATTCTATAACATTGGCAATGATAAAGTAGTCGTCCCTCTCCCTCAAAATATTGTCAAACCTGTCAGATCACTTAGAAATTCCCATATCCCGACATTTCAGCAACTGCATACTAATATTTTCTTTTCTCGCTATGCATCAGAACAATGTTTTGTTTGGGAGAGATTAAATGGAAAGATGTCGAATTACATTGGTGCAAAATGATCTTTGTCAATACCTAATTTGTCATAAGTAGTAGCTTTGAAATTGAACAACGCCGAAATTTTGATGTTTTGGAAAGCGTTTAATCAGTGACTGAAACGGTCGCCATACGCAATATGATCTATTTGGTGTGCAAGTCAGTTAGGCATATTACTTCGACACGAATTCTGTGGTGGATTTATTTTTTTTTAGCACGCAGAGACAGAGCCAGCCGCCAGAGACAGAGCCAGCCACCAGAGACAGAGCCACCGATAGAAATTGCTCAAATTTCATTTTGCCAATCATTTCTAAGGTTTTGTGACATGGGAAAGGGGTGTCTAATCGAGAGTATCCCTCAATTAGTATATTATTAGTTTTACCTTCGGCAATTGGCTATTTACCGTTGTAATGTACATAAATGCATGACGTAAACAAGAAAAAGTCACATAGGGTCGACTCACGACGACAATGATCCCGTGAAAATCCTGCCGACTTTGAAGCCCACAGAATTAGAACTGACAGATAAATAGTCTTAGGTGAGCATGACATTCCCGTTTTTTTGCTTTTAAGCACCAAAAGAAAATTATTGATCAACAAAGTTGAACACTCACCTGTTTTTGTCCAAAAATAGTGCTCCCAGAGACAGAGCCACACATGGCCGGAAGCGCCCCAGAGGATTTAAGCGGCAGAGCCATTGGCTCTGTCTCTGTAGTTTCCGTACCGTGCTTAGTTTTGCTCAACCATCCCAAACGATGGATATTTTGGAGTTTTCTTATTTGAAAGCTGTTGAAAGCACAAAATTTAAGTAGATACACACTACTCGTTTAGTATTGACTTAAAATAATTTCTCTTTCGCACCAATGTTTTCAGACTTATACTCTATCGTATACATTTTTTTTAATTGAAATTAATTTTGCTGTCTGTAATAGCTTTCAACTCTGTAATTTTGTCGTAGTGAAAGCAGTTTCACCTTTTAGACATAACCACGTCAGTGTAAATGCAAAACATCGTGTAATTATGCCCCCTTTCGAAGAAAATGGGGGTATATTGTTTTGCAAGTGTCGGTCGGTAGGTCGGTCGGTCCGTAGACCAAACCTTGTCAAGAGCATACCGGTAACTCGAAAAGTATTAAAGGTAGAATGATGAAACTTCATAGGTGGACAGATCTCATAATGGTGAGGTGCAGTACACAAGAACCGTAACTCTGCCGATCAAATTTTTTGAGTTATTACCTTTTGTTGATTTTATAACTTGATTCTTGTCCGGAGCATAACTCAAAAAGTATGTAAGGTAGAATCATGCATCTTTACAGGTAGATAGATCTCATTATGGAGAGGCGCGGTGCACAAGAACCGTAACTCTGCTGATCAAATTTTTGAGCTATTACCCTTTGTTGATTTTCAAACTTGATTCTTGTCCGGAGCATAACTCAAAAAGTATGTAAGGTACAATCATGAAACTTTACAGGTGGATTGCTCTCATTATGGAGAGGTGCAGCGCACAAGACCCTAACTCTGCCGATCATATTTTTGGAGTTATTGTCCTTTATTGATTTTCAAATTTGATTCTTGTCCGGAGCACAATTGAAAAAGTATGTAAGGTAGAATCATGAAACTTTACAGGTGGATAGATCTTATTATGGAGAGGTGCAGTGCACAAGAACCGTAACTCTTCCTATCAAATTTTTGGAGTAATTGCCCTTTGTTGATTTTCAAACTTAATTCTTAACCTGGCCTATCTCATGTCCTTTTACACATACAGCCTGGGTATCTCACACATGGATACTTCCTATCAATATCGTTCACAATTGACCATGGCCTTGGACATTGTGACCTTGACCTTGGAGTTTGACCTACTTTAAAAAAATTAAAACGGGCCTATATCTGATGACCTATTACACATACAGCCTTGATATATGACACATGGATACCTCTGACCGAGACCTATCACATATGATTATGAACTTGGACCTTGTGACCTTGACCTTGCAGTTTAACCTAATTTAAAAAAAAAACTTTAACCTGGCCGATATATCATGTCTTTTTACACATACAGACTTGATATTTAACACATGGACACCTCCGACCAAGACCTTTCACATTTGACCATGACCTTGGACCTTGTGATCTTAAGTCCTATTACACCTACAGCCTTGATATTTCACACATAAGCACCTCCTATCAAGACCTTTCACATTTGACCATGGCCTCGAATATTGCGACCTTGACCTTTGAGTTTGACCTACTTTGAAAAAAAATAAACTGGGCATATATATCATGTGCTATTACACCTACAGCCTTTATATTTCACACATAGACACCTCCAACCAAGACCTTTCCCATTTGACGATGACCTTGGACATTGACCTTGGAGTTTGTCCAATTTTTGAAAAATTCTAACCTGACTGATATATCATGTCCTTTTACACACATAGCCTTGATATTTGACACATTGACACCTACCACCAAGCCCTTTCACATTTTATCATGACCTTGGACCTTGTGACATTGACCTTGGCATTTTGCCTACTTTTAAAAACGTTAACCTGGCCTATATTTCATGTCCTTTTACATATAGAGCCTTGACATTTCTCACATATACACCTCCTACCAAGACCTTTCATATTTGACCATGACCTTGGCCCTTGTGAGCTTGACCTTGGACTTTGAGCTACATCAAATGTAGGCCCTTGAGGGGGCATATATGTTTTACAAACATCTCTTGTTACTGTAGTTTTTAGTTTTGCCACTCCCGACTCTGTTTTCTCTTTAACAACTACAATTATTGACCGAGCAAGCCCAAAACTTGGACATATTGTTGGAAATTTTCAGTTTGATTTGAATATCCTATTCAGTACAATGTTCCCTTGAATTTGATATAATGGCGTTTTTAGACTGATTTAACTGTACAGGACACAAAAATTTTAGGGATAGATTTAGTTTTGCCGTCACAAAATAATATTGATGGATCCGAACAAAACTATAACAAAAATGTGTGTACATCGGACATGTTTGAATTTCAAGTCTGATCAGCCCAGGCCCCGGTTTCTCGAACTCGAATCTGGGCATCGTTCTCAAATCACACGAAATCCACGTGGACATCAATCGAATACCCTTCAACGTTGGCGAGTATTCCATTGAAGTTGAGCATGCACTCGTGGGTTTGTACTTAAGATTTTTCGAGAAACCAGGGCCAGAAAACACAAAATTATGTGCCCTTGAATCTGACAATGTTGCCATTTATGATATTTAATTCTATCTATGTTCATGTGAGCGATTTAGAACAACCACGGTCCTCTTGTCTTGATTTTTACAATTTTGTATTTGCTATTAGCAGTAATTAAACAATGTGAAGCTTAAAAATTATAAATGTTGCTTCTCAACAGAAACCTCATAACTATATCTTGTTTAAAGTTGCAGTAAAAAGCTCTTTTTGTTGAAAATCAACGATATGTCGTGCGTTTGGTATGCATTTTTTTTATCCCAAATCCGACAAATAGCAGCTTTAAAACAGTCTTATGAATAGCCTGGTTTCAGGCCCTGTATTTATGAGTTTTTGTCTCTCGAAAAATCAAGGGAGGCAAATATTCCGAAATAAAGTACACAGATTAACTTTCCTTTGTCTCAAAATATAAGATGAACACGGAGCAACAATTTTCTATTTACCATATTTTCATTTTTTAAATACACTTGTTATTCTTAACAGACTAGCACCAGTCTATCTGTTGAATGCAGGATAGGCAAATGACCCAGGATCAGGAAAAGGGTCCTTCAAAGTTTTTGAGCCCAATATGGATCCAGATCAGCCTGTGCATACGCACAGTTTGACCAGGAACAATGTTGTTCTCTAATTGCTTCTTCCTGACACGAGGAAACTTTTTTAACCCTTTCCCAAACGACATAATTTGGGACTGTTCCAATTTGAAAGGTGTTGCAGAAGACAACTTTGAAGTCAATAAAGAAAGGATTGGTGTTCAATATAGCACAGAAAATATAGAGACAAAAGAAGAAACTGCTGGTTATCAGCAGTTTCTTCTTTTGTCTCAATGTTTTCTCAAACCTTTTTAATAGGGACGTCAAAAGCAGGTCTTGTTTGGGAAAGGGTTAAGATAGCAGCAGTGATCTTGATCAGACTGTGTTTAGACAACAAATGATCTTGAAATATGAATGTCTCAAATGCTATAAGGGATGTTTTCCAGATTTAGTCTCGTATAAAACACTGCATCATCTGTGGTCAGCTGCCTTTTTAAAACCTATAACCAGACGCAAAACATTTTTAAACTTGTCCAAATTCAAAGGTTTCAAAAGACTGCATTTTAACCTTCTGTGTAGAAAACAGTGTAGGAAATGTAGTAATTGCTTGTCACAAGAAATTACTTCTTTTTCCACAATGTTTTCCAATGACTTTATCTTGCGGGGCGTCAAAAGGCGTCAATGTGTGGTAATGGGTATAAACAAACTTTTGTCACTCATGTGGACCTCTCCGCGGCCATTTCTTCCGTTAGATGTGAAATTCTTGATTGTCTTTTTATTAATGAAATTATGTATCGATGTATATCATTGTCTTTGAGCAATGCTGTTTGAAATGAAATGATAACCTGAAATGAGAGTGAAAAAAGAGAAATACATGATTTGTAGAAGAATAATAGAAAATGATTCTTATCATGACGAGAAATAACGTGGCATAAATTTTTCTGGAATTCTTCAAAAAATCGGTTAAGGAAGTCTATCCCTAATGAGATTCGAGCGACGTCGGAATTATTTGGGCGACGTCGAAAACATTCGGCGGTGGAACTTTCCACCGTCGAATGTTTCCGACCGCGCCCGAATAGGTTCGGATACGTAACGACGCCGCTCGGAAAAAATCCGATGTTTTATGAATCTCAAAATGACCACATTACCGGTATTCTACCTTAATATTTAACTAATTTGAATTCGTATTGAAATGGGGAATGTTGAAAAACGTCAGGATTTTTCTGGATGTGGTAGATTTTTTAAAAATCAGTAGAGACGATTAAGTAAAATTCTAGTTGGCTGTTAAAGCTGGAGGGTAACAGATGGTCTAATTGCAAAAAGTGATTTTTTTTTAAAAAAAAATATGCAAAACTTTTGTGTTGGCCACCTCAGAATGGTTAATAATATGCGATTCAGACAGAGATTGAGCCGAAATTATAAGAGAGATAGCCGAATTTAGGGAGAATCCAAACGGAAATTCAACTCCGTCACAGATGCGGTTGAATTTATTTTTTAACTGTCACGCAAGCGCATACAGCGCGGACCAAGATTCAAACGAGATTCATACTTGAATTTCAATATGACGTCATCATGTATGTTGTGACGTCATTTAAGAAAGTCCTACATGTCCTACTGTTTTTGACCTACTTTCGACATCGCTTCATGAATTTGGTATCAAATTGCGAAAAAATTAGTCGTTGCTTCAATAGTTTGTCGTACTCATTTAATCAGGTCATATAAAGGTTAAAAGGTGTACGTTTCGTTTGTTTTTGACAAATTTTGGGTCCAAATCTGGGAAATAGTAGCTTTAATAACGTTTTAGCAACAGATTTTCAAAATATTTACTACATCCAGCTAATCACCGGCATATTTTCACCTTTCTGCATTCATTATTTATACATATACTGACCCAAAGAGTCAACGAAACACACACTTCAAACACATACATTTCATTTTTTTTCTAAACTAAATTTGCTTCGAATGGAGTATGGGGTATAGAAAAGGTACACCACATTTCAATTGTCTCGATTTCGTAGTGAGAGCGTTAAAATGAAATCCGACGTAAGACAATAGTCCGTTTAAAAACCAAAATCGGTCCAATATATTGTATGGCACCCAGCTGCATGAATGTCAGCACGATGTCTGGGGTTCATTGATCAGAGATATCCATGAATGATGTTCATGGGAATGTGCCATCACTCTTCAGCCAATGCGTTGCCAAGTTTAAGTAAGGTCTGTGGCTGGACCGGATATCGACGAACACGTTTATCGAGCTTGTTTTAGATGTGCTCGATCGGGGATAAAACCGGTGATTTATCAGGCCAGGGGTTCATGACATTAATGTAATTAGCTCAGAGATACGTCTATGTAAGATGTGTCAAATGCGGGTGGGCATTGTCGTGCTGAAATACCACGTTACCGTCATGGTCAATAACGTAAGGGGCAATTACAGGTGCTAAAACCTGGTCTCTTTACGGTAGTGAAAGAAGGGTTGTAGAGTAAAAAAAGACGGATGGAAAGAAGAAAGTGGCATAAGTAGAGAAGACGTTGGAAATAGAGAGAGAAAATTTCGTGTAACGCCAACTCGTGCGTTGACGTCGTTACACGTTAAACAAAATAAAGTAAAACATGCACCGTAAAACACACACAAGAAATATGCGATAATACCAATACAAGTGATGTTCGTTGAAATTTCAGCCAGAGGTTTGAAATCGTAGACTTCACACAATCAACTCTGGACACAGCAAACTGATTTCGTCGTGCCTGGAGCACACCAACGGATCTCCCTCTATCTTCAAGACTTAATCGCGGCATTGCTTAGGATAGCAACAGTTAATCAAATGATTTTTCTTTACCAGATATCGTCTTAGGTTGCCAAAACACACACGTTGCATTTAAAACTGCAACACATGTTGCACTTGCAAAACGGATATGCATTTTTTACTCGAGTCGCCGTGGTCAGTCATGCGTGACCAGGCAATAATGCAAACAGTGTAAGAGGGTAACGCATTTGGTAGGATAATTTTGATGAACATATAATAACTTTCAAAATTAGAAAATAAATTAATCTAAGCAAAAAAATAAAAAAAAATCTGGTTTCGTTAGCTCTTTGGGTCAGTATATTTATTACATATCATGGCATTGTCACGTGTACGTAAATATATTAATGTAGACCAACTCATGAGCGTTATTAAACCACGGTGAAAATGATGATTGATCTATGTTTTAATCAACTTTTAAGAGTTCGAGTTGTTTTTACAATTGACCAAACGCCAATCGACAGATCACTCCGCCCAACATAGAATTTAATACAAACAATGGACATGTGTTCGTTTATAGTGAACGATTTTATACAGTTAATCATGACGTAAATTCGGACAAACAAAATAGTATTTCGTAGGTGTTGTTTTAAAACTTCGTAACTACGGCTTAATTTAAGCCGTAGTTACGAGATTTTATAACAACACCGACGGTTTAACAAAACATACATTAAACCTAGTCTATTGTTAGCACAAAATTCTTTGCAATTGGCATGTCGATTGTTTTGATTGTCAGTCAATAAATCGATACAATAACACGTGCAACGAAGAACAATTGGGGCATGACAATTTTCTGGTCGCCCATTGGCTAATCGATGTTTTTGATTGACAGACGGCGTTTGGTCAATTGAAGACATCAATTTGGCTTTAAAATCAGTCCATCTTGAAAAGTAATCATATAAGAGTTGGAAACAATTGCATACGAAACAGCAAACGACACAAAACGCGAAATTCTGTCTACATACCTATAAGCCACGGTCCTCAGCCTACCCAGGGATCAAGATAAGCTTGGGGGCAAACCGGTGGACATCTTGAAGCCCTGCAGATTAAAACAGAAACCATAATTCTGCTAAAAACAAGAGGGAATATACACTACTGTATGGCGCGCGAAAGGGGTCTAAAGTCAATATAGCGCTAGATCTATAATCAAAATAGGGGTAGACCGCTAAAAAAGCGGTCTACCCTTATATTTTAGTGGTCTACCGATAAAAATATCGGTCTACCCATAAACTAAGGGTAGACCGCTATTTCAATTAACGGTCTAGCGATAAAATTACCGGTAGACGGCTATTTTTATCGGTAGACCCCTATTTTTTTCGATAACCAATCACAGATCTTGTACTATACGGTCGTTGATATTCCCGGTGTGTTGAGGATGTAACGAGCCATTTGATCATCATCATCATCATCATCATCATCATCATCATCATCATCATCATCATCATCATCATCATCATCATCATCATTATCATCATCATCATCATCATCATCATCATCATCATCATCATCATCATCATCATCATCATCGTCATCGTCATCGTCGTCGTCATCATCATCATCATCATCATCATCATCATCATCATCATCATCATCATCATCATCATCATCATCATCATCATCATCATTTATTACTTTTACATCCACCAATTTTAGGGAAAAACGACCGCAGTAATTTAGACTCAACTGAATCTACACTACTTACATTAAAACTTACAGAAATGAAAGAGTGAGACGTCTATCATGTATTCACAATTCTGCAAAATCAACCATAGACGCTCAATAACAGTGCTCCCAGCTCCCAGCACTTTGATGTCTCTTTGTTTACAACTTTATTTATTCAATTGAGACGTCTTAAACTTGGAATGGAAAAGTGCACCAAGATTAAACTAGAAAAACTTTATCTTCGTCTGCAAAGTACGTTAGTTAAGCATATTAGAAAAATCATTGCCGAAAGGAGGCCAGTACATGTCGGTTTGCAGATGTCCCGTGTTAAATCTGTTGGACTGTATGTTGCATAGACAAACGTCATAAAAAATATCAAAACAATAATCGCAATTTTACTAGTGCACTATCAATCTACGATTTCTAGGGACGGACTTACTTCTTACAAATCTTTTCGCATTGTTTCAGAAATTCCTCGTGGGGTGAGTGTCCGTGGCCGTCACCGTCGTCGCCGTCGTTGTCCGAGTCGCCATCATGGTCCTCATCGTCGCTTTGTTCAATTTGGTTCACAATATCATGTTCAGCTTTACCGATCTGGTTGTTTGGTTCGCCATGGGCGTTGTTGGACTCGCCTTGATCATTGTTTGATTTGTCGATATCGCCACCATGATGGCTCCCGTGCTTGCCATGTGATAGCTTAAATAGTAACACTATAAACAATAGTGTTGCAATTCCCCGAGCCATTGTAAGTCACCTGAAATAAATAGAAGAGGTCATTAGTTCATCGCTTTCATTCTAAATTGACGTAACTAAAGTAGCGTATTTCTTGGGTCATATTTTTAACAATTTATAGTATAGTCCAGCAAAATTAACCCGGGACATCTGCATATGTGTAATGACCCCACTTTGTCAATTTTGTTAAGACATGTCTACAATTAGAACAACAAATACAGTGTGACATTAGTTCGCTTTGAAAACTGTTATCTGAAAAAGATCATATTCGTAAGCCTGGGCATTTGTGCCGTGAAATGAGCTTTAGATGTCGCAGAATTAATAAAGACTCGTTCGTATGGCCAAACGCAAAGGTCACCTTAACCCATTCCTTCACATTGACGCTTTCGATGCACCTCTAACAACCTAATTTAAGGTATGCAACCCCTAATTAGCACCAAAGAGCCAGCGGCGAAATTTGAAAAGTGGCAGTAATTCCTAAACTGTGTTACATTTCCATTCCAAATATAAACATAAGCATTCTGTACAGTTTCAAATTTTGAATTAATGCATACTTATGGAAATATTTGGCAAAATGTTTAAATTTACTTTCCTTGCATATGAATGTAGAGTAAAATAATATTTGTAAATTACTTTCTTCTTGAAGCATAAACTAAAAATCCGGCACGTTGAAACAGCTTATGTGAAGTGGATTTCATAGTGTGTGGGTAATTTGATGCATTTCGTATAGCTAGAAAGTGGTGTTTTAGGGGCTGAATACCTACAACCAGATGTTTCATCTAATTTCATAAAGTAACAACTGACAGTCACCAGTTAGACGTAATCTTCAATGACCCTTGAAAAAACAATGTTGTATTTTCTTGTATTCTAGCCATTGTCATATATGGTCTTCCATGACAAATGCGCATAAACCCGTGTTTGAGGGGTTGTAACTAAAATGTGATGTCATCATAGGGTAGTTTTGGTTTTAAACGATATCACAAACCTTACAAGCGTTTATTATTCCCCCACCGGTTACCAGTTGAGGGACTATAGGTTTGCTCGATTCCGTCCGTCCGTCCGTCTGTCCGTCCGTACGTCACACTTTTGTCTATGCCATATCTGCTAAACCATATGTGCTAGCAACTTCAAACTTGGTACACTTGCAGATCTCATTAAGGAGAAGTGTCATATTTAAATTCGTTAGTCTGTCACGCCCTCTTTTGGAGTTAATGCGCTTTGTTGTTTTTACCCTTACATCTTTGTCCGGAATATATCTCCTAAATCATTGGTGCTAGCAACTTCAAACTTTGTACACTGATAGATTTCATTAACGAGAAGTGTCATGTTTAAGACACGTTACTCTGCCACGCCAACTTTTGCGTTATTTCCCTTTGTTGTTTTTTACCCTTACATTTTTGTCCGGAACGCATCTCTAAAAATATAAGTGCTAGCAACTTCAAACTTTGTACACAGATAGATCTCGTTGACGAAAAGTGTCTTGCACAAGAACAGTTACTCTGCCACACCCCCTTTTGAGTAATTGCCCTTGGTTGTTTTTACCCTTACATTTTCGTCCGAAATATATCTCCTTAATCATTAGTGCTAGCAACTTCAAATTTTGTACACTGATAGATCTCACTGAGGAAAAGTATCATGTTCAAGAACCGTTACTCTGCCACGCCCAATTTTTGAGTTATTGCCCTTTGTTGTTTTTACCCTTACATTTTTGTCCGGACCATATTTTCTAAACCAAGAGTGCTAGCAACTTCAAGACACTACTGATAACTAGATATTGTACAAAGATCATTATCTTTATTAAAGTATGCAGCATCTTTGGAGTTAGGAGGTTCAAATATTTGGAGTTTGGGAAAGGGTTAAATAAATGAAATACTTACGTATTACAATATCCACTGTATGACGGGTAATTTGTGCAAACTATGCACTTTCTATCCTGTAAGTCTTTCGAATCGAATTGATGCAGCAGCCCTTTTTTATTATCTTTTATAATACACAAAAATGTGAAATTTATCCACTTCGCAATACTTTGTTTCGTATAAATCGAAACAGATGCTTGTATCACATTCAGAAGGAAACGGGATGTAACGTCAATAAATGATTACTTTAAAAAATGAACTAGAAACAAATTCGTTAGGTTTTTATATACGCCAGTGAAAACGAGTCTAGTCATTGCGCATACCTTGGTATCCAAGACTTCATGTGTTAGGTGTCACTTAACCCTTTTTCAAAACGACAATAATCAACTGTTTACTAAACGGAAAATTTTAGGGTGGTGCAATTTAAAAGCTTTTGTAGACGATAAAATAGAAGTTGATAAGGATTGACATTATAAACAATATATCATAATAAATACTGAGGCAAATGGAGAACCTGCCGATTATGGGTAATTTCTTCCTTTATCATAATGTTTCCCACACTTTTACATTAAGGGGCTTGACATGATATGTCTTGTTTGCGAAAAGGCTAAAGATGATCCAATTCGAAAGCTTTTGCAGACAACAATTTCAAATGAATGAAAATTACATTGTTTTGTCTTTCTTGGTAGAAAAAGTTGTCGGTAATGATGAACTTGCTTTTCATTATCAATTTTGCAAGTTGCCAAAGCCTTTAACTTGCAAAGCACCAAAAAGCATGAATGTGTGTACATTTTGAACCATTTCTTAAACAGCAAAAGATTGGACTTCACCTCATATCATAAGAGGTGGTAAAATACCGGGAATTCGCTGGATTTAATATGTCTTAAATCTGCAGATAAAAATGTTATTGGCGCCCACGTATTTTTTTCGTCAATAATTTTCAATTAGTTGATTTTAAAGGATCACTCACACCCTGCAAATTCCTGGCGAGGTTATGCCTTCACTGCGTTTGTAACAATGCAATTTCAATACTTCAAAATATTACTTCAAAGTGTTAGACTAATGTATCACCGTTTAAGTACTAAGATTCTAAGAAAAGTCATTCTCACTTTACTCATAAAAGACAACCTAGAGTTACCTCGGCTAGATTTAAGCCTGGACAAATACAATTTCCCGCCAACATCAAGTCTATATCACGTCCAAAAATATGCTGTACGTTTCATGCTTTATCCCCATTTGGATCACCAAGGACAATTCTATCGAATCATACCTTGAATGCAAGTCGTAGAACTACTTTCAGACTATGAATAGAATAGAATAGAACAACAATTCAAAACGTTCGAATGTGACTAATTTCAACAATGAAGCGACAATGATACTAAAATGCATTGTTTGCAGTTCCATTGTCCTCTCTTTTTAATGTGATTACAACCTGCAAGTCCCGCAAGTTGCCATGGTTGTTCATTTGGATGACATCGAAAACTACTTTGTGGAGTGTAGCTACTTCCGGCTAATAAGTGATTTTTTTAACATTTCTTCATACACACACTTCCGAGTCGATTTTTCGATCTTTGATCGACATTATCCGAGGATATCCGAACGGCTTTATCCCATTACCAGACAGCAAAAGTTTGGACTTGTTCAAATTCAAAGATGTAGCTGACGGCAATTTCAAGTGAATGAAGTTTACTTGTTTTACCTTTTTGTGTAGAAAACATTGTGGGAAATGAAGAATTGTTTGTCACAAGCAATTTCTTCATTTCCAACAATGTTTTCCTAAACCCTTATCTTGAGAGTCGTCAAAAAGCATCACTGTTGTGTAATTGGTTATCAGACCGAATGACTGATACTTTTTCTGACCGTTCCGGCAGCCAGCATGCTGCTGTTTTAAAACCACCATCGAATTTACCACCATTTTTAGCATATATACATTATTTTGGCTACCCTTGTTTACGAAGAACATAGATTTACGTCCAATCGCTGGGACTTCAGCTGTTGATGGGACTCACATTTAGGTGAAAATAAATATTGGTTTGCAGCACATTCTTCGATGAGACATCTGCAAGATTTGAACAATCGCATGCAAATTTGCAGGAGTTTTGGGGTTCGAAGCTGTGTTGTTTACGTAGGAATCTTTTTGTAAACAAGTCATATAATATACTGACTGGAATATACTATAGTTTGACATGCAGAACTGACTGTTGTTTACGTGCACGAGGGGTGATCAAAAGTATAATTTACATGCATGGGCCTGTTAGAAAATGACTGATACTTTTATAGTTCAAATGTGGTGAAAATCGGACTGTTAAAAAAGAAATAAGAATATTTTTCCGGGAACTTTTTGATCATCCCTCGTATTTACTATGAAAACAGAGGTCACTCACGTGTGTCGAACTTTAACAGTCTGAGAAATCGTTCTGTATATAATTGCTTTTCAACAAAAATAACGTAACTGCAGCTTATTTTAAGCTGTATTTACGAGTTTTTCGTTGAAAAGCAGCTATATGATGTAAAGATTGACATAAAGGTAGAGGGTATTATATATAAATGAATAAGTGTAAAAGTAGTTCAATTTCTGATAAAGAAGACATTCTACCCCTTTCCCAAAACAAGAACTGATTTTGACGTGCCTTTTAGGAATAGATATGGGAAAACATTGATAGAAAAGAATAAATTGCTTACCATCAGCGATGTCTGCTTTTCTATCCGTATATTCTATGATTTAACATTCGCGTTGTCTACCTTTAACATCAATTATTTAGTCGTTTCTTACAGCTTTCAAATTTGAGAAATGTTAAATGTCCCTGTTTCTGAAAAGGATTATACAAACAAAATACCTTTGTTTATGTGTACAAATGTATACCTCGCGAGAAATGACCAGGCAGAGCAGCCCATGCTAATCGAATGGAATGCTCTGTCATGTCAATTCCCGTCCGCTATACCCAGAAGAACGTGGGTAACCTTTTGACATCGCTCTTTTTACAACCACGATCAAATAAGAGATTTATGGTTTTATAGGAAGGTATCCAGACAAATAAAGATATATTATTTCAACACTTTTACTTTTTTTCCTAAATAAGAAAGAGCATATTTCATTATGAAAATTCTTAAGATTGCAAGCAAAAGTATTGCGATGTTTACGCTGAATATCTGAGCATCAAAACACTCTTAAAAATGTAATGCACATGGTGTTTAACCCATTACCACTTTGCAAAATTTTGGACTGTTCCAATTTGCAGACAACAATTTCATTTTGAAGAAATTTTATCAGTCTTTCCATTCTGGGTTAGAAAACATTGTGAGAAATAAAGAAATTGCTCGTCACAAGCTCGCTTCATTTACCACAATGCTTTCCAAAGCCTTTCTCTTTGAGGGAGTCAACACGAGTTAATGTATGGGAATAGGTTAAGCTTTCCAAACCATTCCACACAATGAGTTTGTCATCGTTGATAATTGTACACAAAGTCATAAAAAACAACAAATTACTTATTTTTCGAAGTTTTTAATTAACAAAAAATGACACGAGATTTTACATGTACAAGAGATTATTCATGACCCATCACACTTAACCCTTTCCAAACGACAAAATTTTGGACTGGTCCAATTTGAAAGCCACTGCAGACGCCAAAATAAATGTTGATAATTATAATATTTGTGTAGAATAATGTGCAGAAAATATTGAGACAAAAGGAGAAACTGCTGGTTATCAGCAATTTCTTCTTTTGTATCAATGTTTTCCCAAGCATTTTCTATTAGGGACGTCAAAACAAGGTCTTGTTTGGGAAAGGGTTAAATGTACCGTCTAGGAAATCCAAGAAATCACTATATCGTCCCTTTTCAACGAAAACGTCGTAACTGCAGCTTGTTAAAAGCTGCAGTTACTAGGTTTTAGTTGAAAAGCGACGATATGAGAAGCATAGCAGACCCTACAGATGTCAACCCGATCGATGTCCTTTTTTATATAATTAACATATTGCATGGTCAAAAATATAAACTAGAATAAAAATGCATCGGCAATAGTCAGAGTGCAATGTCCACAAAGATTGACTAAGGTCGACACTTTAGCATTTCCCAAATTATCAATGTTTGCAAAACAAGTCACATTAATGTATGAGCCAGGATTGGGAAAAGGGACACTAATAACATTTGATACCATCAACGACCAAGAACAGGATGTTGTTTAAAAAAATTAATCGCAAATGGCAAATCTATGGCGGTTATCCCGCCTTTCTCGGCTTCCAACCTTTTTTCAAATCGGTCATATACATGTATTAATTGAATTTCTGAAAACTATCTAATCTGTTTTGGTAAGTGAATCCCCCGCCTCGCTCAAATATATACAGTCCCGGAACTGCGATAGTCTTAAATGTCAGAGGTGCCCCTTTTTCCAAGTATAATTCTAATCATATAAATGATGTTTTTTAAGCCCCAAAAGATAACGGCTTTCGAAAACATTGTGGAAATGCAGAAATGGCTTGTGACAAGCAATTTCAATAACTTTGATTCTATTGAATTAATCTCAAAGTTTAAACATATTTTGCTCAATCATATAGCATCATGTTTACAAGATATCACGACATTTCGTTCAAAAATAAAGGCTGCTAAGATAGTTTCGTAAAGTAAGAAGAACACATATTTATCGATACTTTTCAACGAAAACCTCGTAACTGCAGCTTGTTTTAAGCTGCAGTTACGATATTTTCGTAGAAAAGTGACGTTATGCAAAATCTAAGATTGACAGAACAACGATTACAGAAAATCTTCAAACTAATGGTTCTTAAAATGTTCTATCCTGTGTCCATTGAAAGTACATGCAAACTTTCTTTATGATATGATGTTTAGATAAAGAATTACATAACTTCAAAGTAAAAATGTGTTTCTCATGTCAATTTACCCCACCCACTTTGTCAGCCATAATTTCAAAATATCAATCCACAGAATTTAAAGAAAACCTATCATTTGACCACTTGTCGCAACCCATCCATTCACACACTAATTCTGTCTTTAGCTGCATTGAAATCTATTTTGTATACCGTGCGTCGAAAAACCTGAAATATATCATTATTAAACACATCAATACCTTACTACAAAGGACTAACCCTAGCCAGCACCACGTAGGTTTTAGATGAGCCCAAATCAAATGTTATCTGTTCGACAACTAGCAAACACTTTTCTAGTGTCTGTATAATAGATTCTTCGCGATATAAACATAAAATGCGCGCATTTGAATGCTTATTCGCGTAGAATCTACTATACAACCTCTATCTAAAAGAAAGACCCTCTATCTAAAAGAAAGACGGCGAAATGAATGCTTCTGAACTACAAAATCTGTTAGATTGTTGCATAGAAAATAATGAGACACAAAGAGGAAATGCTGGTTATTTTCAACATTTATATGTGAAAGTTTTAAATACATATTTCACGCAGGATAATATTACTAGCTGTTTTGATTTAGTCTTACGAAGCTCTTTGAAGGTAAGTCTGACATACCTGCCCCTAATACTGCATGATTGGGTCAGGCACACATCAACCATGGCGGCGCCCACTGGTGTAATATTTGTACAAAGGTAAGAACAAAGTTTTTTTTAATTTTGTGAGCAGGGAAGGGTAATTAGAAGAGTAGATAGGTTTCGGTATATTTTTAACACTAGCAATAAAAGTTTTACATGACCTCAACGCTAACTCGAAATAAAACGGTTTAAAATTTTGTACATAAAAACTATATTAAGGCAATTTGGTTTCGCCTCCAATCAGCAGTCCGATTAGCTCAGTGGTTTGAGCGTCTGACATGTGTTCTAGAGGTCCCTCGTTCGAATCCCAAGAGTGATACATATTTTAGCCAATTGGATCACCAAGGACAACTCTATCGAATCATACCTTGGATGCATCTCGTAGAACTACTTTCAGACTATGAATAAAATAGAATAGAACAACAATTCAAAACGTTCGTCTGTGACTAATGTCAACAATGACGCGACAATGATAATGAAATACATTGTTTGCAGTTCCAGTGGCCTCTCTTTTTAGAATGATTACAACCTGCAAGTCCCGCAAGTTGCCATGGTTGTGCATTTGGTTGACCTCGAAAACTACTTTATGAAGCGTAGCCACATCCGGCTAAGAAATCCAATTTTTTTCAAGATTTCTTCATACACACACTTCCGAGTCGATGATTCGATCTTTGGTCGACATTATCCGAGGATATCCGAACAATATTTTAGCCATACCCCCTTTCTTTTTACATTAAATGTTTCTATAGATTGCAAAGGCGTAATAAAAACACAATTACCAATTGACCAAACTCCAATCGATAGATCGCTCCGCCCAACGCAAAATCTAGCACAAACAACGGGGGGCATTGGTATATCGATTGTTTTAATTGTCAGTCGATAGATCGATACAATCCCACGTGCAACGAAGAAGTTAGAACAAACAATGCTGATGTGGCATTTTCTGATCATCCATTGGCTTATCCGTGGTTTTGATTGACAGCCGGCGTTTGGTCAAATATGTTTTAATTGCATCTTAGTGATTTCTAGAATAGTTTGGTTTGAGAAAATGTATCAAAACAAAAAGTAGAAGAAAAACATTTACCCAACGTGGGATTCGATCCCTGGACCTCTGGAACCCAAGTAAGACGCTCTACCACTGAGCTTATGAGTCTACTGGCATCGGGGAAACAAATTGCCATAATATAGCTTTTATGTATATAATTTAAAACCGCTTTATTTCGAGTTAGCGTGATGATCATTAAAAACTGTTACTGCTAGTGTTAAAGATATACCGAAAACTATCTAATTCATACATGTCATATCTTTGCTCTCAAAATTCATGGACTTTGCTCTTTATCTTTGTAATTAAATTACCCCACTGGAGGCGGCCATTTTAGTGAATGCCTGACGTACTAAAATAAATAGTACGACAGGGAACCAGACTTTTTGAAGGTGAGCACCCCATTACTATCAACTACAGATAAGAGTGTATAAAAATTCAATATTTCGTTAAATCTTCATCAGACCATCCCGATGAGGATATTCATTGGAATCTGTTAGTATAGACCATTCAAATGAGTACCCACTTATAGCATGGGGTTTGGAATTGAAATAACAAAGTTAACCTCCACTTATCTGCAGCACTATGATGGCTTTTTTTCTTCAAGCTTTATTTTTGATGCAAGATCGTATGGCACATGTTTACGATTTGTTCAAATGTAAACAAATCATTGTTCTATAAAACGCAGAAAACTCTGAACAGTGAACAGACCGCTCTATTACTGTACCTAAATTTTCAACATGTCTACGTCACTACTTATAAAGAATTGATTCATCTTTTATACAACACTGCTTTGTTTACATTTGGACAAAATGTTTTAAACATGTGCAATACGATATTGCGCCAACAATACGGACGTCAAAACTTGGGGTCCGTATTATCAACGGTCGTACGATTATTTTGCGTAATTATTTGTAACAACAAACATGATTGGTCCAATCTGATTTCTCGAGCAATCAGATGTTTTGTTACACAGTTAACACTAAAAAGTTGTCGTAAGATCGTTGATAATACGGGTACAAGGTCGTGCTTGAGAATACAGTGTATTTTTTTCTTTCTTTTACCTTTATCTTCTTCTTCGTCCGACCCATGGGTCTAGATAAGACTGTGGACATGCATGTGGGCAAGTTTTCACCCTGAAAATTGTATTTTGGAGTTATCTAAAGTTGATTAAATATGATTTTACCCCATCCAACAGTTATTGTGTCTGGTTCAGTCCTATACAGCACAGACATCTCATAGTTATGCGTTTTTCTGCATTGACTGGGTTTTCTTCCACACCCTGTAAGACTTATGCGCTCTCTTGCTTTCTACGTGAATTTAGATGGGCTTTTTAGCTTTGCTGATAAAACAGCATTACATCTCATAATTTCTGATAAACAATCACGAACCTTAATGTAAATTATTTACCCTGTTACATTTACAAATTTCTTAAAGATACATTGTGTATAGATGGCAGCGAACTAGTGACGAACCAAATATCAGAAGGGTCATTTATTCAGAGGTGCCATGTTATTTGTTTGTATCTTTCATTGATACAGTTTATCAAATAACGAATATTTTACAGCATCTACCACTTTAAACATAGCCTACTTTGTGTAAGAAATCCGTTGCCAAATTCTCTTAAAAATAGTCGACATTACAGAGTTAAGGTTGCATAGACCACTTACTTGACATTGTCCGACTTTAGAAATAATTAGAGGAAAGTATTTTTTTTTAGGAAAACAAGTATAACTTTTGAACAGCGTAGTATGTTACCAATGCACTTACGACGTACACAGTTTCTCACAATTCTCCAAGAAACTTGAATGATGTCCTGCATCATGATCAGAATCCTCGCCGCGTTCATGTGATTCATCATGTGAAGTTTCGTTTGTTGAATGTTGTGTTCCCTGGCTGTTATCGTTTTTGTTTTCTCTTGATGCCTGTATGCGATGCCTGTGATCCGATAGTATTTGACCGACAAGGCTGCACGTCACTGACAGAACCAGAACGATGCGTGACATCCTGAATCTGAAATTAACTGCTAAAAGGGATCCTCTGGGCAGTGTTTAAAGGGACATAACATTCCCATTTTATTTTTCAAAGTATGTCTTGATGACAAGATTAGTCATTCTAATGCGTATTATTGCTATCAGTTTGTTTGTTTCTTTATTTGTTTGTTTGTTTGTTTTTTGTTGTTGTTGTTTTTGTTGTTTTTTTGTTATTGCTGATAAGCGAAAAACGCGTCTTTAACATTGATACAGAAAGGGCAAAATCCATATACATCTGAGCTGTTGTCCACATCAATTTGTTTAATTTCAACACAAAAGTGACATTTCATGTAAACGGCACAATACTTTGGCTTGGAATTTTCAAAATTTTCATAAAAATAAGCTGTTTCAGATAAAAAATTAAAATAGACTTTACGAAAAATATTTTTGAAATGTCACTTTAAAGAAACGACCCTTGTCAGTCTGCACAGACTGACTAAAATCCAAACTTTTCACTAAAGATTTTAATCATGATTTAGATTGTAATTTATAATTATTAATTTTATTGCATCTTTTCGTGTCTTCGTTTTCGGCCAATGTGATATCTTATTGACGTCTACTGTGTTGAAAGTAAATGTCTATAACAAAATGTTACTAAACACGTTCCTGACCGGCACGAATTTGGACTGCCCTAATTTGGAAGCGCCTGCAACAAAGGAGTTTTTGATAACGGTGTTACTTACGCATATTATTGCATTAAATGTGTGTTTTCGGGCCGTTATCAGCATTGAATAACGAGAAGAAATCGAGCTGATATCGTGAAAAACCGGTCGTTTTTCGGGAGATTCGCGTGTGATATCGGACCAGTTTTGCACTCAAATATCCTCGATTTGACCCTTCAAAATAAATAATTGTCTCTTTTCCAGCAAATTTCTCGACGTCTTGCGTTAAATCATTTGAATCACCAAGGACAATTCTGTAGAACCATACCTTGGATGCAAGTCGTAGAACTACTTTCAGACTATGAATAGAATAGAATGGAACAACAATTCAAAACGTTCGTCTGTGACTAATGTCAATGATACTGAAATGCATTGTTTACAGTTCCAGTGTCCTCTCTTTTTAGAATGAATACAACCTGCAAGTCCCGCAAGTTACCATGGATGTTCATTTGTATGACATCGATAACTACTTTATGAAGCGTAGCTACTTCCGGCTAAGAAATGTGATTTTTTTTTTAACATTTCTTCATACACACACTTCCGAATCGATGATTCGATCTTTGATCGACATTATCCGAGGATATCCGAACGACGTTAATTGAGCGACGTTCGCCTTTGGCGCCAAATTATGACGTAACGTCGTTTTACCGACGTCACGCATTTATAAGAACAAAACAACAATGGCGGACATTTTGATCTCACCTCGGTTCATTTTTCGCACAATTCAAGGGGTTTGGGGTATGTAATCATTGAAATGTTATGCTTTTTATGAAATAATAGCGCCAATTCACGTATTTTTTGGTCGTTAACATTCACAGAGGCCTGCTAAATACGAAAACTACCCTTGTGCTTCGCACTCGGGCGTCATCGTATTTAGCGGGCCACTGCGAATGTTAACGACCTAAAAAACGTGAATTAACCATATATTATAGAAAAGAATGTTTATGGATACAATTACAAAATGCTTTGATTTATCATATCAATATCTAACAAAGTCATTTAATATTGGTACACATAGGGAGTTTGCTTTTGGTAACAGGGAAATGCTGTATCGAAAAACGAAAGGGAAGTTTTTATTTCGCCAATTAGAAATTAGAAAAGTTGGACATTTCTGTCCTAATACGGACAAACTAAATTAGATTTACCTAGTGCGATGTTTGCATTAAATATGTATGATTAATTCCATTCTATATTCCAAAATGTATTTACTTTAATGATAATTTTAGATATATAACAAACCAGAAATATATGCTCACTGTCAAGATCATGTATGATAAAATCCGTTTATAATGTGCAAGTGATAAAATGTTAACCTTTTAAACTTTCTGACAAATTTTGAATTGGTTTTGGGTAGGCCATATCTGCACCTTTTACCACACTCAAGGTAGTCGACCCCTAATGAGATTCAAGTGACGTCGGGATTTTTCGCGCGACGTCTTTAATCAGTTTTGTGTCCGAACCTACTAGTATTCGAATGGCGTCGTAAACATTCTGTGGTGGAACATACCGAATAATTCCGATATGGTTAAATCTCATTAAGGATGGACTACCTTAAGAATAGAGGGACATTGATTGTCAGATAGAGGCGCAGCGGTCGTATTCATAAGTCAAGTTAGAATATTATAACCGGCCCTGCGTTCAGTAAGACAAAACGTTAGCTAACGTTAGCCGTTTAATTCGGAATACTCGGTCAATTCTGTGAAATTTGTTTCAAAGAAGTTGCGACTTTTGCTAACGTTAGCTAACGTTTTGTCTACTGAACGTAGCCCAGGTCTTATCCGTTGCTCGGTTTGTGAGATATTGAATCATGTAGTTATCGTGAAGTGACTCGCATTTTTGAAGGTTGGAGATCTTAAGGTAGTCCATCACTTATGAGAAACACGCGATGTCAGAAATATTCGGGCGACGTCGTAAACATTTGGCGCTGAAGCATTGTACCACCGAAGGTTTACGTTGTCGCCTGAATAGGTTCGAAAACGTAACGAATGTAAACGACGTCGCATGAAAAAATCGTGAGAATTTCATTAAGGGTGGGCTATCTTAAGGTATGACAAATCATTAAGAAAACCACTTTCTAGACATGTGACATGCATTAATTTACGCACACTTGTAAATACACTTCAAATAAGTTGATTCACCGTACCGGATTTCAAGATTATACTTCAAGAAGAAAATAATTTACAAATAACTTTTAATTCTATATTCATATACAAGGGGGTGATTTATAACATTTTTGTCAAATATTTCCATAATTATGCATTAATTCAAAATTCTAAACCGTTCAAAATGCTTATGTTTGTGTTCGGAATGGAATTTTAACACAGTTTAGAATTTACTGGCACTTTTCAAATTTCGCCTCTGGCTCTTTGGTGCTAATGATGGGTTGTATGCGTTAAGTAGTTACCATCCACGTGTTATCATTTTGTCTTACTTCTTACTTCTACCTCAACAGGGTTCAATTTTATCTTGTAAACACTGACTAAGTTTAATCATACAATATTTTCATTGATTAATTGGCTATCTGGACAGGTGCCAAGATATATTTACTCTCACAACATCTATTCTTAAAATTTGGTCTTATTATACTTTCTTAATCTAACTTATTTTGAATTTATGCGCCTTTAAGAGGGTCATTCCCGATTCTAACTCAAACTGCACCAAATCCAATGGTTTCTTCAAACATTCAAGCCAAATCATATTCGGCTTGAATGTTTGAAGAAACCATGGGGTTCGGTGCAGAGTGAGTTAGAACCGGGAATAGCCCTCGCAAATTTGCCTACCGGTGTTCTCCCCAGCCCAATAAGCTGTATCGACCCATTGCAGCTTCATTTATATCAGTGTTATACCCCCACAGCTTCAAAACTACCCCACAGCTGAATTTCTTCAGAATTGTCACAAAATAGACGGATTTATGTGCATTTCATTTTAAAAATCTAATATGTAATGATGTTTTCTCACTGCAAATGAAATCAGTTGTTTTAAAAACATGATGGGAATAGACGAAATTGCTCAAAATGAGCAATTTCTTCTCTTCCCATCATGTTTTTATTTGTATAAACACTTTGCTTTTCACGGTTTACCGATACTAATGTCCCACTACAGCTTCAAATTATTCTGCGGAGAACCCTGCCTACGTTGTACTTTCTCTGGTCAGTCCGTATAGTATAAGCTGAGAAATGTACAAAACATACATCGAAGGCGAAACGTACTATTAGGGCCTACCGGTGTGATTGTTTCCCAAAAGTCACGTTTATTATCCACAGTGCTATGGGAGGTGCAAGAAAAGTTGCCGTTTATTACCCGTACGTTGATCTAACATACGATTGCTGATGACATTCAAACAAGAACGGTGACCAAACATTTTCAATTCTTTTTTCAATATTGGTAAAATATATACTTTATACTGACAACATATCACTAAAATATATCATTAGAAATTAAAATATTAAAACTGATGCGTTGTCCATTTAGTGAATCTGTTTTTAACTGACCTATATACTAACCGTGTCATTTAGCCTTTATTCCACCCATTAGTTTCGTGGTACATTACTGTAATAAAAGACTTAAACTTATATTAAAAGTAATTTTAAAGAGGACAGTTTTCGCTCGCCCATTAAACAAAATTGATAGCCTACTGCGCTCGAATTCCAGAGTTGTTTAAGGACGTACGTGGCACTTATTTAACATTGAGCATGTACATGTGTTAAAGGTGTTACCCCAGTGTAAATTGTCCCGTCTTTAGCGTATATAAAATTGGTCAACTTACCGCTGTCACAGCGCCTTCCATAACTTCCGAGGACACTCGCAGCTTGTGTTTCTTGAACTGGTGCCTCTGGACTCCCTTTTCATGGTGGTTTCAGTATAGGTTGAGAAGGAAAATCTGAAAATATCCACATTAGAATAGGACCACCATTTACTTTCACTTTAGAATGGCTGTACTTGCAGAAAGTAGTCCTTCAAATAATGCAAAAATATGATGTACATTGTACAACCAAATAGCAGATGCAAAAATACTAAACTATCAAAGAAAGCAGTATCTAAACTATTATTTAATACTCCCTACAGTCCTCTGCATGCACAGACAACAACTTCTTGGACTATTTTCTATTTAACGACCCGGTAGTAAAAGTTGACTAGGGTCACCCCTAAAGATGTGAAACATATCGACGAGTCCTGCCAACTACACGCCCTTACGACCCCGGCCTGTCTGCTGAAAGTGCAATGTACTTTCAGTTTATACCAGCTAGACGGCACTCCGAGTATATCTCGAGACATCGTTTTCTATTTTCTTCTATCCTTTTCATGTTTTTATTACCTTTGTTTTAGACTCAATGATAGTGGAATTGTGACCATAACACGGTGAAGATTGTGCATGATGGGATGGGAAAATCTACGCTCAAATTTGCTTCAGGTAAGACGTTTTGCACTAATTTTCTTATTTCTGCGTCAAATTACCTGAAACCATGTATTTTTTGCAAAAGATGATCCCAACCGACCAGAAAAACGACAGAAAAATCCGATCGTTTTTCTGGTCGGTGCAAAAAGTATGCGGAATTTTTAAATAACTCATACCTCTGATGAAAGAGCCCCACAAGACAGGGTGCATGCAACAGTCTGCACGAAAATTGACTAATAGATAAGACAGTTATTGTGCAATTTCTTGCCTGAAGCGAGGCAAAGTCCGTGGTCGTTATCATTTCGTTTTATGGTCGGTTGGGATCATTTTTTGGGAAAAGTAAAAGGATTCCACAAGCAATTCATATATCTGAGAAAAGAGCCCAGTAAGGCGGGGTACATGCAACAAACCTTTTGAAAATTGGCGCATAAATGTAACAAGAGGACCAAGATGGCACTGAATCGCTAACCTGAGAGGACTTTGAGACAAACAGCATGCAAACTTCCAGTGCTCTATGGATTCTCAGATGAATGAAGATAAACATTTCAAACAATTTTGACAATGAATGAGCCAAATTCTGGACTAAAGTTTGGGTCAAAATTGGCACTTCAGGAGTAAAAAGAAGGATTTCACGATATTCGACCTAGTGACCTACTTTTTAACTATTTCTCGCCCCGATGCAAATTCTTTGAAGTATTTTGAAAAAGGATGACCCAAAAAACATGCTCAGGTGAGCTAAAAAAGAGTTATTGCAAAATAATTGACCAGATTTGATATTAGTTTTCCATAGTTGTTATCCTTCCCATGATACCCAATCTCCATCGTGCATAAGTCCGACTTTTATCTTGCTCGACTCAAACACTTGTGATATCAATTGTATGTACATGATAAATTCAAGTTAGAGTATACATTCACTAATGACTTTACGAAAAATGATGACTCATTCTTCCCTGTTCTACATGTTTCCATATCTCGGTCACCAGGGTTGTGACAGGGGTATCGTTCATTGCATTTGTTGACAAATATCAGGTCACGTTTCATACGCCCGAAGGGTCGTATTTTGTTATGGCCCTCGTCGTCTGTCTGTCCGTTTATCTGTAACTACTCCTGCAGTTTCAGTCGCAATTTAATCTACGATTTAGTCTCATCTTTAATCTCGTAGTTGTCACAATTAATCTTCACGGTGTCTAGTTGTGCAAACCACTAATAGAATTCCGAAAACTCTTTAATTGAAAAAATAAATCCATTTCATTCTGAGTGCAACCCCCACAGTTTCAGTCGGAACATGATAAAACTTGCCATAATGAATCTCCACGATGTCTACTTATGCATGCTACTATCAAAATCCGGATAACTAATGGAACGACAAGCTCTCTAATTTGTATTACGCGAACCTCTTGTTTCTAACTCCATAGCAACAGATAAAAGCGCCCAAAAATTCTTACTTTCTTCAAGGGCGGATCCAGGATTTGTCCAGGGGGTCCAAGCCCAAAAATTTTTCCAGGGGGGGGGGGGGGGGGGTCCAAGCCCAAATTATAGCAGATCAAATTGTTTGGAATGTTCAATTTTCGGTCAATGCCAGTGGGGGGGGGGGGGGTCCGGACCCCCCGACCCCCCCGACCCCACCCCCTCTAGATCCGCCCATGTTGTTGTTTCAAATCCACATCCTACTCTGTCGGTACTCAATGGGATTAGCTCGATGAGACGATTCCTAAGTGTAGCCATAGCATAAGATTTGATGAAAATTAAGATTTTGAGATATACTTTGCGTTTTCAATAGTTTCTAAAAGGACCTATGCTATGTTGTCCGAAATGAAGAAAAATCTATTCAAGAAATATTGTATGGAATGGTCAACCTGAAAAACTAGATTATATCTGTCCAGGGAAATTTCAAATAAAAATTTCATTTGGTACTTCCGGATCCAATCATTCTGTATATAATTGAATGACCGCCGACTGTCAATCAAAAAAATCGATAAGCCAATGGACGATTAGAAAAATGCCACGCCCCAACTGCTTTTTCTTAAATTCTTCGTTACACGTGATATTGTATCGATCTCTCAACTGACAATCAAGACAATCCACATGCCAATAGCAGTGCATTCTGTGCTAAAAATATGCTAGGTTTGGTCTTATATTTTTTATAAACCGTCGGTGTTGTCACAAAATATCGTAACTACAGCTTGAACCAAGCCGTAGTTACGAGATTTTATAACAACACCCACGATGTACCATTTGTTTGTCCGAAATTACGTCACTCTTAACTGGTTAAAATCGCTCCCTATTAACGATCACATCCCGATTGTTTGTCTTAAATTCTATGTTGGGCGGAGCGATCTGTCGATTGGCGTTTGGTCAATTGACTGACTCGCCATTTATTTTCTTAATAACATTTATGGGAACCTCGACCTTGATGGATAGTGCAATATTTGATGTCAGTGCTAATATTCCTTTCTTATTGGCCCTAGATAGTGCAATTCGCCACACACCAATGCAAGCCCTGACTGTCTCATGTATTCCTGATCCCTAAAAACCTAGGATAGGGCCCTTTAATGCCCCTTTATTGGTAGCCGATCTTTGTTTTAATTTTAAAATATTCACATGGGGAGTTTGGGAGGCGATTATTGTAAAAACAATTTCGCCATTTCGACATTTGACGACGAGACAGCAACGGAGCAACATGGTAAGAAGTGTTCTAGGGAATTTCCATCAGGGATGCAATATTTTTGATCCATATAATGGCTTACAATGCACAGCCATGTCATTGGTGGCTTTATTGGCATTTTTCCATTTTAATAATAAGCCGGTTAATGAGCAGCTGAGATTATTCACTGCACACGACATTGACGATGTTTTGTTTCGGGGAAATACGCTGTATGCACGTGTTGTAGAGCAAATTCATATTCCAAGATATTTGTCGCATAACGAACTGCCGAATTCGTACAGTTTTCGTGGCTGTTCTTACGAGATAGAATATTTTACCGATCAATTTTTTGGGTCCATAAATTTTTTGACGAATCAAGATTTCCAACAAACGGCATTTCTTGACGCAATCTCGCAAGCTGTTTTATTGTCACCACTGAATATTTTAACTTTAAATGACCTTACTATGGCGCTATACATACAGCAAGAAACTAATCAATTTCTTATTTTTGATTCTCAGCAAAGAAATAGTCCCGGGCAATATAGTCGATATGGTATGTCTGTGATGTTGGTTTTTATACGCCGCCGGAGGCGGACGTATATTGGCGTCATCTTCTCCGTCTGTCCGTCCGTCCATCCGTCCATCCGTCCATCCGTCCATCCGTCCATCCGTCCATCCGTCCGTCCGTCCGTACGTACGTCCACTTTTCTTGTCAACGCAACTCCTCCTAAGTTTCTGGCTGGATCTTCTTGAAACTTGGTCAATGTTATCACCTCAATTGGTAGATGTGCATGAAGGAAGGATTTTATGGTTCGTTGATTTTTGCCTGAGTTATGCCCCTTAAAAACTTAGTTTCTGGGGCTTATTGAAATTGCAGCCTTGTCAACGCAACTCCTCCTAAGTTTCTGGCTGGATCTTCTTGAAACTTGGTCAATGTTATCACCTCAATTGGTAGATGTGCATGAAGGAAGGATTTTATGGTTCGTCGATTTTTGCCTGAGTTACGCCCCTTAAAAACTTAGTCTCTGGGGCTTATTGAAATTGCAGGCTTGTCAACACAACTCCTCCTAAGTTTCTGACTGGATCTTAATGAAACTTGGTCAATGTTATCACCTCAATTGGTAGATGTGCATGAAGGAAGGATTTTATGGTTCGTTGATTTTTGCCTGAGTTATGCCCCTTAAAAACTTAGTTTCTGGGGCTTATTGAAATTGCAGCCTTGTCAACGCAACTCCTCCTAAGTTTCTGGCTGGATCTTCTTGAAACTTGGTCAATGTTATCACCTCAATTGGTAGATGTGCATGAAGGAAGGATTTTATGGTTCGTCGATTTTTGCCTGAGTTACGCCCCTTAAAAACTTAGTCTCTGGGGCTTATTGAAATTGCAGGCTTGTCAACGCAACTCCTCCTAAGTTTCTGGCTGGATCTTCTTGAAACTTGGTCAATGTTATCACCTCAATTGGTAGATGTGCATGAAGGAAGGATTTTATGGTTCGCCGATTTTTGCCTGAGTTACGCCCCTTAAAAACTTAGTCTCTGGGGCTTATTGAAATTGCAGGCTTGTCAACGCAACTCCTCCTAAGTTTCTGGCTGGATCTTCTTGAAACTTGGTCAATGTTATCACCTCAATTGGTAGATGTGCATGAAGGAAGGATTTTATGGTTCGTCGATTTTTGCCTGAGTTACGCCCCTTAAAAACTTAGTCTCTGGGGCTTATTAAAATTGCAGGCTTGTCAACACAACTCCTCCTAAGTTTCTGACTGGATCTTAATGAAACTTGGTCAATGTTATCACCTCAATTGGTAGATGTGCATGAAGGAAGGATTTTATGGTTCATTGGTTTTTGCCTGAGTTATGCCCCTTAAAAACTTAGTCTCTGGGGCTTATTGAAATTGCAGGCTTGTCAACAAAACTCCTCCTAAGTTTCTGGCTGGATCTTAATGAAACTTGGTGGATGTTATCACCTCAATTGGTAGATGTGCATGAAGGAAGGATTTCATGGTTCATTGATTTTTGCCAGAATTATGCCCCCTTCAATCTTAGTCTCTGGGGCTTAATGATATTTCAGCCTCGTGAATGCAATTCCTTCCAGGTTTTTCACTGGATATTTATAAAAACCTTTTTGTGAACACAATTTTTTAAAGGTTTTTCAGTGAATATTTATAAATCCTTGTCAATGTAATTTTTTTGTCTCAAGTTTTATAAGTGGCGGCGTATATTGTGACGATGGCACTCTTGTTGACGATTTAGACGAGTTGGTTGACTACTTGTACAGTCAATACTCGGGTAATTTATATGAATTAACCCCTGTCTCATTTCAATTAAGTTCAAATGAAGTGGCTGATAGTGTGCTGAATTATGTAAGACCTGGTAGCACAAGTTTTGCCTCCACATTTCACCAGACAATTGATTCTAAAAGTATTGACACTGAACAACCCAAAACTATCATGCATGCATATGCAGCAAATGGTTCTATGTTGGAACAATCAATCCATTCAGTTAATTCAAACCAAATGTCAGAATTTCAGACTGACCCGATTGTTCCATTTGTATCTAAGGATCATATGTATAGTAGAAAAAAACGATCAAGAAGTGTAGAAGGTCAAGAGGGCGGAAAACTTCAATTATAAGCGTGACAAATGACACTGATACTGTCTCCACTGTAAACTCTTTATATGACATGTTGGGTGTGGGATATGTATGCAATGTATCGTCAACTGTCGATTTGACGTTCATAGATTATGAATTGAGCAGCGAGTATTGTCCAATTTATGAGAAGAAAATAAGAATGAAGCCAGAGCATAAATGTGAATGCTGTTTTCGAATATTGTATGAAGACCAAGTACGTTCTATAAAGAAAGAAAATACAGTTACACAGCTGTTAAAAGTTAAAATTTCAGATGACTGCTGTTCTACATGTTTTTGCGCTATCTCGAGGTATCAAATACCAAGCATATCCTTCACATACAATAGTTTTGATCCAGGATTGATTGCTGAAGAACTGTTAGGTCTTTCAATTGTTGAGACGCGTCTGATTATAAATGTTTTAATGTCAGTAATACTGTTGCCCGGTGGCTAATATGCTGAAAAGGGCTTGATTTTAAATTTGCCTGCACAAACTAGAGATATTATAAATTACCCTTCAATGGTGATGTTTCGCATATAACAGTTGCATTTGAAAACACAGCATTGCACCCTAAAGCTGTGAATATAGTCATACAGTTTCAGTGTTTAAACTTAAACGTGCTTTGCAATGGCTATTACACTCACCCGAACTTCTAAACGGCCACCTCGTTCTTTCACCTATAAATCGACATCATGTTGCTTTGGTTCTTTGTAAAATACATCCATTTTTGAATAATGTGACAAATTTTCACAAAGCTTTGTTCGTACTTAATGAAATGGTGACGTTTAGAACTGCACTACCCCATAAATAAAAAGTCACACATCACAACTTGATATCCTATGTGATTTCTGTGTGCATTTATCATGGCTAAGAATCTAGTTCTCGTGGATAATAAGCATTCTTTAAGATACTGTAGGGTATGGTACAGCGCGGGAATACCATGTTTGCTGGATTCCCCGAGTCAAGTCTTCTAAATCATTTACTTTGGCAGTGCTCGAATCCGCCTGTTTCACAAGTCAAAGACGTCATTCTTGATTAATCATGAAACATATTTTCTTTACAATCCGTTTTCCGATAAGATAGGGGATATCTAGTACAGTTTAGGCTTCCAAATATGTGTCACAGTGCTAAGGCTAGGACATTTCGTTGACCATGCGGCCTATGATCGCCGTTTGTAGTGGATTGGGTGGCTAGGATTACACAAATTTCGTCTAACAGTCTTTTGTATCTGCATGAAATTATTTCTAAAAATTGTTTTATAAACCTTTCCATCTTGTTGACGAATAGTAGTCCTTAAATGTGGCCGCCGTCGTGTTTTATGAACACTTCCGGTACGCGTGCACTCATCTTAAATTTGTTAATTTGTTAAAAAGCCGTTAATATCCGATTCGATCCATCGACAAACAATGAAAGCGATATGTTTACCCCAGAGACAAAAGAAATCGAATGATTGCGATAAGATTTTGATAGAAAATGGAATTATCAAATTGACCTTTCTGACTGGAGTCCTAACATCAAATATTGCGAAGGTCATTTCTCGCGTTTCAACGATAATTCTTGTCATGTTAAATGTTTTTCTGACTGGGCTATCCAAATGGATGAATTATCAAAATAGAATTAATATCTGTCATGTAATTTAAAATACACACGTGCAATTTTAACGTTTCGACCAACATCACGTCACGTGATTCTTTTTTGACGTGACACCACTGTAACTTGTTCAAAAAGATAGCCGATGACTTAGTTAATTATAATATGCAAACACAAAATCCAAGTGAATTGATACGAATTATTTATTAAAGAAATAAAAGTGGCCGTTTAGAAGTTCGGGTGAGTGTAGAAAGCAATCCTCTGTACATATTGCAATGTAAGCCTAAATTTAGATGACAACAGTAATATATGTTCAAATCTACACAATGAACAGGATATTTTGAATCACGAAATAGAAGAATGTGTTATGGTACCTGTGAATCCATCTAGAAACTGTGTCCTGAATGATGAATTGAGCAATCAACATATCAATATTACCCCCGTACCAATTCTACTATAAATGTTTTGGAAACATGCAGCGGTGAGGAAATGGCTTTTCCTTGGCTTTTCCATTTAGAACGTAATGGTTTTAAGGTTAATCCTGAAAGGCCTCTAAAATTAAATCCTAATATGTACTTCAGGACAAGACTGTACAATTATGACTCAAGATTTAAAAAAAAATATTACATATCTTTTACATAAAGCTGTTGCATATGATTTATCCTGCTTAAAGTCAGCTATTAATATTCGTATGAAAATAACTCATTCACACAATGACTGTTCTCAACCAGTTTCTCATGGGAATTTAAGGAATTTAAATGAGAATCCAGAACTTCTTGAGAATCAATATATGTTTATGAAAAAAATTAAAGGGACTGTTGCATATTTCAAAATATGTTGTATGACTTACTGTCCATGTTTCGGTGTTTAAGTCCTCCTACTCTGTTTTTGACTTTATCTGCTGATGACTTGCATTAGCCAGAATTAGGCATGACTTTGGAAGGTTTGGCCTTTGATGATGCTTTCGGAAAAACATTTCTAGGTCAATGCGAAATGACCCAGTTCTTACTGCTATACATGTTTAGAGGAGATTTCGATTTTTGATGAAAAATGTTATTCTCTCAGACTCCAAACCTCTTGGCGAAATAGTGGACTACTTTAATCGCGTTGAGTTTCAGAATAGGGGCAGTCCGCACATCCACATGTTTTCATGGGTGGCCAATGTTACGCTTGTGATAAATTGGTATTAAGGTTCATGTGTTAAAACCCCGATCAGGAGAAATTTACCAAATATGAAATAATACCCAAAATGTGTCCAGATCAGTCTGTATAACAGCTTATTGCAGTAAGGTCTAGATCTATATTGCTCTTTATTTGACTACAAATGGGAAGAAGCTGCAAGTGAAGCATGTATCTTGATCCGACTATGCATTTGTAGGAGCTGATCAGTATCCATGTATGATCACAACGTTCATTGTTTTCCTATATCATATTGGTAATTAGTGAATATTTTATTGCTCATATCACCATGTTGACACGCAGATACACTTTTAATTGATGCTAACCAAAATATTGTCGGCTACTTTGATGCTATGCATCACAAATTTGTCTTGTCTGTAATTCTGTAACGCTCCCAATGCATGGTTCACGCGGAAAAATCTTTGGGTATGTGTATTTTCCCTGTTAGCTTTATACACATCGACATTGACTTGTGCAGTGACTGTCAAATTTGAGCAGTCTACATCTTTGTCAATAGCAGAAAAGGTAACCTGAATGGCAAGGAATTTTGCGCTAAAAATAGATTGGGTTAAGGTTATGTTTTGATAAACCGTCGTTGTTGTTATTAAATCTCGTAACTACGGCTTGAATCAAGTCGTAGTTACGAGATTTTATAACTACACCCACGAAATACTTTTTGTTTGTCCGAAATTACGTCACTACTAAACCGATAAAATCGTTCCCTATTACGCACTATTTAATAAACTTAAATTACATTTACAAACATTGTATTAATATCAAGAGGGTTATAATGGCCCTAAATCACTTACCTTTTTTGCAATACATCCGACAAGTCTCTACGGTTGATAATTCTAACTCTGTCATATTTTGTTGGGCCCAAAACTCATGACATAGTTATTAAAAGGTCAGCCAACAATCGTTCCTGCCAATTTTGATTTGAATGGGTTTAAACGTTTAAGAGGACGAGATTGTTAAAGTATTATCTCATGGTGTCTCCATGCCACTCCCCCATGTTTGCCAATCACAAATTTACAACTATTTTTAAAAATGGTCACCCAATGAATATTCATGCAAAGTTTGGTGAATACTGGCCGAATGATTTTCAAAGTTTATAAGAATGTTCTCATGCTTGCTCTAAGTCGGATGATCACCGCACTGTCAAAACAAGTTTTGAAAAGGGTCATAAAAGAAACAGTCATGCAATGTCTAATGGTTCATATTGACAAAATGGTGGATTTTCCAAAGAAAATGGGTGCTTTCTCTAAGTATGATTAGCCCCACCCTCTTTCATGTCCCCTTTTTTACGAATCCAAAATTCACGGAAAACAATTTAAAAAAGATAATCCAATGAACATTTCTGTCGGGTTTTGTCAAAGTTTGGCCCAGCTATTTAGGAGGAGTAGATGAGAAAATACATTATGAACGAACAGACAGAGACTTTCAGACTTAAATGACTCTTTTCAACACTTCCTAATTCAACTGACCACGACCTGCTCAAGGTGAGCTAGTGCGTCAAGTTTGGTTCAAACTAGCCACCAAATGTTGATTTTAACCCTTTCCCAAACGACAAAGTTTTAGGGTGATCCACTTCAAAAACTGCTACAAATGACAAAATGGGTGTTATTAAAGATAGGATTTGTGTGATATATGGCACAGAAAAAATTGAGACAAAAGGAGAAACTGCTGGTCATCAGCAGTTTCTTCTTTTGTCGCAATGTTTCCCAAGCCTATTCCACCAGGGACGTCAAAACCAGGTCTTGTTTGGAGGGATGGTTAAAAGAATACTTTCGGAGTCTGGCAAGTCAGATAAACCCTGTCCTGTTACGCCCAGTTTTTCATGAATAAAGAAATAACAAACAAGTTTAAGACATGGTCACCCAAGGAACATCCCAGCCAATGTTGGTCCAAACTGGCCCCTTATTTAAGGAGACTTTTTTGATAGAGCCAACTCTTTATTTCTTTAAGTCTGATCAGCCCCATGCTGCAAAGCCTCATTTTAAAATTGTCAAAAGAATCATAAACAAATTTTAAAATAATTGCTCCCCAAGGAATAATTATACCTGCAGAGTTTGGTCCGAATTGGTCCAATAATTTATTTTAAAGGAAACAATATTGCTTTATGATTTCTCTTAGTCTGATAAACCCCGCTCTGTCACGTTCACATTTTAAACATACAATTCAGGAACAAGCTTTGAGAAAAAAATGTTAGATCTACCAACGGAAACTTCATATCAAGTTTTCTTTAAAGATAAGCTCCGCTCTGACACACGACAACTTTTTGTGAATTAACCCATTACCAAACGACAGAATTTTAGGGTGATCCACTTCAAAAATTGCCACAAATGACAAAATGGATGTTTTAAAAAAAAGGATTGTGTAAAACATGACACAGAAAATATTGAGACAAAAGGAGAAACTGCTAGTTATCAGCAGTTTCGTCTTTTGTTTCAATGTTTTCCCAAGCCTTTTCTTATAGGGACGTTAAAACCAGGTCTTGTTTGGGAAAGGGTTAAAAGGTACCTGCTTTGCTCAGTTGAGCTATAAAAAGCTAACCCACACAATTTTATCGCATGCATAGAGACTTGAATATGCGCTGTTATCAACCCATAGTAAATAATAAAGTAATACATCGATTGACCTTGTAGTGTGAACGTTTGTCCTTTTTCTTTTCAATATCATCTAGTATACAATCGTTAATTTCCAGATTTTTGTGATGTTAAGTTACAGATAACGCTTTAGGGGAGAAAACTTTTAAATAGAATAGACGTGAATGATTAAAAATGTTTGGCGAATGTGTAATTATTTGTTCATCCTCAATCTGTAGGTTTATACATAGAAAAACCATTGTACCTTTTTTAATTCATTGTAACTATGATCCAGTATTTAGTATCAACACGAGTATACGGATTTCTAAGTAATATAAGTCAACGTTCTTTAGTCTTAGTTACCTCTTGCTTAGACAATGAAGTTTACGCTCTCATAATTGGACCGCCTGGATATTTTATAGATTCGGAAAGTCTTAACCCCTATTTTACCGAATCACAATGTTACTATAATTAGATAAGGCGGTCATTAAATTGTCTGACTCGTGATTTTAATCAGTCAAGAAGTCTTAGAATTTCACGATTCTCTGACGTCGTAACTAGTCTGCTCTCTGGTCCCTAACGTTTTCCAAAACGGCAAAAATAAGATTGGAAAAATAAAAAAAACCTTTATAGCTGCAAACATCACTAAAATAATCAAAGCAGAGAATGTACATAAAAGTGTGGACACGACGAAAATGTACGAGGGACGTTCAATTAATTTTGGAACTGGGGTTCTATAAGCCATAGTTATGTCGCAATTCAATTTTAAGTTTCTTCAATCCTTCGAAGTAATCCTCTTTGACACCAACACACGTCTAAAGTTTTGAGATCCATTACTTATATGCCAATAAATGGGCCTCTTATGGATCACCCCGCAGACACTGGACAATTGCACTTCATATGGAACATGAAGGCCTATACCGACGACCAGAGGCTTTTTTCGTCAACTTTGTGAACACAAAAAAGCCACATGGGCTTAAGCCCGGCTATAAGGGTGGATGACGACGATGTGCAGCATGTGTCTCTTCCAGGAAGTCTTGGACAAGAGGACACCTGTGAACAGCTCCGTTATCATGGATTTGGCACATGCCTCTTTAGCCGGACTTGACCTGCTCTTTTAGTTTTATTTCTTTACATTCACCGACATACATTTCTTGTATGAATGACCGGCGGTAGTGGTATATATTTGAAACAGTAATTTGAACAATACACCCGTTATATTTGAAAATTACCGCGCACAAAACTTTTGCCGCGCTTTTAATTTTTTGGCTAATACGGACCTTGTCTGATCTTTTCGCAACCATTGCTTGCTAATGACACGCCATTGGTGCTCATAATAGTAGATTATTGTTCCAGCATATACATAAAGCTCAGAAAGCCCACATTTGTTGCATTTATTGCATCATTTCAAAGCATATTTTGCACGTGTGGCTCTCTGTCCTTAAGGCAGCAGGTGGGGGACCCAATGGGCATAAACCTTTCTGTGTTTCAAACCTTTGGTCAAAATTGTATAACATGTCCCCGATGAAAAACCAACTTTATCTGCTATTTCTTCCACATTGAACCATGCGTCTTGCTCGATCATGTCGGAATCTACAGCAAGATCTGCTTTGGTACTAGCTCTACCCGAGTTGCCTGAGAGGGGGCATCATTCAGGCCAGTTTTACCAATTCTAATTTTTATTATCGTCCTAAAAATTGACGTATATTCAACGTTCGAATGTCCAAGAATCTGATATAGTTCATTATATACATGTGATGCAGATATTTCAAAGCTTATGCGACCTTTAATGTAGACCCGTACATCCTACTTCAGTTCGTTTTCCATTTTGCGCACAGCGAAATAGCCAGTGTATATGACTGAGCCAACTTAAAAGTTCTATAACTTTTGAAAGAGTCAACGAATTTGTCTCAAATCTTGACCAAGTATAGAAAGTAACTTTCCCGTCTAATAGCCGCAAGCACAACTAGTTCTATAGAACCGTGAGGTATGGTGGACCATTAGTACCACTTTTAATTGAACGCCCCTCGTAGATTTTTTAGAGTGCGTGAATGGTTATTGTCAAGTAGACTGTTAAAACAGCTTAATCAGCACACATGAAAGTGAATTTCGCGACCGAGAATAAAAAGAATCGTCTTAAAGAATATATAAGTAGAAAAAGATGGAGCCGACCTGGGACGCGAACCCACGATCTGCAGAACACAAGTCTAGCTTTCTAACCACTGAACCACCCTGACTTCCGGCCATGACTTTATCCAAACTTTACAAAGTTCCCTCGTGTTTTTGGTGAGTTAACCGCTCCTTAGTCCTGATGGTTAGGGGCTGATGATGGTCAGGCTTTTTCTGTATAGATGGTATCTTCAGCTCTGATAATAATGTTAAAGGCAGAATAACACTTAACATCTTGCAAATTTTCCGAGAACTTCGTACAAAAAAATAAATCTATATTATTAAAATATGGTCTTTAAATTGCATATATGCCAAATCTTAGCTTTCTACCTTGTGTATTGGCTTAGATGTCGACGGATTTAAAACCCCATGATTTGTTGTCCCGGGGACAATATTTACAATAATGGAACATATGGGGTTTTGAATCCGTCGACAACTCAGCCAATATACAAGATAGAAAGCTAAGATTTGGCATAGATGCAATTTAAAGGCCATATTTTTATAATACATATTTATTTTGTACGAAGTTCTCGGAAAATTTGCATGATTTTAAGTGCCATTTCCCCTTTAACTTGGAGTTAAAAGCATATACCTTGATCATTTGTTTCAAGCAAAGTCAACCCTAAAGTGAAACTAGGTGACAAATGATTTTCAAATAAGGACACACCGAAAAGTGTTCATACGCATATAAGTTAATTCCATCTAAAACAATTAATTTTAAATAACAGATTACAGGATGAGTGAAGCATTTTATAGTTATATGACGAAGTCTACCACAATTCTATCCTAGGTTGCATTAGATATTTTGTTCTTCTAAAGTTCGACTCATGAAAAGTAGTCTGTGGTGTATTATTCGCTTATAAATGATCACGTGCTCATGGGTTGTTCGGAAATACGGAAGAAAACCGTCATTTAAAAATGCGGTTTTGTTAACACTTCGCATCCAAACTTAAAAGCTACAGAAATACTGCTAAAAATCCATACAATATCCATAAGGGAACATGAGAAAAAAGGGGGGACTAAGCCCCCCCCCTCCCCAATGTTGGCCAAAAATGCCGAATTTTCTTAATTTTACACTGAAAATTTTGGTAAAATCCAAATTAGCCACCGCAATATTCAGGACAAGGACTTTAGCCCCCCCCCCCCTATGAAATTGCTTCCTACGGGCCTGTGATGTCTAAACTTACATCCTAAAGGGTTGTAGAAATCGTGCGTTGTTGAAAAGGAGTTAAAAATCCAATCATGTGAAATCTCAGTGGCAGAAATAGAAATAAAGAATTTGGAAGAAGATAGAGTAAAATGAACTCACACTTTTGAAACTCCAACTTCTAGAAACTTCATTGAAAACATTGTGGAAATGAAGGAATTACTTATAAACCAAACAATGTAAACATGGTTTTGACGTCCCTAATAGAATATGATTGAGAAAACACTTTGGCATTGTCGCAATGTTTTCTGTGCTATATTATTCCCAAAATTTACCTCTAGTAACTATATTGACGTCTATAAGAGCCTTCACGTGTGACCACCCTGAAAAACGTCGTTTTGGGAAAGGATTAAAACAATGTAAATGTCCGCTATGGTGCACTTTATATGCTTATCCTAAATCTGACTGCATCATATACCTGCATCGTTACATCACTAATAGAACTGCATTTGTTATAGGCCGTGGGCCGAGCCGGCAAATTGTGACAAAGTGCTTCAGGCTGGAGGGTGAAGGGGAAAACTTGATTTAGTAATTAAGATATTAATGTATAAAGTCATAATCAGGATTGTTTACCTTAAGGACAGATCCTCCATTTATTTCCTACGGTAAGAATTTTTTTGTTTTTTCTGTACTGATATCTAAATATATGAGAAGTAAAAAAATGACTTAAAAACTATAGGTCACCAAGCGAATAAAAAAGTTATTGGATTTCAAGGGAGACTACTCTAGTCTAAAATTGCAAAAATAAGGTATCACTTAAATACACACAAAAAAGGTGTTTGAAATGACTAAGATTACATAAATAACTCTTTATTGTGATCAAGATGTTTTATTCTGTCTAAATGAGTATCAATATGGGAAAATTAAGTGATGATTTTGAAATTTTTAGTAAAACATTCTTTCAAAATAGCTGAAATTACTCATTTTTTCGCAACGTTTCTGATAATAAAAAATATTCCAGCGGTAAGAATTTTTTCCTTTTTGGTATAGACATAGTGCTTGGTCATACCTACAAAAACAAAGAAAGAAAAATATATCAAACCAAGCGTTTTTCTTAGTTATAAGTAAAATTTGGTTTACTTTTTGCAGCTCTATCCGAAATTGTTTCACTACTTTTATCCATTTTCTTCCTTATTACCAGCTTTAGTTAATAAAAAGTGTCAACTTTTGTGTCCATCTGAAGCGGACTAGCTCATAAAGACACCACTTTGCTTTTGTTGCTCCGTTTCTTATCGCTAACGCAACATGTTGAACGCGTAACAAAAAGCGAAATGTACCATCCGAGTACTATTACACTTTAATTGACCAAACAGAGAAAATTGAAATAACCGAAAAGGGTCTTGTCATTTATCAACCAAACATTAACTTAATGTGAAAAATACATTTGCTGAAAAAGGCCAATTACTGAAACAGCTTTATTTCGTTATTTAGGATATGCGCAGTAAGTTGCGCAGTAACAACTGGAGGATCTGTCCTTAAATTATGTGGTCACTAATTAGAAAAACGCGATTTAAGTGTCTTTGAAGATGCCCATAATTGACCAATCAGATGAGAGTATTTAGCTTAAAAGGCTTCAGCCCGGTCCTGAAAAAATGGCCGCCCCCATAAAGGAATGCATCTGTCAAACCTCAGATTTTGATGTAGATGCACTTATTCCATGCACAGACGTTACATGGACGAAGCTGTACAGTTGCTCAAATGTTTGGGCAACAACTGTGGATGGTAAAGAAAAAGAAGTTGCCCTGGGTATTTTGACTTATAGTACGAGTTGTACCTGACATTGGGTCCATCGTCAGTTCTGCCAGAAGTACACAAACAGTAAGCGAATTGAATGTGGGGCGAAGCGGAGGGACGCTGGACGTCTAAGGTCATCTGAGGACCAACAAGGTGAATGTCAGGTGAGTATTGTTTTTAAAGAATTGTGTTTAGCAGGGGTCCATAGAAATACCGGAACACACAGTAATTACCGGAACATTACTAATAGAGTAGATCTATTTGGGGAAGGGTTCTATGCTTTTCAGTTTATACCAATGGGTGATGAAGATCAATTTTAATCCATTCCCACATAATGACTCCTTTTGACGCCCTACAAGATAACAGCTTAAGAAAACATTGTATGAAGAATTTGTGATAAGCAATTTTTCATTGCCCACACTGGTATTACTACACAGACAAAAAATATAACTTTTCATTCACTTGAAATTGTCGTCTACATCATCTTTGTATTTGGATAAGTAAAATTTTGCTGTCTGCTAGTCTACTGGGTTAAATGTGTATGGTCAGTCCTGTGCATTCTGGTAATCACTGTGCGTTTCGGTATTTCTATGGAGCGTTTGCAGTGTCTGAATGTTCAAATATACAGAGATTTCCAGTTTTCGATCAGTAGGACATATATACATTGTTTTTTGTACTGTAAAGTAACCTTCATTAGAAAACACTGCTATTTACATTAGGATACCGTAACACAACTATGAAAATGAGAAAGGGCAAACCATTTAAAACAAATTTAAAGCTACGAAATATACATACCGGTACAAGTAAACAATTCTTCTTTCATTTTCTTTCCAATTATAAGGCCTATATCCTACTATTTTCTGGCAGTTTGAAGACCCTAGACCTGGCAGGTAGCCGGGCATGCAGAAGCTATGACCAATATTTTTCTTAATTTTTTCAAGTTGAATAAATTTGGTAAATTAACCCTTTCCCAGACAGCAAAAATTTGGACTGATCACATTTTGAAAAAATGCTACAGATGACAAAATGAATGCTTATGAAGATAGTTTTTATGAGTAATATAGCATAGAATATATTGAGGCAAAAGGAGAAAATGCTAATAATGAGCATTTTCTTCTTTGTCTCAATGTTTTCCCAAGCCTTCCGTATTTGGGACATCAAAACTAGGTCTTTCTTGGGAATTGGTTTAATAAATAAATAAAACATTGAATCATAAATATTTTAATGTCTTTCAGGCTTCTGATTCAAAGGGAAAGGGAAAGTAAAAGCTCTCAAGTTGCTGAAGAAAGATGTGTCATATCAGCATGCCTTCTCCAGTTGGAAAAAAACATTTATCTCAAGACCTGAAGGAAGAACTGGAGTAGTTTGTCTGTGAACTGTATGGATGGCCAGGATGTGTCAGGGTCAATGATGTCCGGTACCATTGCTTCAGGTTTCGGTGTACTGGTGATTCAAGCAAGTGTTCATGCAAAAAAGCTGGACTACCGTGCACAACAATGTGTCGTGAAAACTGCTCAAATCGATCAAATGTTGACCATGAATTACTCGGATGACACAGACAGTGAATGAATGATGATAACTAAACCCATTCCAGGCCCGAATCCCCCAATGTTGGCAAAAATGTCGAATTTTCTTAATTTTACACTTAAAATTTTGGGAAAATCCAAATTAGCCCCCCCCCCCCCCCCAATATTCAGGACAAGGGCTTTAGTCCCCCAATATGAAATTGCTTCCTACGGGCCTGCATTCCCTCACGATGACGCTTTTTGACACCCCTCAAGATAAAGGCTTTGGAAAATATTGTGGAAAATAAAGAACTTGCTTGTTAACCCTTTCCCAAACAGCAAAATATACAGCTAATCAATTTCAAAAGCTAAGGCAGCCATCAAAATAGATGTAAAAAAGACTGGTTTTGTGTAAATTATAACATAGAAAACATTGAGGCAAAAGGAGAAACTGCTGGTCATCAGCAGTTTCTTCTTTTGTTTCAATGTTTTCCCAAGCCATTTATACCAGGGACGTCAAAACCAGGTCTTGTTTGGGAAAGGGTTAAAAGGCAATTTCTTCATTTCTCACAGTGTTTTTTTACACAGAAACACCAAAATGTATTCAGTTTCATTCACTTCAAATTGTCGTCTGCAACATTTTTGAATTTGGGCAAGTCTAAAATTCTGTCGTTTGGTATTTGGTTAAATGTTAAAATAACTGTAACATTATAGTTTATGACTGTTAATTACCATCAAAGTTTCTGAACCTTAGACCAATTTAACCATTTCCCAAACAAGACCGGTATATAACGTTTCTATTAGGTAACACTAGGAAAAACATTGAGACAAAAGAAGAAAACACTGGTAATCAGCATTTTCTCCTTTTGTCTCAATATTTTTCATGCTGTACAATACACATTTTTTACCTTTGATATAATTTGTTTTGTCGTCTGCAGCAGCTTTCAAATTGGACAACCCTTAATTTTGCTGTTTGGGAAAGGGTTAAAAACAAGTATTTGATGATTTAATGTTTCACTAAAATAATGTGAACTGCAGTTATCACGGTGTATTATCACATGATTTAGAATTTCCGATAACCTTCAATAACTTTGTCAATACTTGACCACTTTGAATTCGATTTGAAGCAGAGAAGGTGGAAAAATGTCAGGAATAACATGGATGTCGTAGATTTTGAAAAATCAACTGACAAAAAAGTTATTGAAGATAAACCAAAATTTTGGTTTATCTTCAATAACTTTTTTATCATTTGATTTTTCAAAAATCAACCATGTCCATTGTACGATGCATGAGATCTGTCCACATTCTCTGCTTTAAACCGAATTCAAATCGGTTCCATATTCACAAAGTTATTGAAGATATTCAGTAATTATTGCATCACGTGATTATACACCGTGGTTATACATGGACGAGACAATTATGTCCCAGTCACTATCATTTTCCTATCTTTCTGGTGTGTTGAAATATAATTAACAACCAGTCAACCATATATTTTATTATTCTTAATTTTGAGGATCTAAAATACTTTTGTTATCTTAAAAGATTATAAGTAAGCTAACAAGCATCTTCTTTTTTGCCTTATCATTTTCTCCACCTATGTTGGATGAACAGCTGTTGGCTTGGATTTCCTGTTTGCGTTCGCACTCCTGCAAGAGATGCTTAATCCTTTCCAAAATAAAAAATAATTGTAGGGTTGCACAATCTGAAAGATGCATCAAACGACAAAATGGATTTTGAATAAAGATGGCACTTTGTTGTGTTAAAGCACAGAAAATATTGAGGAGAAAATGCCGATTATCAGCATTTTTTCTTATGTCTCAATGTTTTCCCAAGGCTTTTTAATGAACAGTGTCAAATGCATGCCTTTTGGAAATGGGTTAAACTGCTTTTACCCAAACAACAAGTTAGTGGGACGGTAGCCAGTCTCGTTGCTATGTTCAAAAGCTGCTGCAGTGAAAAATATGGGTTGATAAAGAGTTGGTTTGTGAAATATAAAACCTAGAAAATTTTGAGGCAAAAGGAGAAAATGCTGATGATCAGCATTTTCTTCTTTTGCCTCAATGTTTTCCCAAGCCTTTTCTTAAAAGGTCGTTAAAACCCGATCTTGTTTGGGAAAAGGTTAAAGGAATGTGTAACTAGAAACTTAGGTTGTATGGGTCTCAACCTAAGACCTGTCGAGAACAGATAGGGCCTATATTTCACCACAACCCATCTGTTGTTGCCACTTTGATTGACATTCATGAATGACTGGTCCAAAATATAAATGTTACAAAGTAACAAAATAAGTGCACCACAGAGCAGAAGATTTGTGTGCTATAATGTCTAAAACCTTCTTGGTGAAGGAGAAAATGCATATTACAGAAAATAGTTTCGTTATCACGTTTTACTAACCATACTGGGATGTCAAAACCTGGCATTACAGTCAAACAGTAGCTCGAACAGCTTTTGGACTAACAAATTTGTGAAAAATATCAGCAGTTTGACACATAAAGCCATTTATCCGAATTTATGTTGTATCCGGATATAGGTACACTTTACCTAGTATTTCGAAGTCAAATTACTTTATAGTGACCACATACTTTAGGGTAAACAATGTTGTTTTGTAATCAGGAGATGATGGGGATTATTTTGATATATAGTTTATGTATTCACCCTTTAGCCTGAAGCAAACTTTTTTTTAGAAGCCTTTTTTGGGGTTCGGCCCATGGCCTATTATCTTCTTATGTAATTAACCCATTACCACACGACAAAATCTTCGACTGGACCATATTCAAAGATGCTGCAGACTGCAATTCCAAGTGATAGAAGTTTTTTTCTTCTTTTTGGGATAGAAAACCTTGTAGGAAATGATAAAATTGCTTGTTACAAACATTCATTTTCCATAATGCTTGCCTAGGCCTATATCTTGCTGGGTTTCAAAACGTGGCATTGTGTGGAAATGGGTTAAACAATGACCTTTCATCTTTTTTTTTATCCTACATCTCTAACAGTGCATAAAACAAGGCCACATTTAAGACTTTCCCCAAACATGACCGATTTTGACGTCCCTAAATAAAACTGGCATGGGAAAACATTAAGGCAAAAGAAGAAAATTTTCATTTCCTTCTTTTGCCTCAATGTTTTCCCATGCTATATCATACACAAATCCTACCTTTATGAACGTCCATTTTGTCGTCTGCACCTGATAAAAATGTTATTGACGACCCCCCCCCCCCTCGTTAATCTACTCGTCAATGATATGTCTGTCTGGTATTGTGTCACGTGATTCCCACGTGATAAATGCTTGACGAGACAGCCCGGATGATGACCTCGTTATCTCATTGCGTAACCAGTAATGATACTGCAACATTTTTGTCTTACTTGTTTTATATAAACAGTTTGCACTCGACCTATTTAACCGAATTTAGGGACAATGACGTCAACAGGCCATGTGAGTTGCGAGTACTATAAACTTTAAAATTTCATTTAAGTAAAGAGCCCTAACCGGGATAAATGTATAGTAAATATATGTTTTTGCCAGGAACATTCAGAAATGCAGAACGTCTTTTCTTTTTAAATCAAAAGGATGAGTGTCAATAAGGCCCTTTCCGTGACCCAGTCCGATTTTCCTCATTTTCGCCACTCATGACCACTGACATATTGACCATGTAGGGAAAGTATCTACTTGAACGGAGCCTTGGTTTGGAGGATATATTAAATAATAGATACGAGATTTTATAACAACGCAGACTATTATCAATACATAACAGAAACCCCAGTCCATTTTAGCACAAAATTTATCGCTATTCGTCGTAAAGAAGGGGATATTCTGACTAACCATGGCTACGAAATGTGTGGATTACTTCCCCTGGACTGTCCAGTATAGCTCCTTGTCCACTGCGATTGTTCAAGGTGTTTTACGCCCATTTGAAATATTTTCCCAAATGAAAACTGGTGTTGACGTCCCTTCAATAGGCTGGGGAGAACATTAAAATCTTTTCCCGAACGAAAACTGGTGCTGACGTCCCTTCAATAGGCTGGGGAGAACATTAAAATCTTTTCCCGAACGAAAACTGGTGCTGACGTCCCTTCAATAGGCTGGGGGAAAACATTGAAATCTTTTCCGAAACGAAAACTGGTGTTGACGTCCCTTCAATAGGCTAGGGGAAAACATTGAAATCTTTTCCCAAACGAAAACTGGTGTTGACGTCCCTTCAATAGGCTGGGGAAAAACATTGAAATTTTTTCCCAAACGAAAACTGGTGCTGACGTCCCTTCAATAGGCTGGGGAAAACATTGAAATCATTTCCCAAACGAAAACTAGTGTTGACGTCCCTTCAATAGGCTGGGGAAAAACATTGAAATTTTTCCCAAACGAAAACTGGTGCTGACGTCCCTTCAATAGGCTGGGGGAGAACATTGAAATCTTTTCCCAAACGAAAACTGGTGTTGACGTCCCTTCAATAGGCTGGGGAGAACATTGAAATCTTTTCCCAAACGAAAACTGGTGTTGACGTCCCTTCAATAGGCTGGGGAGAACATTGAAATCTTTTCCCAAACGAAAACTGGTGTTGACATCCCTTCAATAGGCTGGGGAGAACATTGAAATCTTTTCCCAAACGAAAACTGGTGTTGACGTCCCTTCAATAGGCTGGGGAGAACATTGAAATCTTTTCCCAAACGAAAACTGGTGTTGACGTCCCTTCAATAGGCTGGGGAGAACATTGAAATCTTTTCCCAAACGAAAACTGGTGTTGACGTCCCTTCAATAGGCTGGGGAAAACATTGAAATCTTTTCCGAAACGAAAACTGGTGCTGACGTCCCTTCAATAGGCTGGGGGAAAACATTGAAATCTTTTCCGAAACGAAAACTGGTGTTGACGTCCCTTCAATAGGCTGGGGAGAACATTGAAATCTTTTCCCAAACGAAAACTGGTGTTGACGTCCCTTCAATAGGCTGGGGAGAACATTGAAATCTTTTCCCAAACGAAAACTGGTGTTGACGTCCCTTCAATAGGCTGGGGAGAACATTGAAATCTTTTCCCAAACGAAAACTGGTGCTGACGTCCCTTCAATAGGCTGGGGGAAAACATTGAAATCTTTTCCCAAACGAAAACTGGTGTTGACGTCCCTTCAATTGGCTTGGGAAAAACATTGAAATCTTTTCCCAAACGAAAACTGGTGCTGACGTCCCTTCAATAGGCTGGGGAAAAACATTGAAATCTTTTCCCAAACGAAAACTGGTGTTGACGTCCCTTCAATAGGCTGGGGAAAAACATTGAAATCTTTTCCCAAACGAAAACTGGTGTTGACGTCCCTTCAATAGGCTGGGGAGAACATTGAAATCTTTTCCCAAACGAAAACTGGTGTTGACGTCCCTTCAATAGGCTGGGGAGAACATTGAAATCTTTTCCCAAACGAAAACTGGTGTTGACGTCCCTTCAATAGGCTGGGGAGAACATTGAAATCTTTTCCCAAACGAAAACTGGTGTTGACGTCCCTTCAATAGGCTGGGGAGAACATTGAAAACTTTTCCCAAACGAAAACTGGTGTTGACGTCCCTTCAATAGGCTGGGGAGAACATTGAAAACTTTTCCCAAACGAAAACTGGTGTTGACGTCCCTTCAATAGGCTGGGGAGAACATTGAAATCTTTTCCCAAACGAAAACTGGTGTTGACGTCCCTTCAATAGGCTGGGGGAGAACATTGAAACAAAAGAAGAAAAACCGATAATTAGCATTTTCTTACGTTAGCCTCACCTTGGCTGATTTCGATATCAAGCATTTTGTCGTCTGCAATTACTCCCAATATTGACCGGTCTAAAAAATTGCTATATAGTTATGAGTTACCCAGTCATATCGCGGCAACTGGAGCACACAACTATGAATTCGTGTCCATTTTCTCGCCATTACAACTTTTACATCCTTTCGGATGCCCAGTCAGCTTTCCAACATAGATTGACGATTATCCGCCTAGTTGCATTACGCGAAAAAAATGCATAACCACTTCCCATACAAACCTTTGAAAACATTGGTAAGCACTATGAATCCAGATCAGCATGTACATACGCACATGTTGATTTGGATTCATGTTGTTCTGTAATAGCTTCCTTATGACTTTTCAAAACAATGCATAGTTGAAGCGCCTAAAGAAAATCATTGGAACAAATTCAGGAAAAAAGTTCTTCAATAGTTTTCAAGTAGATCCTAGGAACAATTATATGATTGTCATTGGACGTTTATTTGTACATGTAGCTAATCAGCATAATTATTGTAGAATCATTTTACTCCTTTTTGGTCTTTTTTGCCTTTTCTCAAACATCTTCTTGTTCTGTCATTCGTTTAACGGGGGCTTTGGAAACAAATAGAACAGAGAAGAAGATTATCATTACAGACATTTTCTTATTTACTCTCGCTTTTCCTTATGTACTTAATACGTACATATTGCTTTTTCTTATCAAATTTATTTGTTATCATTTCTACTTTTCATATTCACGGCCGCTTATCTACTTAATCACAACATTTTGTTGTGTATGAAAAAAAGTTTAGAGGATATCCGGTTGGCAGTTAGAGGAGCCGACAAATCGGCGGGTGAAAGGTGAGTCTCGTCTTTTAATCGAACTGTTCTTGTTTCTAGCTCGAAAATCAAAAATCGGAGAATGTCATACAATCCTTTATTCATTTTCACATATTTGTGAGCCCCATCCAAACCCCAATTCCCAGAGATTGAACGGGAATTCATTTTCTCCCGTTGCAAGGGTAGCCCCAATATTGACATTTCGCCAATCCTGATGAGCGTTTGTCCACTTTCTGAGGATCAATGGCCCAAAACCTGTGTGTATTATAAAATAGTTGTATGTAAATTACATCGTGCAAACAATATTTTAATAACTTACTGTCGATCTTTGAAGAAAATCAGTTCTTCCGGTCAGTTTGTGCGTTAGAGGATAGGTTGTGAGTAAGAGGATAGGCTGTGATTTAGAAGACAGAATGCATTCATCGCATTTAATACCATTTGTCATTGTTTATATGCGAATTAATAAGCCAAACCGAAATACTCTATGTGATATGTCTATTATTAAAGGGTGAGTGAAATGGCATAACGTATTTTCACGCCCAGTAAATTGATACATCAGTTTAACCAATCTCCTTCGCAGTTATCTCCCCTGAATTTGGATTGGGGAGATCTCTGCCGGCACAGCTTGAGTTACCAAGATTTCAGGTAATTGATTTTTTTATTTTGATTTTTATTTAAAAAAGTAATCGTGCTTTTAGTGATGTTTTAAGAATATGAGGTGTCAGATATGATCCAAATGAAAAATATAATTGGATTTAAAAAATGATTTCAGAAATATGAATAAATTTTCGCCATCTTTACGATATCACGTGACATTCACCATGGTCACGTGTTTCATATGCCCGCAGTGATAATGTAAGGCATTGTCGCTGTGTGGAGTTTGCAGTTTAACATTTAAACATTTAAACAATTTAACATTGTCTGCTTATCTGCCCATCGGCATGTGATAATTTAAAATGAAAATTTAAGTTAAGAGGGCGTTTGTGCGTTCTCTTTTTAAAATTTCATACACCTGATATTCTTGTCTGCTACATCTTTTGCTTCGGAAAAGTCAAATATTTAGCCAATTTGGTAATGGGTGTTTTCAAAAGTATTTTCAAAATGATACAATTTCGGACTGCTTTATTTATAAAGAGTTACAGATGTGAGAAGTATATGTTTGAGGGTGTAAATATTGAGGGAAGGGCTGATAATCAACAATTTCTTCTTTCTCTCGATGTTTTACGAAACTATTTTACAATGGAGTTATAAAATAAATATCTTTTATGGGATAGGATTTTTGAAGAAATCTTTATGAAGGAAATCGACTTTCTCTTGTTCCGTTGCTTTTACATAATGTGTAAATGGGATTCTTTAACCCTTTCTCTAGACTGATTTCAGTCTGTTAAGAATAACATAATTTATATTGAGAAATATGAAAATAAGGTACATAGAAAATTGTTGCTCTGTGTCGTTCTTAACAGACTGAGAAAATCCATAGAAAGAGGCGTCTAAAATGTGGTCACCACAGGTGGTTCACATTCCAGATATCACTTTGTAAGATAATCCGACACCTAGCAGTACTTCACAACTTGATAACATAATAAGCTGATCAGATTTATGACTGCAGTCGTTTAATCCTTTATCAGAGAAGAATTGATTTTCACCTACCTAATCGAAAAGACATTGAGCCACTCCAAGAAAAGTCTGCTCATCATCATTTTCTCCTTTTGCTTTAATATTTTTCCGTATATTATTGTACACAAAATCAAGTTTTATCAACAAACCTTCTTTCGTGTTTGGACTGGGCAGCCCTTTGATGTTGCCGTTTTGGGAAAGGGTCGGTCCTCAACAACACTAAAGCCTCTCTTACAACCGGTCGTACGTGCTCCTGCGCGCAGTCTGCGTGCGGTCTGTGTCTAAAACGTACGTTTAGTCGCGCGATGCACGCTGATGCACGTACGATTTTGGTGGACGCAACCATGACGCAGACTGCACGCAGCAAAGAATTGACCGGACAATATTTTGAGGCCCTCTTACAGCCCGTCGTGCGTCTTTATAAATCGTGCGATTTTGCAGAGTTTTAAAACGTACGATTTAAAAAGACGCACGACGGGTTGGAAGAGAGGCTTAACTTGCTGCTGCTGCTGCTGCTGCTGCTGCTGCTGCTTTACAACAAAAACCTCGTAACTGCATCTTAAAACAAGCTGAAGTTACAAGGTAACATTTAAGGACAGATCCTCCATTTATTTCCCACGGTAAGAATTTTTTTATTTTTTCTGTACTGATATTTGAATATATGAGAAGTAAAAAAATGACTTAAAAACTATAGGTCACCAAGCGAATTAAAAAGTTATTGAATTTCAAAGGAGACTATTCTTGTCTAAAATTGCGAAAATTAGGTGTCACTTAAATACCCACAAAAAGGTGTTCGAAATGACTAGGATTACATAAATAAGTCCTTATTGTGTTCAATATGTTTTATTCTGTCTAAATGAGTATCAATTTTGGGAAATTTAGTGATGATTTTGAAATTTTTAGTAAAACATTCTTTCAAAAGTAGCTGAAATTGCTCTTTTTTCGCAACGTTTCTGATAATAAAAAATATTCCAGCGGTAAGAATTTTTTCTTTTTTGGTATAGACATAGTGCTTGGTCATACCTACAAAAACAAAAAAAGAAAAATATATCAAACCAAGCGTTTTTCTTAGTTATAAGTAAAATTTTGTTTACTTTTTACAGCTCTGTCCGAAATTGTTTCACTACTTTTATCCATTTTCTTCCTTATTACCAGCTTTAAATAATAAAACGTGTCATCTTTTGTGTCCATCTGAAGCGGACTATCTCATAAAGACACCACGTTGCTTTTGTTGCTCCGTTTCCTATCGATAACGCCACATTTTAAACGCGTAACAGAAAGCAAAATGTACCATCCGAGTACTATTACACTTTAATTGACTAAACAGAGAAAATTGAAATAAACCGAAAAGGGTCTTGTCATTTATCAACCAAACATTAACTAAATGTAAGAAATACATTTGCTGAAAAGGGCCAATTACTGAAATAGCTTTATTTCGTTTTTTAGGATATGCGCAGTAAGTTGCGCAGTAACAACTGGAGGATCTGTCCTTAAGGGTTGTCATGAAAAAAAGAAAAAAAAAGAAAAAAAAAAGAAAGAAGGGTTGTTGATAAAGATTGAATTTGTGGATTATAATAAACAGAAAAGGTATTGAGGAAAAAGGAGAAAATGATGATAATCAGAATTTTCTTATTTTGGCTCTATATTTTCAATGTCTTCAATGTTTTCAATGAATATGTGGGTGAAAATCAAGTCTTCTTTGAGACTGCAGTTATAAATCTTAGCAGCTAATTATGTTATCAAGCTGTGGAGTAGGGCCTACTGCTTGGTGTCGGATATTATCTTTGGGTCGGATTACCATACAAAGGGATTTTCTCAGTCTGTTAAGAACGACACAGAGCAACAATTTTATATGTACCTTATTTTCATATTTCTCAATACAAATGATGTTATTCTTAACAGACTGAAATCAGTCTACCCTTTCTCATACAAGGCATGGTATAACGTACTTATTAGAAAGGGATTGTAAAGTATTGACACAAAAGAAGAGATTATTGTTAATCAGCAACTTGTAGGCCTATATGATTGATGACTTAATATCAAACATATTGAATCAATAAACAAGAAGATATATGGATAAACAAGATTTACAGACCTGTATTTTTGACACGTCTTTATTGTCTCCGGTTTTTCCACTTCTTACGCATTGTATTTTAAAGAGGCTAGATTCTACTTTAGAGCATACAAAAATGATTGGAATATTGCACAGTATTTACTTTGAATAGTTTAAAAGTTCACATGAAGACACACAGTAAGAACCTTACATTCATTTAGATGAGACAATGTAATAGGATACATATAACTAGTGTGTAAAAAGGGTTTTTCTATATCATATCACAATTAACTCGTACTCTGTCAAATAAAAAATGACACAGTGATTCTTAAGCGAAATAAGGGTTTAATCTTTGGACAAGACTAGTCTAGTAATGAGAGTATTTCGGTTTGGCTTAATTCGCATATAAACAATGACAAATGGTATTGAATGCGATGAATGCATTCTGTCTTCTAAATCACAACCTATCCTCTTACTCACAACCTATCCTCCAACGCACAAACTGACCGGAAGAACTGATTTTCTTCAAAGATCGACAGTAAGTTATTAAAATATTGTTTGCACGATGTAATTTACATACAACTATTTTATAATACACACAGGTTTTGGGCCATTGATCCTCAGAAAGTGGACAAACGCTCATCAGGATTGACGAAATGTCAATATTGGGGCTACCCTTGCAACGGGAGAAAATGAATTCCCGTTCAATCTCTGGGAATCGGGGTTTGGATGGGGCTCACAAATATGTGAAAATGAATAAAGGATTGTATGACATTCTCCGATTTTTGATTTTCGAGCTAGAAACAAGAACAGTTCGATTAAAAGACGAGACTCACCTTTCACCCGCCGATTTGTCGGCTCCTCTAACTGCCAACCGGATATCCTCTAAACTTTTTTTCATACACAACAAAATGTTGTGATTTAGTAGATAAGCGGCCGTGATATTGGTCAGACTCGATTTTTCTCCACTGGAAAAATGGTAACCCTTTCCCTTACATCAACTAATGAAGGTGATCCAATATGAAAGATGTTGCAGTTGATAAGATGGATGTTGTTAAAGATAGGAGTTCTTGAAAATATAGCATTTTGGATGCAAAAAAAAAGAAATGCCGGTTATCAGCATTTTTCTTCTATTGTCTCCAACATTTTCAAGGATATTTTCTTTAATGGACATGCAGAGAACATCGGAAATTGTTTGGGAAAATGTTAAACGTTGAATATATTTCAAATTGTATTCAATGGTATCTAACATCTGGAATTCTGACCACTTGTCTTTATTTGTTTGGTAAAATTAAGGAAACAAAATTCTGTGGATCAAGGCATATTTACAACAAACCAGAAAACGCAAAAAGTTACATTCAGTTACATTCAAAGTGACATTGATGCACCGCACATTGAAAATATCCAAAAAAAATATTCAAAAACAAAAAAATCATCCGGGGGTCATTGACTCCCAAACGACAAAAGGTTTAAACAACTCCAATTTTAAAAAGAGTTGCAGACGACAAAATAATGTATCTCAAAAGTAGAAAATGATTATATAATGTCATAAAATATATTGAGGGAAATAAGGAAAATGCTGATTATCACCATTAAATTATTTTTGAAAATATTGAGCAAATTAAAAAAAACGGACCTATATTATCAACATTTTCGTCGTTTGCCTGACTGTTTCTAAAGCATTTGCTATTTGGGAATGTCAAAAACAGCCCTTTTTGGTGGGGGAGGGAAAATTCAAGTCACGGCGAAGAATCACGTTTTTTATTAGATATTGTTTAAAAGAACATCCAGCACAACACAAGCTCCGATTTTACAGTTTCTAAGCTTCAAACAAAATGCAAATCGGTGACGTATTAACATATGCTGGGGCCTGGAAAGGGTCCCTTATAGCATTGGACACTACCATGTTTTTAGATAAGCTTTTACCTAAGATCAGTACAATTAGGATGCACGCTTCTCTCATACAGTTTTTCACAAATGTAGGAGAAGTTGTTTGAGGAAAGCAAGAAACCTCAGCATACTGTGCGTATGCACAGGCTGGTCTGGATTCAGGTTGTTCTCAAATGCCATAAAGGACGTTTTTCAAGATCTTTTCTGATATGTATTTTAGACTTTCTGAAACTGTTATTGTTGTCGTTTTTTTTTTTTTTTTTTTTTTTTTTTTTTTTTTTTTTTTTTTTTTTTTTTGCTGCTGTTGCTGCTTTTGCTGTTGGGGGGAGGGGGGGGATCAGCAAAAATGGTTAATAACCAAGCTGTTCTGGAAGACCTTTTCCATATTTAACTTGTTTGTGTATTTGTTTGTTTTTTTATGCTTTTTTTTACAAAGGATGTCAATTTCAAGTCTATTATTGGAAGGTAGATAGAATGAATGACAGGGCTATGCAGACTCGGTCGTTCATTGGTTAATAATCAAGAGCTATCCACTGTCACTTAGCTTCTTACAGACATCCTCGGTATTGAAGAGACATTATTTGTGTGATCTAACGGGCTTTCTTTATTTGGTGATTGAACTTTTTTTAGAAGACCATTATAATAAAAAGGACAATCAACGCTTTTGTTGATACAGGTACTTGTATGTTTTCATATTTCGTTTTTTTTTTTTTTTTTTTTTTTTTGTTATCATTTCTTTTTCAATAGCAATTTAAGATACACAGATTTTTTATCTTATCTTTTTAAAAGCCATTTCCACATAGTGGAAAATAAGGAAATTGCTTATGACAAACATATTCGTCATTTTCCAAAATGCTTTCTTGCAAGAAATTAAAAAAATATATTTCGTGTAACAACTTTGAATTTAAACGAATCTAAAGTCATGCAGTCTGTAGCTTTTTTTTTTTTTTTTTTTTTTTTTTTTTAGAGTATGTCTTGATGCAAAGATTGTTTATTCTAATGTGTTGAAATGCTATCAGTTTTTGAAGTTGTTATTTATAAGCGAAAAATGCGCCTTTATAGTTGAGACAGAAATGGCAATTTTCGCAACAAACTTTGTCATTTGGTGCCCCCTCCGCTTTCTTCACGTTTTGGCTTGTGCAAAGCGTGGATGTTTGGGGATTTCAAATTTCTTTTGTCGTCTGACAAACATCTATCGGGAAACAGAAACACATAAAAAATAATTGATTTCAATACTAGGCGCCCTTCAAAGGAACAACGCTTATAATAAATTAGCTATAGGACGTTTGCAAGCTGGAGATACAGTTGCAAACGTAGCAAACTTTTTTGGCGTTTCAATGCGTACTGTTAGGAGGTGGCGTGCTAAATATGCTGCCACTGGGTCCGTTGAGGAATTTCCAAGGTCCGGACGTCCCAGACAGACGACGTTACGTCAAGACGAGCATATCATTTTGACGCACTTGCGTAATCGGTTTACTGTTCCCCGTCGTACAGCCATTAATACACCTGGCCGTACGTACCCTCATTCCAATGCTAGAACCGTCAGTCGTCGTCTTCGTACGGCAGGGCTTCGTTGCCGACGTCCATATATCGGCCCTCGATTAACCAACGCTCATTGTCGTAGACGTTTAAACTGGGCATGTCATAATTGGATAGAAATTACTGAAATTTTTGCTGTGACATGTGTAGCACATGATGCATGTAAATTGTGATCGACTTACCTCAAGTGGTTACCGAATTATTTACACTTTTAGACATGGGAAATACTTTTGTCCATTAGTATAGTTCCATATCGGGAGCAACGGGTCGGACTTAACGATTATCAACCCGATGCCACATTTTGAAAATTAACAAATAGATCTAGGGAAAACAGAAAAACAATTTTGATCCAGGAAATTACCTTAATCAAAATTCTCGTGTCTAGTCTTTTCAAATTACCCAGAAGTTCCCCTTAAACAAATTGCGCTTGAATTATCCGCCTTTCCCCTCAATTTCTGCTGCTTTACCCTTTTTTGCTCTTACCTTTTAAAGTGACATTTCACAATTATCTTCACATATTTTTTTCTTTTATTTTATTTGAAAGAGCATATTTTCTTATGCAAATTCTGAAAATTTCAAGCCAAAATGTGTCAAACCGTTCACGAGAAATATATATGAGCCAGGATCTGGAAAAACGTCCCTTAAGGCTTTTGAGCCCAACATAGATCCTGATCAGCCTGTGCATACGCACAGTCTGATCAGGATCCATATTGTTCTCTAATAGCTTCTTCGTGACATGTGGTAACTTAAAGAGTGCAGCTTTGGTGCATATTGGACTCCATTTGACAACAGGCTTATCTTGAAACTCAATTTTGAAAAATGCTTTAAGGGACGTTTTTCCAGATCCCGGCTCATATTTTTGTGCTAAAATCGAACAAATTGTTGTGGACAACAGTTCAGATTTATATAGAATTTGTCATTTCTGTCTCAACTTTAAAGGCATATTTTTCGCTTATAAATAACAACTTCAAAAAACTGATAGTATTTCTATGCATTAGAATAAACAATCTTTGCATCAAGACATACTTTAAAAAAAAAAAGAAATAAATGTGAAATGTCACTTTAAACGCTTTTTCAATGCCGCAAATTAAACGTCGATGAGGGCGACAAAAGCAGTTTAGAAAATTTTACGTGACATTTACAGACCCGACTGAATGCAATAATCTTTTCTTTGGATTCTCAAAATTTAATATATACAAGTAATTTCATAATGCTCATTTACCAAATGTTATAAATCGTTTTTAGGAATATTTGGACACGCCTAGAATGTTGGTGTTTGAGAAGGTGCCACTCTGTTCTATAACCGTTTCTCAAACGACAAAATATAATAAGGGTGCTACAATTTCAAAGCTGATGCAGAGGACAAAGTTGGTGTTGATAAAGAAAGGATTTGTGTACAATAAAACCTGGAAAATATTGAGACAAAAGGAGAAAATGCTTATTATCAGTATTTTCTACTTTTGTCTCAAAGTTTTCCCAAACATTTTCTGTCAAGTGCGTCAAAACCAGGGGCCAGTGTCATCAAAACATTTGAGACGTATTTTGACTTACCGATGTCTTACGATCCATTTAAAGGAAGAACAACGTATCGCCAATCAACCAAAAGCTATGTAACGCGATCGTTGTTTTGTACAACATGTTTAAGCGTTTTTAAGACGTCGGTAAGTTAAAAAATACGTCTTAAATATTTTGATGAAACAGGCCCCAGGTCTTGATTGGGAAAGGGGAAAAGGTATGTAATACCATCAGAGCCCGTTTACCATACACACAACTCATTTTATGGACGTCCACGAATGTTAACGATGTAAACAAAGTCATTTGGACCTATAATTACATAAGACAGATGTGATTTCGGAAGGAAATATGACAAAATTGGACACATTAACCTTGTCCCAAACAAGGTCTGTTCTTGAATTCCGCAGCAGAAAAGGATTTGAAAAACATTGAGACAAAAGAAAAAATGCCGGAAACCAATATTTTCTCATTATTCCCTGTGCTATATTGTACAAATTCCTAACTTTCTAAGCATCTGTTTTATTTTCTACATCGGCTTTGAAATTCGAACTTTCTATATGTTTGTCGTTTGGGAAAAATGTTAAAGCAGACATGTGTTGTGTTACCGAGCTTTGAAGCAGATGGTTTCGCTATTCGTATTTTATCTTTTTTTTTTTCGAGCAGGAGGAATGCGTTTTATTCCCTTTCGAATGCTGCAGCACACGACAAAACACATCGTCGGTGGGATGTGAAAACATCGTAACTCCAGCTTATTCAAGTTGTAGTTACGAGGTTTTGACTCCCAACCAACGACATGTTGAAAAAGATTCAAATTGTGCACAATTCACAACTGAAGATTTTGGGGCAAAAGGATTAAGTTATGTTTGTCATTATTTGCTACTTTTGCATCAATGTTTCAACGAGCTTATTATATAAGAGATATCAGAACCAGATCTTGTTAGTCATGGGGTTAATACTACTACAAAAAAGAAGTTGTTTGTGGCAATATTAGAGTCAACGTGTCTTTTTTCTGTGACGTAAGTTTTAATTGTCACACTGCAAATTGGTGAACAAATGGGGCTAATTTGCGAATAATAAAAAAATATACATTGAAAATTAAAACAACTCTATCGTATGCAGTATCTATCAAAATGAAACAGTCCATTCCGTCGTTTTGGAAAGGGTGAAAAGTGAAAAGTCTGTTGATAATACTATAGCTTGACTGAGACAATGCCAGCCTGATAATTCACAATGAAAAATGATAATTTAGCATGTCCGAAATGGTTAGTTGATAATGTGGCCAAATCCTATTACTGATAATTTGTTACTGTCGCTATAATGAAAGCATTTAGAAAATGGAAATTAATCATCATGGAAAATAATTCGACCTTGCTTTAAGCAAGATTTCGCTACCAGCAAAGTCGTACTTGATAGCCAATCAGTATTACGCTCCTTTTCAACGAAAACCCCGTAACTGCAGGTAAGATCAAGCTGTAGATACGAGGTTTTCGCACAAAAGCGATGATTATCTGATAAAAGCTGCTAACGATGAAAAGGTGAAAAGAGAAAAAAGCATAAAATGCTATTTAAAAATCAGCAATTTTTTAATTCGATATATTCTAAAACGTTTCTATCGAAGGTATTGATGAGGGGAAAGCCTTGAATGAAACCGAAAATTGCAACTTAATTAAATACATTATAAATTTGCGTGAAGACCTACATTATGAATTTCCGACACGGATCTTGTAAGCTATGAGTCTTGATTCTCAGGACTTATGTAATAGATGAATTGCATCATTAGAGAGCATATCTCTCTATTGTTGTCACCTCCAAATGTACTTTGCAAACCACACAACGTGGAAACTTTACTCTTGAAAAATAGTTCCTCCAAAACCAAACAAAAATATCTAAATAACAAATACATGTAGAATAGTGTACAATCAGACATGTCATTACATAAAATATAATCATGGACTCTATGATGTATGCAAAAATTTCATGTAAACAAGTCTTAGAATAGAAAGGAGATCGGTGTAGTGATTTGCCAATCATAGCTGAGTCATATAGGTTATGCGGTCAAGTCATGTAGCATTGGGAAATGCAAACGTTCCGAAAATAGAATCACGTTACAAGGACAGAAATTAACTTCTACTAGTGGATGTCAATCTGAGTGTATTTATTGTAAAGCTTGTGCTGTTTGGCGATAGTATGTTGTCTCACGAATAAGAGGGGCATTTACGTAAATTTCCTTATTAACTCAACTTCGAGAAAAGCTTTATTTGTAAAAAAAAAGAAGTAAGTTGCGATTTTTCTTTCTCCTAAAACTAAAAACTTCAAATGACAAATTAATAATGGCATATCTATTATATTTTCAAGAATATTTCATAAGCTATTCATAACATTAATCAGTCATAAAAGTGAAAATTGGCTCCATATGTATCATAATAACTTGTTTTAATCCTCACACATATTTTAAATGTTGCTATCTATGGTTGTTTGTCTGAGCCCTTTTGACTTTTGCAGCAAAATCTGGGAATAATTCTTTAACCTCGTTAAAAAATCCCGTAACTACAGCCTAAGTAAGTTGTAGTTGTGGTATTTTCAAACGTAGTCAAAGACTTATTGGTCGGAACAAATACGGTTTAATTGCAAAACATCGTAACTACATCTTTTAATCAAGCTGTAGTTACGATGCTTTTCAATAGCACCGACTGATTTACACATGGGAGGACATTAGCTAAGTTCTTGTTTATTTTGCAGACATCGTTACCCTGCTAATCTGTTACATCGTTATCTGTGAAATCCCTCAATTACCATTGTCTCAAAAACAAATGTGACCCGTCACGCGACGAGGAGCCATCTTGAATTCTAAAAATCGGCTTACAAACAAAAGGTTTCGACGCTCTGTAACCTATGCAGAATGACTTGCATGATCGATAATTTTTACCTTTCTAAAGGCCCGGTCACATACGATATCGCGGCCGTTCCGCGGCCACATCACGGCTAAAAAATCTTAAAATACTTTGGACGTGGTTGGACGCGGTAACTTTGGGTCAATTTTGTTTTAGCCGTGCTATGGACGCGGAATGGACGTGGTACGGCCGCCGCCGGCTGTTCCACTGCCGAAACACTGCCGTAGCACGGCCTACAACTTCCAACCGCGTCTAGTGTTAAAAAACGCTACATGATACCGCGTCCACATCGCGTCTGAATCACTGCCATAGCACTGCCATTCCACGGCCATAGCACTGCCATTCCACTTCCTAATTTCGGCTAAACCGTCCGAAACGCATATCGTCGTTGTAAATGCAAACCCTCGTATCTCGTTTTGGGAAAATTTTAAAGGAGAGGGGAAAAGTGTAATAAACTTTTCCCGTACTGAAATGTTTTACTTGAAATTTTGACATTTTGTTCACAAATAATGTGTCATTAATACTGGTCAGTAAAAATATCTCAAAACCTGCGAGAATGTGTCTAAACTGGACACTTAAGTTCGTACTTTGAAAATAGCAAGAATCTACATACGAGGTTTTGCATTTACACCGACGATATAATGCTATTTTCCCACTGCAGATCAGATCAAATTGAAGAAACCACATCAAGCGATCTTGCACAGATCGAGTTCGGCCGGCATGTGTAATGGGGAGTAGGTTAGGTGATTCAGCTTTATTTACATCGCTCGGACTTCCAATTCATTTTTTTTTTTTTTGACATTTCAAAAATTCTCGTATGCGACCAAGTAGGAGATTGATCTAGGAACGACTATGTATTTATCGCTTAGAAGATCGATCTAATCGAGAGTCAGTCGTGTCTGAAGGTCAAGTGTGATCGGATTGATATATTTTACCCGGCCTGTACCCAACCTGCATTCGGTCACACAGACTTGTACTCGATCCACCCTATCAAAATGACTGTAGAGGTTATTTTTTGATTGTCTAAAGATCAAGAAGAAGTCATTTATCATAGGTTCCCACTGCCGACCAGATCAACTCGATCAAGCCCAATCAAGCGATCGAGTTTAGATCGATATCGGTCGGCATAGGTAATCGGAAATGGTCTGGTAATCGAGTTTGATCTGAATCGCTTCGGCTTCTATCTGTTGTTTTTTTTTTTTTTTTTTTTTTTTTTTTTTTTTTTTCATTGTTAAAAAAATATTGGTGTGCGATCGAATGAAAAAAAAAACGATCGGGAAGCGGCTGTGTATTGATCGGGTAGAAAATCGACCCGCTCGGGAAATGATAGCTGCTGGGAATCGATTGTGGTCGGGTTAATCTCTTTCGCTCGACCAGCACCCAACCTACACTCGATAACCTCGACTTGTACTCGAGTGAATCCAGATACTATTAACTCTTCCTCTGCTTCATCTGCCAATCCGACCAAATCGACTATTGAAGTCGGGTTGATCGGCTAGAGATCGAGAAAAAATTGTTTTGTCAGGATTGGTCGGGGAATTCAAGCGATCGACCTGATTTGATCGGCAGTGGTAACCTATAATTAGTTGGATTTTGCCAGAACTTAATTCTAGAAACACTGCCGATCAGATCAACCAAGGTCCCCGTTAAACCGCACTTAATTATTTCTTCTCAATCTCTAGTCGATCACCTTCGAAGTCTGCAGTCGATTTTATCGATTGGCCTAATGACACAGAGGTCGAGCTGATCGGGATGCAGTTAAGTATCAAACAAGTACAAGTCGAGGAGATTGACTGCAGGTTTGGTGCAGGTCGTGTAAGATATATTACCTCCATCAAACTCAATCTCCAGACACGATTGATTCTTGATCAGATATATCTATATATCTACCCGATCAAAAATCGCTTCCCGATCAATTTTCTACGCGATCGCCAACGAATATTTTGAAATGCGAAAAATGAGTGTGACACCTGAGCTGTGCAGATCCAGACACGATTGTTTCTTGATCAGCTACATTTTCTAGCCGATTACGAAATCGCTTCCCGATCAATTTTCTACGCGATCTCTAACGAATATTTTAAATTACAAACAACAAAGTACGAGGGACGGTCGGAAAGTAGTTGGACTTTTGACTTGTTCTCTAAAACCATTCAACTTTTTAACAAAATTCTTTCTACACTGTTTGAACAAATTGTCCATCTATGTCTATGTATTTTTGCCATCTTCGTAGGAGCTTTATTATAACCACTATTAACCATGAAGTAGACCCACTGTACTAGGTACAGTGTAACAGCCGGTATCAAAGGCGCCCTGGTCTCAAATTTCTTCCCAGCAAGCATTTTCTTCAGTTCTAGACACAAATAAAAGTCACGTGGGGCGAGGTCTGGGTTATAAGAAGAGTAAAACAACTATTGTCATGTGTAATAATTGATAATCTCCATTGTAGATGCGGTGGTATGGGAGCGTGTGTAATCGTGAAGTAGAAAACATTTTTCTTTGCAAATCTGGGACGCGTTTACTTCAGCATTTATTCTTAGATTTTTCTGAATTACTTCAGAATTTTACCAGGCAATGACAGTTTTTACCATTTGACATGAAATGAGTAACTTTCAATCCTCGTGAATCCCTAAAAGCAACAAACATGACTACCAACCGAAGGTAACAGCTTAACCGTTTCAGGGGTGGGGAACCAGCACGTTTCCATGACTGCTTTGACTGATTTTTTATCCAAAGTTCGGAATTATGAACCCTTATTTAATCTCCAGTGATAATGTGGTTAAAAACTTAACTTCTTCGCGATTAAAATGGCTAGAATGTTCTTTTGTATTGGTTTTCCTTGTTGTTCCTCTAACAAATAGCCTATGATACATAAAACACCTATCACATATAAGTGGACAGAATATTTTATTTATACAACTATCTTTAAAAATAATCTGACCACATTATTGGCAAATGGATGTATATTTCACAAATATATAATGTGTTTATACAGTTGCAAATGGAGAGACAGCAGCACGAAAAGTCCAACTACTTTCCGACCGCCCCTCGTAAGAAGCCTGAGCGGTGAAGATCACGCTCGATAACCCCGACCAATTTTTATTACCCATGTCGTGCAAAATCGATATGTAATAGATCGATTGGTCGGATTTAATCGACTTAATTTGATCGGCAGAGGGAACCTAGCATAAGCCACCGAGTTGATCTGATTGCTAGTAGGCAACTAGCACCAAGGCAGTCGAACACGACTAGTCTTTACAGTTTACAGAAAATTAAGATATCGAATCAAAGCTTATCATGCTAAAACAGAAAAGTTGTCAAGCAAGCTGGCAAAAAAAGATGTAAGGATCTTAAAAAAATATCCCAAGTCAGTGCAGGGAGGGGCCCATTTTCCTGTTACTGCTGCTCCCAGTTAAGACTTTGCCCGCAAAGAGATGCAAGAGTAGCTGATTCTAGCGATATTCAATACATTTTAACTTCCGCGTCTTACCGCGTCCATAGCACTGCCGGAGCACTGCCTACCGCGTCCATTCCGCGGCCATTCCACGGCCATTCCGCGTCCGTTCCACTGCCTCATCGCGTCTGTCAGCCGTGGTTTGGCCGCGATAACATTTTTGTGCGGTTCAAAAATTTTTACCACGTCCAAAATAATTTCGATTTCATTCCGCGTCCTACCACGTCCATACCACTACCATAGCACGGCCGTATCACTGCTGCATCGCGTCCAACAGCGTCCATTCCACGGGTTGCTCATTTTAGCCGTGATACGGGCGCGGAACGGCCGCGATATCGTATGTGACCGGGCCTTTAGTTAGTACCTGTTAGCATGATGGGTCACAAATGATAACTTGTCCCCAGTAGAAACATAAAACCATAGTTTACAATACGATGGCGTGGTATATTCACCAAACGACAGTGTATGATGCTTGTTCAATACATGTATTACTTGCTTCATTTGACATGACGCTGACCATTGTTCATATTTGGCAAATACCATAACAAGCATCGTAGTTTACTGATATATAAAGAATGCCAGGAATTCTGAATGAACTATTATTTGGACACACGTTATTGTATTAAGTATAAAATATGATATATAATATAATAACAGGTGTCAAGTCAAAAATCACATAAAATTTAAAATATATATAGAATAAGTTTTCCCTCGTCGTTCTTCGTTTAACGACTTGGCATTGTCCTTTGTTCAAAGACAAGCTTTGTATAGAAAAAAGATATGCTATGATCTGGAAAAGAATACTATTTGTCATTGAGACTAATAAAGATCCCGATCAGCCTGCGTAAAGACTCGGTCTGACCAGGATCTCATCTCTAGCTATTAGTTAAAGATGCTCTACCAGGTCGTGTTTTGGGAATTTTACAAGTACTACTAGTAATTGTAACAATGAAATTTCTCATTTACCCTCTCTTCTGAGAAACAAATGGCCTCTTGTATCCTGAGGTCGTTTTCTAGCAAACTATCAGAAGCCAAGTCATTTCAAACATGACGAAGGAAATTATGAATACTAATTTGATTAGTTGCTGCTTTTCAACAATATCCTCGTAACTACAGCTCTAAACAAGCTGTAGTTACGATGTTTTATTTTATTGAAAAGTGACGTAGTTTTGTTATTCAAAACATGATCATAGTCTTTTAGAAACGATACGTGTCTAATTTTACAATAATATAATAATTGTTATTAAATTACGGTTATTGTGCAGGTGATTGTGCATTATTCAAGTCTTATGTCATGGTGTCGCATATAGATACAAAGTAGGCTTAATCAAAATAAGGCTTACGACGTTTTTACAGTAACCGAATGATCGTTTACATAATTCGTTACTTTTCGAATAATCTGAAGTCAACAAAAGTCGACCTAAATTAATCATACTGCAAACTGAAGAAAGATTTGTAGTTGTAAAACTATGGTCATGGCATTTCTAATGATGTCTCCTACTATTACTTTCAGTTTGGGAAAAGTCATTACACTTTGTTCCTTCCCCTTTAAAATTTTCCAAAAACTAGATACGAGGTCAACGATGATATATACAAATGATTAATTTGGTGGTCCAAATCCCCCTTCAATTGCTTTGGTTATATCGCGGCGGCTGGAACACCTAAAACTGGATTCCTTAACAGAGACTCCACAACTCGCCCACATAGGTTTGCGATTATCAAACCAATGGTGACACATAAACGCCAGAAAGTATGTTTTGCTTCTAAGATGTTCAAACTCTATTATTATTTCTGACAGAATAAAAATAGAGTCAATAACAGTAGATAAACGTACTTTTGAATCCTAAATTTTGTCTCGCCACAGACTCTTTGAGATACATGTAATGAGAACCTATCCCTACGTTAGGAGCTTTTTTGCTCAATACTTGGAAAAGGATTAGAGGCAAAATGTGCATAATGAAAGATACCTTTAACAAATAATTTCTTTATTTCCCACAATGCTTTCTATTACGTTGGGAATTACCTGAAAGGCTATAACAAATTCAGAAAATAATCAATATAATTATTTGCTTGTGCTTGACCAATTTGAATTAAGTTTGGATCAGAGAATGTGTAAAAACTAGTTAGTTGTGGTAGAACATTAACAAATTAGCAAATAAAAAGTTATTGATAGCCAGCCAAATGTAGGTTGTTCGTTAATTTTCTTTATAAGTTGATTTTATCAAAGATCCTAAATGCATTTAGTGAATCCATTTTCCCGCCTTTTCAGCTTCATATTTTTTTTTCATATTGGTCATATATTTACAGAATCATTGAAAAAAATACCGAAAACTTTGTGTCTTCTGATTTCCGGCGACGGTTACTGCCTTCTCTGAAAGAGAAAAAAATATACTTTATATGAAATTAATTCATTACTATTCATGACACTCAATGGAGCGGCGTCATGATTGTCTTACATGTACCAATAACGAAAATGACTCTTTAAGTACATAACTACGCGAATCACTTGAAAACGAGGGGACATCTTGATAGCCCAGCCTATTTGAGAGGTTTTACATATTATATAATTAGATCTGTTCCACTTGTCCAAGTTTTCGACAATCACAAATGATGGGCGGTATTCTGCTATTATTATTTGCTTTTTCAAAAAACGTTTTTCATAAAAATGTTTTTTTGAAGATGGAACCATTCCTGGAAAAGAAATTAAAATAATACAATAGGATCATCCTCCATTCTGTTCTTTATGAAGTTCGTAAGGAGCATAATGAAGGTAAGCTTTTTGGCTTGCGACGATGATGACATAGTTGACGCTGAAAAATGTACAAAACATCGATGGTTTTCAACAAAAATAAACTGCAGTATCACGAGGTTTTTGCTGAAAAGCGTCTGCGATGATATTCTTTTGCCTGCCGACTGTGCAATTTTGTTTTTCAATGAATGAGTTTTCAAGAAGAAATTTATCAGTCTAATGAATTCAATCACGTTTTGTTATGTTATTTATACTTTGTATCATAGTCTGTCTGGGATGGTAAAACCAATCCCAAACGACAAAATTTTAGGGTTGTCCAATATCAAAGCTGCTGCAGACGACAAAAGGGTTGTGGATAAGCACATGATTTGTGCATATTTTAGCACAGAAAATATTGAGGCAAAAGAAGAAACTGCTGGTTATCAGCAGTTTCTTCTTTTGTCTCAATGTTTTCCAAAGCCAATTCTATTTGGGACGTCAAAACCAGGTCTTGTTTGGGAAAGGGTAAAACCAATCACTTTAGCGATCTATTTTGTGTAACAGACATTTCTCTCGTAGAAATGTTGGATGTCGTTTATCGACTAGAGTTTTGAAAAGAGACACGTTAAAAAATTTCTGATAACCAAATATGCCCGCCAAAGACATTTCGGTATGGCATTTGCCAAGTATCAGTTGACTTTAGAATATACCCACAATGCAGTTTTTATGCTTATTGGTAACACTTATTAAATATCCATTTTCTTTGACGTTTTGTCACTAATAAACGAAATTTCAAGAATTATAATAGTCCATCTGGATTGGTAAAAACCAATCATTAGAAGTCAGTTCAGTGTAACAGGCAGTTCACACAGAGGTGTTGTATATCTGATAAGTAGACAATTTAACCCTTTCCCAAACAAGACCTGGTTTTGACGTCCTTAAAGGGACATTTCATCCCCATCCCAATTTTTTAAAGTATGTCTTGGTGCTCAGATTGGTTATTCTAATGGGTATAAATGCTATATATATCAGGGTTTTTTTAAGTTGTTGCTGATAAGCGAAAAACACGCCTCTAAAGTTGAGACAGAAACGACAAATTCTATATATATCTTAACTGTTGTGGACAACAATTTGTGTAATTTTAACTCAAAAATATATATTTCTGGTAAACGGCGCAATATTCTGGCTTGAAATTTTAAGAATTTTCATAAGAAAATTTGCTCTTTTAGATAAAAATAAAAGTGAAATTTATGGGGAAAAATTCTGAAATGTCACTTTAATAGAAGAGGTTTGAGAAAACAACGAGGCGAAAGAAGAACGTGCTGATGATCAGCACTTTCTCCGTTTGCCTCAATATTTTCTGTACTGTATTTTACACAAATCGTGTAATTGTTAACTACCAATTTGTCGTCAGTAGCAGTTTTTGAAATCAAAATTTTGAAAATTTGTTGTTTGGGAAAGGGTTAAGGATTACAAACCATAATTATCTACAGAACACTTTATGCATCTGAGGGCGACATCCGAGGCGACGAAACTTGACGAAGACATCCCTCGTCAATTTCCGTTGCGACAGATGATGCCTGGAAATTGACGAAGATATTAGTCGTCAATTTTCTTTGTCCCTAATAACAGCCGACGATGGACGAAGTGTTTTGTGGATGTTGATGGGTCCTTATCTATAAACGTTTTTTTTGCAACAGTGTATGTCTGAAAAGGGGATTTCACGAAGGTATCTGCGAGAGAATCGTTTGTCGTAAGATTGTAATTTGTTCGATTTCTTGTAACACCTTTTGACGCAGAATACCCGTAATGTGGCCATTTTGAGATTCATAAAACATCGGCCTTTTTTATGAGCGTAATCATTACGTATCCGAACCTATTCGGTCGCAGTCGTAAACATGAAGTGGTAGAGAGTTCCACTGCCGAACGTTTTCTATCGCGAGTCATGCGAATCTCGTTAGGGGTGGACTACCTTAAACCAATGCTGTTGGTGGTATGTTGCTTTCAATAAACGAGGTTTCATGAATATAGGTTCTTTCTCTTAGAAAAAAACGTCTTGATGACTGATTATCGGCTCTGCTGTTACAAGGATCTGTTGATAATTTTGTGGTAATGAATGAGTTTTCAAGGAGACATTTATCAGTCTAATATATTCTATCACGTCTTGTTAGGTCATTATTGCAAATGTTTATGGTCTGTCTGGATTGATATATAAAACAATATCTACCAATCTATTTTGAGTGAAATATTTTCCTTATCTTTGTTACAACCAGGTACTTGTTAAAATCATGTGTGGTTCTTTACGGCAATAATTAGTGAAACCCTGAAATTGCAGTCTTGTTTTTTCTGTGATTGATTTAATATGACTTTAGACCCGCTACGGTCGTTTGATGGCGGAACATCTTTTTTAATGAAGAAACTGTCAAATTTGAAAAAATCAACATTTGTCAGAAAGTATCGATTCTTTGTACTTTCAAATAAACTTAAGGTTTACGGACCCTGAGAAAATCACCATTTTCTAGCCATACGAAATGCATCAAACTACGCACACTTGTAAATACACATCACATACATGGGCGGATCTAGAGGAGGGGGGTCGGGGGGTCCGGACCCCCCCCCCCCCGGCATTGGCCGAAAATCAAATTTTGACTATATAAGGTTAGTGTAACGTTACATATTTACTACATTCAAGCCATAAAATGGGCTTGGACCAATCTTTGGCTTGGACCCCCCCCCCCCCCCTGGGAAAAAATTCTGGATCCGCCCTTGACATAAGTTGATTCCCCGTGCCGGATTTCAAGATTATGCTTCAAGAAGAATATATTCTACATATATTATTTTACTAGATATATCCATATGAAAGGGAGGTAACTTTGAACATTTTGTCAAATATTTCCCTAAGTATGCATTAATTCAAAATTCTAAACCGTACAAAATGTTTATGTTTATATTTGGAATGGAATTGTTACAAAGGTTAGGAATTATTTTCACTTTTCAAATTTCGCCTCTGACTCTTGGGTGCTTTTGATGGGTTGCATATTTTAAAAACATATGCCATTAAATTAGCTATTCCGATTTGCAGGAACATCAAACTATTTTACTTTGTATATCGATACGATTTTTATAGAGAAATACGCAATTAGCTATAACAGCCAGTCTATGTAAGAATATCATCATGTTCAAGGGAGATTCCGAACAACGGCGAACATGTAATGTATTTGTGCATCTAACTGTTTAAACTTATAACTTTAGGTCTAAAATATTGTGTTACCTTCTTTTTAAACTCGACTTACAAGTGCTGCGGAATATAATTTTGTAAGTGGAATCTTGGATATAAATGTATGACATTACAATTTGTTCCTTTCATTTCCCTTATCCCGGAATGTTTAACCACCACTTGCCTTCGGATATAGGCTATAAAATTCCATCTTGTTTTCTAACTTTTTAGCAACATCTTTTAGAATACCTTTATTGGGAATTAAATATTACTGGAGCATCTTAAAGTCCAAATGGCATTGTCTTGAATGCGTGTTACGGTAAATTCTTGTGAAATAGTAAAAACCAGATAATTGACGACTCTTGTTACCGTTATGTTATAGCAGATTTCATTTGATATGGCATTGACTTACATGCAAATCATGTTCATATTTTACAGATAGCCAAACATACACATAAGAAACTTAAATAATATTACATGGTAATGAAATTAATGCAAGAAAACTTAACTGAAGTATTTTAGGAAAAGGCTGAAGTGTGCAATTTCTAATAATACGAGGCTCAAGGCGTAAGCTACGCCATATCAAATGAAATCAGTAATCCCACATTGAAAGCTCGTTTGAAATATGAATACCAATAAAATGTCTTTCTAGTGTTTTATATAAGCACCGCCATATGAAATGAAATCATTTATGCAACATTGAAAGCTCGTTTGAAATTTGAATACCTATGAAATTTCTTTCTAGTGTTTTTAGCTCACCTGAGCACTAAGTGCTCAATGTGAGCTATTGTGATCGCTTTTTGTCCGTCGTACCTCCGTCCTTACGTCCGTCCGTATGTCCGTTCGTCCGTCTGTCAACAATTTGGTGTGTACACTCTAGCATCTACAAATATAAGCCAATCTTAATCAAACTTGGTCAAAACATGTATGACCATGAGCTCTCGGATGAGTTCGAATTTGGGTCAGATGGGACCAGAAAGTCCGGAGTTATCCGCCCTTGAATGTAAAAATAGCTACTTTGACATTGTTTACACTCTAGCATCTACAAATATTGACCAATTAAAAAAAGTTGGACACAATGTTGGTGACCATAAGATCTCGGATGAGTTTGATTTTGGGTCAGATCGGACCAGAATGTCCTGAGTAATCTGCCCTTGAATGTGAAAAACTGTCGTTTTTGACCGTTTTCGACTTTGTTTACACTATAGCATCTACAATTATTGACCAATCAAAACAAAACTTGGACACAATGCTAGTGATCAGAAGATCTTGAATAAATTTGATTTTGGGTCAGATCGGACCAGAAAGTCAGGAGTTATCTGCCCTTGAATGTAAAAAATAGCTACTTTGACATTGTTTACACTCTAGCATCTACAAATATTGACCAATCAATACAAAAGTTGGACACAATGTTGGTGACCATAAGATCTCGGACGAGTTTGAGTTTTGGTTCGATCGGACCAGAAAGTCCTGGTTTATCTGCCCTTGAATTTGACAAAATTGCCGTTTTGACCGTTTTCGACTTTGTTTACACTATAGCATCTACAGTTATTGATCAATCAAGACAAAACTTTAACACAATGTTAGTGACCATAAGATCTTGGATGAGTTTGATTTCTTATCAGATCAGATCAGAAAGTCAGGAGTTATCTGCCCTTGAATGGAAAAAAGCTACTTTTGTCATTGTTTACACTCTAGCATAGATCTACAAATATTGACCAATCTATACAAAAGTTGGACACAATGTTAGTGACCTTATCTAAGATCTTGGATGAGTTTTTGTTTTGGTTTGATCAGACCAGAATGTCCTGAGTTATCTGCCCTTGAATTTGAATAAAATGGCTGTTTTTGACTGCTTTCGATTTTTTTAACACTATAGCACCTACAATTATTGATAAATCAAGACAAAACTTGGACACAATGTTAGTTACCATAAGATCTTGGATGAGTTCGATTTTTGTTCTGATCTGACTAGAAAGTCGTGAGTTATATGCCCTTGAATTTGAAAAAAAAATGCTGTTTTTGACTGTTTACTCTCTAGTATCTACAATTATTGACCAAGCAAGACAAACCTTTGTCACAATAATAAGGACCATAAGATGTCAGATGATCCAATTTTCAGCTTGATTGGTTAAAAAGATCATGAGTTATATGCTATTGAATTTGACAATGACAAAATTGACGTTTCGACGGTTTTTGACTTTATTTACACTGCAGCATCTACAAATATTGACCAATTAAGACAGAACTTGTATGTAATGCTGATGACCATTAGATCCTGGATGACTTTGAATTTCAGTGTGATCGGATGAGAAAGTCATGAGTTATATGCCCTTGAATTTGACAAAATTGTTGTTAAGGACTGTTTTTCAACTTGGTTTACTCTCTGGCATTTACAATTATTGACCAATCAAGACTTACAACTTAATAATGTTGGTGACCATAAGATCTTAGATGACTTTGAATGTCAGTTTGATTGGATGAGAAAGTCGTGAGTTACATGCCCTTGAATTTGACAAAATTGCTGTTTTCGACTTTGTTTTTACTCTAACAACCACAAAGTTAATGGTGACCAATCAAGACAAAACTTTGATCTTGGATATAATGGTTAATTACCATAAGATCAGGGATGAGTTTGAACTTCAGCACAAATAGACAAGCAGTTGCTGAGTTATCTGCCCTTGAAATGGACAAAATTCTCGTTTTTGACTTTGTTTTCACTCTTTACAACCAGATATATTGACCTATAAAGACAAAACAGGGACATAGTGTTGATGACCATAAGTTTGTTTTCAGTCTTAATGTCACAAATATTAATTGATTCAAACATAACTGTGGCTCATCTTGGTTCAGGTGAGCGAAATAGGACCATCATGGTCCTCTTGTCTAGTGTGTTGTCGAAAACATTGCTTTTAAATCTATAATTGTTTATTTTCAGAGTTGTATTCTCTGATGTATATAACTGTTTAAAGACTTTATTTGAAGAACATTATGACAGTACTAAATTTCATTCCAAAAGAGATGGAGCGTAAACTGTCATTTTGAGTTGTCAGACTTTCTAAGAATCTCCGTTAAGATATTAAATCGTTTTTATGTACGACACTTTAAAGTATTAAATCTCTGTAATAAGACGCTACTTCATCACATTATCTGTCACCTTGGAAGACATTATAGTGCCTAAATCCAGACCTGAGTCGCGGTCCCCAGATGCGCAGCCATTTCTGTATTTAACACTTTCCCCCAAAAAATCCTGGTTTTTCAGTCTCTGATATGAGAATTTTGTGAACCATTTGAGCAAAAAGTAGAACGTGCTAATTAGCAACATTTTATCGTCCTTTTCTAAATTTTTAACTTTGATGTTATTGTATGTTAAACCTTTTAGTCAAGCTATCAAAATCAAGTTTGCTTTCGATGATTGCTTTCAAATTGAGACAGTGTGAATATTCGCTTTTTGGGAAATGGTAAAATTATTAAGTAAAAGCTTGATGAAAAATGGAAATATTTGACATCGCATGCATATTTTTTGCTAAACGCCAGAATACTTTGGAATACATTTTATCCGTTCTCATGCTAATCAAATCTATCTTGAGAAATTGTTACAAAAAACAAAATAATTCTATCAAACCGGAACTTTGTATGTCAGTGATAGAACCGTTTAGTGTAAACACAACCTGAGGTGCGTTATTTAGAGCGAAACTTTTTAAGATTTTGTTTTTGATAAAGCGTTTTTGAAACCTAGATTCTGACCGAGGTATTCAAATGTCACATACTTCATACAAATGACGTCATGATGACGTCATTTGTATGAAGTGTGGAGCATTACCATGGTACCATGGAGCATTCGGAACGACTCGGTCAATTTTGTCTTATATTGTTTCTACAGAGTTAATCGAGGGGTTCCGCACGAAGTATAGGGTATTAGCGCCTCCCATTAAACGTCTTAAAATCTTACTCTAAAGAAGGCTTTATCCTAAAACATCTTAAGAAATCTCAAGATACCTCATTAAATCTCGCTCTAAAGAATGCGCCTCTGATGTGTATCCATCTTGATCTCTAGTGTCATAAGGCCATTTCTCCGATCCCGACCCTCAAATCTTGTATTGTATTTTCAGACGGAATCAGACGTAACATTGGACATGGAGTCACACGTTATAAGTATAATCACGTTGTTTGTGAGCGCCATTGTAATGGTATCCAGATGTCAAACAAGCAGACCAGACACACCAGATGATACAGGAAGTATTGTAGACGCATGCGCTAAAATATGTAACGGGTGAGTCAAATTCTAATTTAAAAAACAATATCTTGATGGGATGTATTTTCCTTACTTTTGTTACCAAATATGCTAGTAGGAATATTTTTTATTGAAAAAGAATTTTTTTAATACTCTATCCCAACACTGAATGACCGACTAAAATGCACACTGATTTGTCTATTTCTTTTGATACCAATATTACCATCATATATTCCTCGGCAAAGGTGAAGCAAATTGTGCAAAGCAATAAAGAAAATATAACTTATTTCGAATAATCTCTTTTGATAAAAAATTTAATTCAAAATTTGTAAACCAATTGACCGATGACATTTCAAATTGACCAAACGCCAATCGACAGAACGCTCCGCCCAACCTTTAAGACAAACAATGGCCATGTGGTCGTTAATAGGGAACGATTTTATCCAGTTAATCGTGACGTAAATTCGGACAAACAAAATAGTATTTCGTAGTTTTTGTTATAAAATCTCGTAACTACGGCTTACTTAAGCCGTAGTTACGAGATTTTATAACAACACCGACGGTTTATCAAAACATAACGTAGAACCTAGTCTATTGTTATAATAGATTCACAATTAAACGAGAATAGATACGGTTGTCCTGCTTTAATTTTACGTAGGTAAAGGTAGTAGTTCTACCTAAAAATAAACCAAAACAACCGTAAACTATTCTCGTTTAACTTTAAACTTATTATAATACAAAACAAGACAAAATTTTGACGCATAGCATCAAAGAGGCCGGCAATCTTTTGGTAGCCATCCATGAAAATTTTGCTGAAGTGATATATTTTAACCATGTCATGTTGATTATATCTTTCCTTTTCTTGTTGAACTCACAGTATCAAGACCCCAACGGTATTATCGTGGACTTGCAGTAGCAATTATTTGATAGCGTACTGTTTGTTTGCAGTTCAAGTGACTTCTACTTTTAAAATGTGTACATTCTGCAAGTCCTGCAAATTGCCATGTTTGCTCATTTGGGTGACCCCAAGTGCAATAATAGTTATGCCTTTAGATTTCTCAGCGAATGGTCCTGCACCACCTACACAAGTGCACATTACCATGGTTAACTTAAAACAAATACCAGCTCGCATAACCATGATTAACTTAACCCTATTCCGGTCAGTGACTTAAACTTACGTTAAAGGTCAATTGGGGTCCACTGGACCCCATTACAAAAATGCATGCAAAATGCAAATAATGTGTCAATGCGAATTGTTAAATTACATTGATTTATTAGCTTACCTTAGCACAAAGTGCCGAGGATAATGTACTGTGATCGTACACTGTCATTCGTCTGTCTATCTGTCCATCTGTTCACCTACCCGTCTGTTCAAAATTACAAAAAAGTCATTTTCTCCCAAACCACAAGGCCTATAGTCTTGAAAGGATGGGTTGCAACAAGGGCTCAAAAATAGATTTTCTTTAAATTCTGTGCATTGATAGGGTTACATAATATCTTTAATTTGTATGTGTAAAAATTCTGAAGAGGGCTTATTTTTGGAGATAATGGCTAACAAAGTGGGTGGGGTAAATTGACACGAGAAGCAAATTTTTACTTTGAATTTGAATAACTGTTTCTGTATAGATCAGATCAAGATGAAATTTCGCATGTACATTTAAGGGACCGAGGATAAAACATTTTAGGAATCATTATTCATATATATCAGTTTGTTGGTTTTCTGTATTCGTTCTTCTGTCAATCTCAGATTTTGCTTATTTTTGATGTACTAACTTTACGAAACTATCTCTACACCATTTAGGTAAGTATTAAACACCAGTTCAAACACAACTTATTTTTATAATGTGTACAACAGAGTACATTCCAATGTTCTGTTAGAATGGAAAAATATCGTCATTTCTTCAATATTGCCTATGTAATTCTATATGGGGTCCAGTGGACCCCAACTGGGGTCCAATGGACCCCAAGCTTCTTTTTGGCTATAGTATGAAAACCCTTCAGTGTAGATGGAAAATATTTTGTGCCAAGAACCATCGATGGACTGGTATAGATTACCTAAAATATAAATGCTGTAGCTTTTTAAATAACACCGTAGATATACCCAAAATACCCCTTGGGGTCCAATGGACCCCAAAAGTCCGGAATAGGGTTTAAAATACCGAGTTTTTAACAACAAAATTGAAACTTATTGTTCTGAACCTAACCAAATATTTGTTCATTGCTTTACATCAAAGAAATTGATATTTTGTTCACGTTACTGACATGTTCTTCTATAAACCCGTGTTTCTTTTTTTTTCTTTTTTTTTTGTTGTTGTTGTTTTCTATTTTTTCAATTGTTTCATTGTTTGATGTAGAATTTGTAAATATTTAAAGGTGCTCTATCTCGAATTTTCTTCGAAAAATCAATTTTAAACCCATTTTGTGGTCATTCGCTGGGTCATTAATAATATTTTTTAAACAATACACCTTTCAAGCTCAATTGTACTCCAATTCAATGAAATTCTCCTTGAAAACGAGATGCCGGAGGGGTTTTTCCACAAATTACCGCTATTAATTTTATAGAAAAAGTATTTCGCAGGACTTTGGTGATGTCATTCTCAGACACTCCTCCAAGCGTCTTATCACGTGACCACTATTGATGTATCGATCAGCGTTTTGGCAACATGATTCGATTCGTGTCAGCTTCGATTAGGCATATCCTTTCACCTTTCCATCGCTCTGTTTGATCCCTGATAAAGATAGGCTTGGATCTAAATCTCCTGTCGTTTGGATTATGATTTCTTCTATAGTTCGCGCAAGATCCTTTGGCACATGGATAAAACAATACATTTTTTTTTATATTTAGTGACGTAATGACTAAGAAACGACATGCTGAGTAAGTTATCTAATTTAAGTTGATAGGTACGTAGAGCGGTCAGTTTTCAATATGGAGCCCCGAGTTCGAATCCAGCTGTCTGCAGATTTTTTTTATACTTTTTTCTTCATCTTCAATGGCTATTAGCTACGAAATTTCATTTGCTAGGCAGATGGCAGCTTGTATTTTGTGTAAAAATACAAATGATGGACAAAAAAGAAAAGAAAAGAAAAAAAAAAAGACAGTAAAAGAATCGCCGAAACCTAGGATAGAACTCGAATGTCCTGTACAGCACACATACCACTCAATCACTCTACCGAAATTTTACCCGTATCTACGTCATTACATTATAGCTTTTATTGTGTTTTATACAAAAATGTTGTGTTTACATCTGAGCAAAATGTAAACAGTGAGGAAAATAGATTTGAAAAACGTGACAAGCGTTTTTCATTTTTTTTCCACGGATTTCCCTTAATTTCGGCAATAACTATCTTATTTTAGGTTGATCGTTTGCCTGAACCGCCTTCCGTTACTAATCCAAAGGTCATTATAAAAATTATGCGTTTCATTCCATTTTTTTCCTTTTTTTCAATTTGACCAAGCGAGGGACTGCAGCTTTAATACGATACAATGCTTGTATTTTACTGACTAAAGAATTACAGATAGTATGATTTATCTAAAAAAAAATACAGTAACTTCTTAATAAGGTCATAATAGTCATTTTCATTGCGAGATGAAAGTTTTTATTTATAATTTTTTAAACAATTTGTAAACTTCAACTTTAAATTGATGCAGCCAAAAAATTAATCCTGGTCACTGTTGACTCGTGCTGTCAGAGTTAATTCCCTTTGTTGGAGAACGTTGTTCTCAGCCATCTATTGCCATTCTGTCAAATCAGGCTGTTTTCATGTCTGATTTTTATCATAATGAAAAGAAAATGATAGCAAAAAAGTTAAATGCAAAAACATATTAGAAAAATAAACACACACAAAAAGAAATCATATTGGATACCTAACTAAATATATAACAAAGGACAAAAGTTCCTTTCAAAAAAGTATTTGAGAAAAAAAAAGCGAGGGTGGGTTTTGAACCCACACCATAGAATACAGGTATAACTGTAAGTACGACTGGCTAACTGATTGAGCTACGGCGTTCGGTTGAGAGTTAATACAAATTAGAACTTATTCATCGGGTCTTTCAAGGGGCAGTAACCCAGTTTTTCGAGTCCATAGAAATACCGAAACGCATGAGTATTTCATGATCGGATGCTTTCAACAGAGACGTTCACGTGGGATTGGGTTAAGTGCTGGATTTCATACGCGTTTCGATAACTTCCAAAGCTTGTCGATAACGTTTGATAGATAATATATCGACATTCTATGTACTTCTCGGTTTTTGTGCATTCCAGTATTTCTATGGACCGTGGTTAATCTGATAGTCACGTGATCGGGGGCGGTCAGTTATTGGAAATGGAACAATATACAAATGCGGTCAATTTTGTGATATTTTTGCTCGCAAAGGAGACAATATTTAAAAAAATATAACTTGCAAGGTGAACGTCAATTGTCGACTTACAAATCAGTCAGTTCTACACCAATATGTCGAAAATGTTCTAATTGTTAGCCTCCCACATCCTACACGTCTAAATCGAAAAGGCATTCCAATGAAGGCCGGCTTCAAGAGCCGGCCTTCAATTATTTGCCATTGGTATGTCGATTGTTTTGATTGTCATTCGATAAATCGATACAAAACCACGTGCAACGATGAACAATTGGGGCATGACATTTTTGTGATCGTCCATTGGCTAATCGATGTTTTTGATTGACAGTCGGCGTTTGGTCAATTGGAACTGTACATGCACACATGCCAATGACAATCACCTTTTATGTACTTGGTGATACAATAGCTGTTTACGAAAGAAAATAAGAGTAGATATAATTATGACAAAAGACATTTATTTCCCTTGTGCCAACCAAATATTGTTACTATTTTAAAATGACAATTTCGGAACAATTACGACCAAAAAAGAAATCATCAGACCGTTATCTTCTGATTAACAGAGATTTCAGCAGTATTAACCCTTTCCCAAACGACACAATTTTAAGGTGATCCACTTCAAAAACTTCCACAAATGACAAAATGAATGTTATTGAATATAGGATTTGTGTAAAATATGGCACAGAAAATATTGAGACAAAAGGAGAAACTGCTGGTTATCAGCAGTTTCTTCTTTTGTTTCAATGTTTTCCCAAGCCTTTTCTATAAGGGATGTCAAAACCAGGTCTTGTTTGGGAAAGGGTTAACCTTTCCAATACGGTAAAACTTTCATTTAGTCCCATTTAAAATGATGCTGTAGAACAAAATCGGTGTTAATAAAACTTTAAAAGCAAAATGTGTATAAATTGTAGCATATAAAACACTGGTTATAAGCATTTCCTGCTATATTGCCTCAATATTTCCTACAGCACATTCTATATGATCTTCACTAGCAAAGGTTGAACCAACCTACTTTTGTATTCAGCCATGGCGGATATAGTCGGAACTTTTTGGTATCTAAATACCCCACCTAGCGGGTGGCTGGCCAATATTTTGTGTTAAGGTTTACGAACTGAGAATGAAAACAACACTTTCTAGTCATACGAAATGCATCAAATTACACACACTTGTAAATAAACTTCACATAAGTTGATTCACCGTGCTGGATTTCAAGATTATGCTTCAAGAAAAAAATACTTTACAAATATCATTTTACTCTATATTCATATGCAAGGGAGGTAATTTTGAATATTTTTGTCAAATATTTCCATTAGTATGCATTAAATCAAAATTCTAAACCATAAAAAATGCTTATGTTTGTATTTGGATGGGAAATCTAACACAGTTTATGAATTACTTGCACTTTTCAAATTTCGCCTCTGGCTCTGCATTTCATTCTCAGTTCGTAAACCTTAAGGTAGTCTATCCCTAATGAGATTCGCGTGAAGTCGGAATTATTCGGGTGACGTCGAAAACATTCGGCGGTGGAACTTTCCACCGCCGAATGTTTACGACTGCGCCCGAATAAGTTTGGATACGTAACGACGACGCTCGAAAAAGAAAGCCGATGTTATATAAATTTCAAAATGGTCACATTGCGGGTATTCTACGTTAAAGTATCAACCAACCGAACCTGGTGTTCTAAAGACTTTTGACATAATTTCGTTCTCTTTCGTTTTCGCATCATATGGACGATGTACATCACGTTTGGCTTGTAAAAGAAATTTTGATCGATTACGCAGTAGAAGGACAAATCATGTCAGTGAAGATATCTTTGATAAATGAAAATAAAATTGGAAGATTTATTTCGATTGGAAGTATTAGATTATGAAAGTGCGGGCAGATTCGGCACACAAGACTGATTATTATATAATCAAATAAGTGTCCCAGGTTTTCACTGTGGCTTAACCCTTTTCCAGGCGGCAAAGATTTGGTCAGTTCCAATTAAGAAACTCATGCAGACTAGTGATATCGCATAGTGATACAGACATTTGATTATGTAATTCTTTTTTTTAGCTCACCTGAGCAACATGCTCAAGGTGAGCTTTTGTGATCACCCTGTGTCCGGCGTGCGTCGTGCGTCGTGCGTTGTGCGTCGTGCGTCGTGCGTCGTGCGTCGGAAGGCGTCAACAATTTCTTTAAACATCTTCTCCTCCTTAACCATTGGGCCAATTCTTACCAAACTTGGCAGGCATGTTCCCTGGGTGACCCTTTTCAAAACTTGTTTTCAAATTTTTGATTCGTCAAAAAATGTGGGCGTGGCAGGGCAGGGCTTATCAGACTTAGAGAAATTGTTACATAATTCTTCAAAAATCTTCTCCTCCTTAACCATTTAGTCAATTTTTACCAAAGTTGGCAGAAATGTTCCTTGGGTGACCCTTTTCAAAACTTGTTTTCAAATTTTTGATTCGTCAAAAAATGTGGGCGTGGCAGGGCGGGGCTTATCAGACTTAGAGAAATTGATACATAATTCTTCAAAAATCTTCCTCTCCCTAACCATAGAGTCAATTTTTACCAAAGTTGGCATAAATGTTCCTTGGGTGACCCTTTTCAAAACTTTTTTTTAAAATTTTTGATTCGTCAAAAAATGTGGGCGTGGCAGGGCGGGGCTTATCAGACTTAGAGAAATTGATAAATAATTCTTCAAAAATCTTCTTCTCCCTAACCATAGAGTCAATTTTTACCAAAGTTGGCAGAAATGTTCCTTGGGTGATCTTTTTCAAAACTTGTTTTCAAATTTTTGATTCGTCAAAAAATGTGGGCGTGGCAGGGCGGGGCTTATCAGACTTAGAGAAACCATGAGAAAATTCTTTAAAAATCAACTATTGGTCCAATCTGTACCAAACTTGGCAGGAATGTTCCTTGAGTGACTGTTTTCAATGCCTCTTGATAAATCTTTGTTTCGTTAAAAAAATGTGGGCGTGGCAGGGCGGGGCTTATCAGACTTAAAGAAATTGTTAAATAATTCTTCAAAAATCTTCTTCTCATTAACCATTGATTCAATTTTTATCAAACTTGGCAGAAATGTTCCTTGGGTGATCTTTTGCAAAATTTGTTTTCAAATTTTTGTTTCATCAAAAAATGTGGGCGTGGCAGGGCGGGGCTTATCAGACTTAGAGAAATTGTTAAATAATTCTTTAAAAACCAAATGTTGATCCAATTTGTACCAATCTTGGCAGGAATGTTCCTTGAGTGAGTGTCTGTACTGCCTGTGTTTCAAATTTTTGATTTGTCAGAAAATGAGGGCGTGGCAGGGTGAGGCTTATCAGACTTAGAGAAATCATTAAGTAATTCTTAAAAAATCTTCTTCTCCTTAACCAATGGATAAATTTTTACCAAACTTGGCAGAAATGTTACTTGGATGACCATTTTCAAAATTTGTTTTCAAATTTTTGATTTGTCAAAAATGTGGGCATGGCAGGGCGGGGCTTATCAGACTTAAAGAAATCATGAAAAAAATCTTTAAAAATCAACCATTGGTCAAATTTAAAGCAAACCTGGCAGATCTGTTTCTTGAGTGACTGTTTTCAATGTGTGTTAATGAATTTTTTGATTTGTCAAAAAATGTAGGTGCGGCAGGGCGGGGCTTATCAGACTTGGAGAAGTTATTAAACGAATCCTTGAAAATTTTCTTCTCCTTAACTGTTGGACAAATTATATCAAATTATCCAGGAATGTTCCTTGGGTACCCGTTTCAGTGATAATTTTACAATTTTAAGACTGTGGGTCCTTGGGACTCACTGGATTCCATATCAATGAGTCCAGCTACTAGCTTAATGAGTCCAATACACTGTTTTCAATAGGAAATTGTAAAAATTGTTGCATCCTGGGACTCGCTAGAATTAAAACTTTGCATCCGACAGACCAAATTATGAGTAAAAGTTGCAGGATGTGCAGGTAAAAAAATCACTGCGTTTTTATTTTTTTTTTTTTTTTACAAATTTGTGATTGGTTGAAAATGTGGGCATGGCAGGATGTTTATACGACTAGGAGAAATGACAAGAAAATTCTTTAAAAATCAACTGTTGGGTCAATTTGAACCAGGGATGTTGCTTGAGTGACTCTTTTTAACAATAATATTGTTTGTGAATTTTTGATTTGTTAAAAAATTTGAATGTGGCAGGGTAGGGCTTATCAGACTTCAAAAAATGATAAAGAAATTCTTCAAAAATCAACCATGGGGCCAATTTAAACCAAGAGAACAAAATGCTTATTGAGTTACTCTTTTCAAACACTTGGTTATAAATTTTTGATAGGATAATAAATGTTGATGAGGCAAGGAGGGGCTTATCATATTAAGCGTATTAATACCTGTAATGTATCATTCTGATGTTTCAAAATTGTAAATTGTTAATTGTAAAAGTTTAATCCTGATTATAACAAGAGCCGTCACAGACGGATTATGCTCCCCGAATAAGTGTTTGTCACAAAATAAAAACTATCATACATTAAGCCCCCTTTTCCCATGACAGCTTTTTTGTACACACATTATTTATAGAATATGGTCTAGAACATCCTATTTATTACATGAGCACAAAATTTAATTAAATTCTGCCCATTAGATGAAGAGAAATAAGAGAAAAACTAATTTTTACACTAAGGCCCCTTTTTCCATGACACAGCCTTAAATTTACTAACGGAGAAAATGGTCTCTAGGTATTGACCCAGGGAGTTCACATGTGAAGTTTCATTGAATTTGGTCCAAGGGTTGCTGAGATATGGCTGTGGACGGACGGACGGACAGACACACGGACGGACGGACAGCGTGGCGACTATATGCTCCCCCCCCCCATAAAGCATAAAAATCAAACTGGAACAGCACATGATATTCAATTTTAAAGATGTATGCAAATTATGCTACTACATGCAATATGATTGAATACTAATGTGATTTCATTGTCTTCATTGGAAATTATGAAACTTAATTTACAATAGTTTGATACGACATACATATTTGTTTACAACAAAATTTATATTGCACACCATCAAATACAGGAAGAACTCAGGTGAGCGATATCAGTGCCTTTCAGGCACTCTTGTTTTATTTATTTGTTTAATTCTTTGGGGGTGTTTTTTTTTTTTTTTTTTTTTTTTTTTTTTTTTTTTTTTTTTTTGATCTATTTTTTTTTTTTTTTTTCTTTTTCGCAACGGGCATTTGATTACTTATTTTTTCTTCTTATTATTTAATTCTTCTTCTTTTTTTTTTTTTTTGTTATTGTTTTTCTTTTCCCGACGGTATTCAATCAATTAGATGCCGAGCACTTAATGCGTTTTCGCCATTATTCATGACGACAGAAATTCAGAAGTCTTCGAAGTTTTTGAAATCCGAATATCCTCGTCCTCTTGGACCATCGTCATGGACAGGGCATAACGGCATACACAGCAAACTGTTTGGTATACAAAGGCAAATAAAATTAAGTGTCAGCATTTTGTATGAACGTAATCGTTTTTCTAGACATGTATTATCGTAAACGGCCATAAACCCTTTATTTTCATTTTAAAATTCCCAAATAATATATATGAGCGAAGACCTTGAAAATGTCATTTAATGCTTTTGAGCCCAACATAGTTCAAGACCAATTATATTGAATACATTTTAGGCCTAGATGGAACCACTGAAGACAAAGAGAAAGCCACAAGATTTAATAATAATAAACTTTTCAGTCTGATAAAGAATGCCAAGCAAGACGCAACAGGAGTAGCCCCCCCCCTTCTCGATAAAATTTCAGGTTCCATCAAATCGGACAACACAGAAAAGGCAGATATTCTAAATCGACAGTTTCAGTCAGTCTTCACTCCGATGACACCAATAGCGTTCGATTTTGTCTATGAACAAATACGTCATCGTCACGCCTCACTGGTCTAAAAATAGATTGGGAGTCTCCTATCGTACAAATAATGGCTGTGAATATCGCGAAGTTTTTCCACGTTCAACTTGCCGAAGATGGCGTTTTAAGAGCTGGATTGCTGTAATCATTTGTTGAGAAACATTCTAATTCAGAGTTAAGAAGGTTGCTGCACTGTCGTGTACTTTTTAAGATCGGTAACTATGAAATAAGCAGTTTTAAAACAAGTAATGTTTACACATACGGTCCTGCCTTGGCTTCGTCGTGTCGCTCGTGCGTACTCGCTTACCCTTTCCAAAACGACAAAATGTCATGTTTGGCCAAATTGAAAAAAAGTCTGCAGATCAGCCATTCTCCAGAAATTGAAGCCATTTTGAGAAAAGGCTGTCGCCAGCTTATATGCACTAAAAAATAAAATTTATCGTTTTTGCAGTTGATTGAGATTATTTAATTCTTATTGCCTAACCATTTTCGAGATAATATATGCACATTCGGATGCGAAAACCTCATAAATAAGAAAACTACGTGTCATTTAATAACATAGGGCTCTTAAAATTCCCATGTCGCCAAGCCAGTTGTCTTTATACCTATCTCATTGTTTTCTTCAAACAAAGCTTACATACTGAGAAAATGTTATCAATGTGTGCGGAAAATATAGGGACCCGAAGTTTTAAAGGTAATTATGCATATTTTTCATATTTTCACTACTTTTAACATCCAAGTGCATGTGTCGCCACAAGAGCCTATTTTCCCGTAACGACTTTTATTTGTTCCTAAATTGCTAAAGAAAAGTATCGAGAACACGCTATTAACACCTTATCAAACGCGCAAGGTATTAAACTTATCGGGAAAACATATTTTTTAACAAATATGTTGTTGATTTATACTATACAGACAAATAAAAACGAAAATTGAAATGTCGCATTTCAAGCGCTATGCTTCCATAACGCTCATATCTACAGAACCAGAATGCTCTTGGTGAAAATAAATATAGTAGGCGATGAAGCAAGAAAAGGGAATATTTTCAAAACTATAACATTATGAATATCAGTTAGATTCAGAATGTGGTCACTGTTTTTGTTCGTTGGTCATTATGCTTCCATAACTGTTAGTTTCCATAACGTATTTATAATCTGAATTTGCGTCAACTGAATCACACAAATCTATAAGAAACATTTAGTTTTAACATGGAATGTCTCTGTATATGACAATGGGATCAATTTGCACGTATGCATTATGAGGATTTCCGACTGGGGATACCGTGAAACATATGACTATATCGGTTGATTTCAACATAGTGACTTCGTTACTCATAAAACTATGAACTGTAATCATAAAATGATTTTTCTGTACGCTGTCTAGACACACTACCCAGGCTAAAACCATTGTAGTCGATTGACTGTCATATTTTGAAGAAAGAAATCAGTATGTAATAGATTTCTCTGTTACGGAAATTAGCGTTATGGAACATATGCTTTTTAATGTTTTTTATGGCTATCCAAGGCTACCAAATTCAAAACCTTTTTCGTATTCTACATAAGTATTGCACATTAAACTATCAGAATAGACATAACTATTGGTGTTAACCTTTCAAATAGTTGTCAATGTGATACCAAAACAAAAATAAAATGTTTATTTGCCCTTAGTATTGCAGATAAACGTAGAAAAAAGAATTGTAGTGGAATGACTAATAAAATTAATTTACAGTGAGCTAATTGGTGAAAAGAGGCGTATATACCAACTGACTTTTTATCCGAAAATGGAAAAATATTTTGGGAAAACTGTAGAAAAATGTTCATAAAATGAAACGATAAATATATAATGAGTACAAAACTACAACATTTTTAAATTGCTGTGTCACATGATTCCACACCATGAATGTGGACATTTCTTTTTCAACATATGACATGGGTAATATGCTGAGCATGAGATATTGTAGAGCATCAATGGAAAAGGTATATCTATTGCTATCTCTGGAATGAACTATAAAAATCAAGAACCAAGACACAAAAAGAATTGTTTACTGAAACCATTTGAAAGACCATTAAAACTGTAATAAGTTTCTCTCCTTTGCATTTGACAATTAATATATAGCTTGTGTTATAAAAATGGGTACAGTGTTTAACAATTCATAGGTCATAATACACTGGATAGAAGTTTAGTCTCATTTAAAACAAATGGTAAAAGTAACAAGTCTGTGCAATTTAACACCAATTTGACCAGGTAACAATTTCTCATTTACAGTATTGCTGCACGAGAAAGGTACTCATTGATATGGCTAACAAGAAACAGATATCTAAAAGGATGCAACGTCCTTCACCCAGCAGAACCCCGAAAGATTATTGCGATTAGAAAGGGGGAGCTTCGTATAAGCAGACAACACCACAGTTTTAAATAATCATAAATGCAATGTAACAGTAACTAAAATGTAACAACACAAAGGCACACACTTATGATTATCTGTATACTCTTCTTTTTTTGAAGACGTATCCTTTAAAATCTAACAAGCAAACTGTCTAGGATATCTTAAGAAGATGAAGGCATAACAAACTTTTATGACATTTTTTTTTTCGTTCACGTCATCTTTAAATTGCACATGTCATGAATAGTGTGTCTTTGCAATACAAACTGTGGGGAGAGAATGTCTGTAACGATTCAACGCGAACCCTGACGTTTTTATTAACTATCTCCCAACAACGAAATTTCAGACAGGTTCAAGGTTATGGGGTGTGCAAACGACAAAGCTCGATGTTACAAAGTGCATAAAATTTGCAAAATTTAAAAGAGGGCGGAAAATGGAAAAATCCTGAAGACGATTTCAAGATTCATAAAATATATGCCAGTTAAATGACTGCAATAGAAAAAAACTAGAGAATTGATGAACAGCAATATAGCCCCAAAATCATACAACAAAGCGATTTACAAGTACTTAAAATCCTGAAGTAACAATCATTCACAATTTGGTTGGCGATTTGTAAAACTATGCCATATATTCCACAAAACAATAATCATTTTCCATAACATATGCTCCGTAACTAATATATTTTACAAGAAAGCTTTATTAGTGTTTTAATTTCGATAGAGAGGCATGGTGAATTTAACACACGTATACCGGTATCCTTACTGGTGCTTTAGGAACGGATCTTCAATCGATTCTGGTGTTTTTAATTTGATATTTCAAATTTATGAATTTACCAAGGTTTCGGGGTAATTTCATAAAATTTGTTATGTCATTTTTCCTAAAATGTTTTGAAACTTTTCATTTGCATTACATAAAATATTTATAACAATTGAGATATCATTAGGTGAATAATTTGGAGATATCAGAACTCTGTTCCAAATCAAGAAACAATGCATATGTTCCGTAACGAAGGGGTGGTCTTTGTGAATATGTGTTTACGTTTTATACGGAATGCTCCAACGGACATACTTGTGTTTTTTCTCAAGCTCTGTAATACGACAATAATTAGTTACAACATTTAATGTACTATTTCAAACCATTTTTAAGTAACAAAAAACTTCACAAGCCCCCATATAAACAATCAAAAGAACTGTAGAATATAAAGGTTTTCCGTTTTAATGAAACACATTATTAAAGGTCAATGTCACGGAAAAGTACATTTTTATACCCCCAGTTATGCTTCACCATCAAAATGGACCCTATCAGTTTTATTTTCGATCTTTGATTGTGCTCTAACGCTTTAAAAACTAACCGTCAGTACACAATCTATGCTCCATAACATGCCTTTTTTATACTTACTTTGATGGATCATAAAAATCGTTTGGTGAAAATGGTGTGGGTTAAAATTTCAGAAATAACGCCTGAAATATTATTCTTTAGAAATAATGCAAAACCATATGAATTGCAAATGGTCGAAAAATCATTTTTTCTCAAATCAAAATGGCTTCAATTTCTGGAGAATGGCTGAGATGACAAAACGGATGTGAATACTTTTAGTGTTTTATCTCAGAGAAAATATTGAGACAAAAGAAGAATGATCATCAATATCCAAAGAAGTTATTCACACTCTTTTGGTCTGCTGAGCAGGCCTCTTCAATTTGGTCGATCATCATTTTCTTCTTTTGCCTCAATGTTTTCCCAAGAATTTTCTGTTGGGGACGTCAAAACCGGTCTTGTTTGGGAAATGGTTAATATAGAAAAAAGCTAGAATTTGTCGCTGAATGTGATTTGATATCCCCAAAGGCTTTCACTATGTAGACCTACAACAAAGGGCAATATCTCACAAAGTAAGCAAGGTAGAGTTATGCTCCTTGTGCGTTGCACTTCTCCTTGGTGAGATCTATCTACCCGAGAAGTTTCATGATCATAGCTACTTTACTTTCAGACTTTTTGATGTTTTTTCTGGTTAAGCTGCTGGGGAATCTCAAGAAAAAACGTTTGTCATTTCTAGTCTGTCTCCGTCTCTGGAAGCAATCTTGCATGTTGCATATGCGCAATGTTTCGTAGTTTTAGTTCCCGCCTGCATTATCTATGATCGACTAATATCTCGCTTGAAAATAATATTTTTTTGCTAACACTGTTACGAAAAAAATGTCCGATTCATGACCGATAAACAAAATATTAGACTGGTACCCGGCAAACGTTGTTGGGGGTTTTCCCATTAGAAATCTATTTTTAGCACAAATTGGCGCGAAAATTGTTCGCTATTTCCCTGGCTCAGTCCTGCCTTTCATCTATAAGACAAAATGTGTTTTCTTTCTCTTTCAGCAAATACCCAGTTATGCCGAACATTACCATCTGCGTTAGTGGAGTACAAAAACTTATTTCAAACTTGAAGCCAGATAAAGCAGCAGGACCAGACAACATCAAACCTCTTGTACTAAAAAACTTATGTTGGCAAATTTCCCCTATCTTGCAAATTCTTTTTCAGAAATCCCTAGACACAGGCACTCTCCCCCAGGTTTGGACAAAGGCGAGCGTGACTCCACTCTTCAAGAAAGGAAACAAAGAAGATCCTGCAAATTACAGACCCATATCTTTAACATGTATATTGTGTAAAGCTCTAGAACATATTGTAGCCTCCAGTCTAACTAAACATTTTGACAACAATAATATTCTTTATGACTTGCAGCATGGTTTTAGAGAAAGGCGTTCATGCGAAACCCAGCTAATTCAACTGACCGACCATCTTGCCAGAAACCTGACTGAAGGAAAACAAACTGATCTAGTTTTGTTAGACTTCAGCAAGGCTTTTGACAAAGTTAGCCACTTAAAACTTTTGTATAAATTGCAGGAACATGGTGTAAACAATGCTACCCTTTTGTGGATTAAATCTTTTCTTATAGGCAGAACACAAAAAGTAGTCTTAGAAGGTGGATGCTCATCAGAAGTATCAGTCACGTCTGGAGTACCTCAGGGATCTGTACTTGGCCCTCTTTTGTTTCTTTTGTATATAAATGACCTTCCTAATACCATCACATCCCAAGTTCGTTTGTTTGTAGATGACACTGCTGTTTACCTAGCTATAAACAACAAGCAAGACTGTTTGACCCTACAAGAAGACCTAGACAAGTTAATGCAGTGGAAGAAAAAATGGGAAATGGAGTTTAACCCCAGCAAATGCATTGTCCTAAACATTACTAAAAAGAAGAAAAAGATTTCCTTTGATTATAGATTACATGGACAAATACTAGAGACTGTGGACAATGCCAAATACCTAGGAGTTACAATATCTGGAGATCTTTCCTGGAACAAACACATTGACAATATAACTTCAAATGCTAGTAAAACTTTAGGTTTTCTCCGCAGAAACATCCAGACCAAAAATAAGAAGATCAGAGAAACAGCTTACACAACTTTAGTTAGACCGCAGGTAGAATATGCATCGACAGTTTTGAGTCCCTACACAAAAACCTATATCAACAAAGTGGAAAAAGTACAACGAAGAGCAGCAAGATGGGTTCAAAATAAATTTTCTTATTACGACAGAGTTACCTGCATGCAGAAGGAGCTTGGCTGGCAAACTCTACAATACAGACGAGACATTTCCAGAATCAACATGTTTTATAAAATCTATAATAATTTTGTTGCAGTGCCTGTACCAGCTTATCTCGAAAGACCAGTGAGGACCACCTGACATATGCACACAGCATCTTTCAGACAGATCCACACGAATGCAGCCTACTTTAAATATTCTTTTTTTCCCTACACAGTGATACTATGGAACAGCCTTCCAGAAACAATTGTACAGCAACCTGATATTGCAGCGTTCAAAAAGGGTCTCGATTCTTTTCAGATAGTGAGCCGTCCCTGAATGACCAAAATGTTTTATCAGCTCTTTTAATCTAACACTCACAATACTTTTAAAATTTGCCACTCTAACAAATGACTAACAGTTTTTATTCCAGCACAGACGCGCACCTGCCAGTAATACCCGAAAGGGGAGTTAGGCAGTATATATAGATAGATAGATATACCAGCCTGCATATATACTGAGAGGCAAAAATAAGTATACACCCTAGTTATACCACGTTTTCCGAGAAAGGGATTCATAAAGTATGTATGATTTTTAATCGCCACCGAAGGTTGGCGTTTATTGATGTAACCTTCTCCGCCTTTCCGTGTATATGTTCGTCCTTCCGTTGCGAATGTCTTTTCATAGCATACAGCGTCACCAAAAAGGGGATATAATCGATAAATTAATGCAAGCATCCACATTGATACAAACCCTACATTTATTAACGGATTTGGAGTCACCTATGACCATGCGTACAATGTTATTGTTTCTCTCGTTTACGATGCGTCATGGCAAAAGGGGGCTTGATGAAAACAAGCTATCTGGCATAACTCCTTCTAAATTCATAGATGGATTTTGATAAAAAATTACATAGAATGTTTCTATACACCTGACTAAGTGTATATTAATGTCAACTTTCTTTCATACATGCTGTGTCGTAGGAAAATGGGTCCTAATGCAAAAATAGCTTATTTGCCGATTTCTACCAGCCACTGATAATTGAATTAAAATGTTAGAGAAAATGTAAGGTTGTGATTTGTTGTGGTAAAGAATAAAGAAATCAAATACGGTTAAACGGCAACATTTGATGCTCCACTAAGTCGCACGTGCAAAGTTTGCAAAATCGGCATGTGGCATAAGTATGGGTAGTCATGTAATTTTAGGTAAAATTTATCAACACCGTTTTATTGGTTTATGAATAGAAATAAAAAGTACAAAATTTTGAGTCGATATGGTGGAAATTAAGAGAGATATTGACAAACAAAAAGTGTATACTTTCTTTTGCCTCTCAGTATACATAAATATCTTATCAATGACCTGTAGCGACTGTGAGACAGCAGCATGGATCCCGATGAGACTGTTTTAGACACGGGTTGATCAGGAATCATACATATCAAATGCTTTAAAGGACCTTTTTCCAAATTCTGGCTCAATTATATTGCAGGTATTACAGATGTCCGAAGCCCTGTCAGGCGTTATTCAAGGATAAACGGATAGCCGGTGGTATTGACGGATTAACGTGAGTTTCTGCATGTCTGGGATGGGGCCGTGGAGTTCCATCCTAGCTTTCTTTGTTGGTCTAAAAAATCTTTATCATTAGTCTAAGCGAAAGGATTTTTTGATGTTGAATGCCGTAGCTTTTCTTCGAAAACCTCGTAACTGCAGCTTGTTTTAAGCTGCAGTGACGGGGTTTACGATGAAAAGCGACGTCGTGTTGTGTGACAGAAATGACAGAATTTGTCCGGTTAATGTAAAAACATTACATCCCATATCACATTGTCATCTCAATTAGTATATATACTTGTTTGTCAATAGCAGGCTCCAGATGAAAACAATTGAGACTGGTCTAGAAAACGGCCTTTAAGGTAGACCTATTCCATCGCTTATGAAATTCACCAGACCCTTTTGCCAACTGTTGATTTTCACTTGCTGTAAAAACTCCACGTGCATGTAAACATTGATGGCAATAAAATATGTTTAAACTAAACTATGAAATTCACCCGACGTCCGAATGTTTCGTGCGTCGTCCTTAACATATACTTTCCACCGCTGAATTTCTACGACGTCGCCCGAATGATTCCGACGTTGCGTGGAACTGGTAAGACTTCAATGATAACATATTAGACTATACCTAAATGAAGTCTTATTAGTTCTATAGTGCTAATACTCTTGCATTTTGTAAGGTCACGAAGAAAATATAAGATACCAGCATGGATCATGATCAAACTGTCCGTATGCACAGACTGGCTAAACTGTCCGTATACACAGACTGGCCCAACTGTCCGTATGCACAGACTGGCCAAACTGTCCGTATACACAGACTGGCCCAACTGTCCGTATACACAGACTGGCCAAACTGTCCGTATACACAGACTGACCAAACTGTTCGTATTGACAGGCTGGTCAAAATGTCCGTATGCACAGACTAATCAAACTGTCCGTATGCACAGACTGGTCAAACTGTCCGTATGCACAGACTGGTCAAACTGTACGTATGCACAGACTGGTCAAAATTTCCGTATGCACAGACTAATCAAACTGTCCGTATGCAAAGACTGGTCAAACTGTACGTATGCACAGACTGGTCAAACTGTACGTATGCACAGACTGGTCAAACTGTCCGTATGCACAGACTGGTCAAACTGTACGTATGCACAGACTGGTCAAAATTTCCGTATACACAGACTAATCTAACTGTCCGTATGCACAGACTGGCTAAACTGTCCGTATACACAGACTGGCCAAACTGTCCGTATGCACAGACTGGTCAAACTATCCGTATACACAGACTGGCCAAACTGTTCGTATGCACAGACTGGCCAAACTGTCCGTATGCACAGACTGGCTAAACTGTCCGTATACACAGACTGGTCAAAATGTCCGTATGCACAGACTGGTCAAACTGTCCGTATACACAGACTGGCTAAACTGTTCGTATGCACAGACTGGCCAAACTGTCCGTATACACAGACTGGTCAAACTGTCCGTATGCACAGACTAATCAAACTGTCCGTATGCACAGACTGGTCAAACTGTCCGTATGCACAGACTGGTCAAACTGTCCGTATGCACAGACTGGTCAAACTGTCCGTATACACAGACTGGTCAAAATTTCCGTATGCACAGACTGGTCAAACTGTCCGTATGCACAGACTAATCAAACTGTCCGTATGCACAGACTGGTCAAACTGTCCGTATGCACAGACTAATCAAACTGTCCGTATGCACAGACTAATCAAACTGTACGTATGCACAGACTGGTCAAACTGTCCGTATGCACAGACTGGTCAAACTGTCCGTATGCACAGACTAATCAAACTGTCCGTATGCACAGACTGGTCAAACTGTCCGTATGCACAGACTGGTCAAACTGTCCGTATGCACAGACTAATCAAACTGTACGTATGCACAGACTGGTCAAACTGTCCGTATCCACAGACTGGTCAAACTGTCCGTATGCACAGACTGGTCAAACTGTCCGTATACACAGACTGGTCAAACTGTCCGTATGCACAGACTGGTCAAACTGTCCGTATACACAGACTGGCCAAACTGTCCGTATGCACAGACTGGCCAAACTGTCCGTATACACAGACTGGTCAAACTGTCCGTATTCACAGACTGGCCAAACTGTCCGTATGCACAGACTGGTCAAACTGTCCGTATGCACAGACTGGTCAAACTGTCCGTATACACAGGCTGGCCAAACTGTCCGTATACACAGACTGGCCAATCTGTCCGTATGCACAGACTGGTCAAAATTTCCGTATGCACAGACTGGTCAAACTGTCCGTATTCACAGACTGGTCAAACAGTCCGTATACACAGACTGGTCAAACTGTCAGTATTCACAGACTAATCAAACTGTCCGTATACACAGACTGGCTAAACTGTCCGTATACACAGACTGGCCAAACTGTCCGTATGCACAGACTGGTCAAACTATCCGTATGTACAGACTGATCAAACTGTCCATATACACAGACTGGCTAAACTGTCCGTACACACAGACTGGCCAAACTGTCCGTATGCACAGACTGGTCAAACTATCCGTATGTACAGACTGATCAAACTGTCCGTATACACAGACTGGCCAAACTGTCCGTATGCACAGACTAATCAAACTGTCCGTATACACAGACTGATCAAACTGTCCGTATACACAGACTGATCAAACTGTCCGTATACACAGACTGGTCAAACTGTCCGTATACACAGACTGGCCAAACTGTCCGTATACACAGACTGATCAAACTGTCCGTATACACAGACTGATCAAACTGTCCGTATACACAGACTGGCCAAACTGTCCGTATACACAGACTGGTCAAACTGTCCGTATACACAGACTGATCAAACTGTCCGTATGCACAGACTGGCCAAACTGTCCGTATACACAGACTGGCCAAACTGTCCGTATACACAGACTGGCCAAACTGTCCGTATGCACAGACTGGCCAAACTGTCCGTATGCACAGACTGATCAAACTGTCCGTATACACAGACTGATCAAACTGTCCGTATACACAGACTGGCCAAACTGTCCGTATACACAGACTGGCCAAACTGTCCGTATACACAGACTGGTCAAACTGTCCGTATACACAGACTGATCAAACTGTCCGTATACACAGACTGATCAAACTGTCCGTATACACAGACTGATCAAACTGTCCGTATACACAGACTAATCAAACTGTCCGTATACACAGACTGGTCAAACTGTCCGTATGCACAGACTGATCAAACTGTCCGTATGCACAGACTAACCAAACTGTCCGTATGCACAGACTGGCCAAACTGTCCGTATACACAGACTGGCCCAACTGTCCGTATACACAGACTGGCCAAACTGTCCGTATACACAGACTGATCAAACTGTCCGTATACACAGACTGGTCAAACTGTCCGTATGCACAGACTAATCAAACTGTCCGTATACACAGACTGGTCAAACTGTCCGTATACACAGACTGGCCAAACTGTCCGTATGCACAGACTAATCAAACTGTCCGTATACACAGACTGGTCAAACTGTCCGTATGCACAGACCGTTCAAAATTTCCTATGCACAGACTGGTAAAAATTTCCGTATTTACAGACTGATCTTGATCCATGTTTGTCTCAAATGTCATAAGTTCTTTTCCAGATTCCGGCTCAACTGTTTATGAATTCTTAGTGCTATGATTTTCTATTTTTTCTTTTACCTGATAATAAATATAGAACGCCCGTGCGAGGGCTGAGCAAAAAGTTCGTATAATTTGTTTATAAGATAAAAATTAATGAAGTAAAACAGTTCATTTTTCTTTTATAAATGTTTCGGATTTATTCATTTCAAATAAGTGTTGTAAGCTTTAATCAGATTAATTGAAAAATGGTGTTACCATAATTGTTCTTAAATGGAAGGAATCGGGTAGCCTACCCAGTGCACGCTATGACGTCAAAAGTTGACTTAGAACATGGCTAACATCGTTAAAAAAAGACTTGTATATAAGGTTAATTCACGTTTTTGAGGTCGTTAACATTCTCAGAGGCCCAAAAAATGCGTTATCGCCTGAGACCGGAGGTCGAAGGCGATAACCCATTTTGTGGGCCTCTGAGAATGTTAACGACCGAAAAAAACGTGAATTGACGCTATTATTGCATAAAATATGAGTAATTTGCAAAGAAATATAATAAAATAAGACGAATAACTAAAAAACTGTGAAAATTTAGCCACATTTACACCGACAGATACCAGAGTTTTCCGGCATTCGACTCGACATATATATCGAGTAAGTACGATATCCACTAGACGGGCCGTTAGATTTTCATCGTGTAACTATGTAGTCAAGTTTCATCGCATTTTTACTGACAAAATCTTCATTTGGGTTGGCGAAATCGTAACATATTTCGACTTCGTTTTCTTTTGGAAACATACACTGGATATTCAGACGTTCATTTCAGTGCGAGTAATAAATTAAAAGGTCGGAATTTCCGAGGTAGTTCTCTGGACCGTCTGGTTCGTTTCAGACATTCGTTCATTTCAATAAAAACAAAGTTGTAAAGGAAAAATTGCAGTAACTAAAAGAAGAACAAGAAACACATAGGCTTACCACCACATTTGACCTAGACCACAACCACTCAATTCTAATTTCTATCCTTCCATGTCCACGAAATCCACTTTTAGTTTAAAATCTGTCAGCTGTCCGTTTGTTTACTTTTTGATTCCAAGAATTAAACCTACGTCACTACATTATGTCATCAGATATGGTTACACTGGGAGACCTAGTTTACTATTTATTGGGATGTAAACTGGAAATGGGGTCTTACAAGAATTTACATTGCGGAAAAGGGAAATGACAAAATTTCGGCTTTATTTTCAATTTTCTGAAGCACTCACAACAAATCCCCGATCGAGGATATTTGAATGCAAAACCGGTCCGATATCGCACGTGAATCTGCCGATTAATGCACGATTTCTCTGGATATCCGCCCGGTTTCTGCTGGTTATACAATGCCAATAACAGACTGAAAACACACATTTTAGGCAATAATATTGTAAATTGTAACATTGAAAATTATATCATGCTAGTATGAGGATTTTAAAATTTGCTTTACACGGGTCCGAAAAATGTAAGCAATTTTGACATTGCTTAATTCCAAAATTGCTTACGCTGTTTACATTTATATATTAAAGGGGTGCCAAGAACACACATGTTTTTATTCAACAAAAGGGATAAAACACGATTGTCGTACTCTAATTCTCCCATACATTTGGAGCACTTTTGTGTCATTTATCACATTAGTTTAATTAAAGGCAGATTAGCAATTGACATGCTATAATCTGACGTGAAATCCCACATGAAAAGAGATGTTTGCCTCGAGGAGAATAGAGCTTTTAGCATAACGCTGCTTTCAAACAAAAAAGACCTCGTAACTGCAGCTTAAAAACAAGCTGCAGTTTCGAGGGGTTTTGTTGTAAAGTGACGATAAGAGCTTATCACTTTTCTATGCTGAATAAAATTCGATAAAAATAGCATTCATTTTTGGTCATGAAGAAAGGCAATAGTAACATGTAGTTGCATTTTAGAGCAGCAATCCAATTCACTTCTTTATAAAATAGGCAAGTCGGCAACACAAATTGCCATTGGCCATTTAAAATTCGACACAAAAAATAGCATTGATGGATGCGTTAAAAGGGTTCTCTGAAAATGGTCCGTATTGCACTATGCTAGATTCTTTTGGTAACGAAAATGTTATAAGAGACCAAAATGGAGCTTGTTCAGACTGCGAATAGGCGCTTGCTGCTCCGGATCCATGTTGGTTTAACCCTTTCCCAAACAAGACCTTTCGTTGACGTCCCTAATAGAATTGGCTGGGAAAACATTGGGACTATAGAAGAAAATGCTGATAACCAAGTAACAACTAACATCCATTTTGTCGCCTGAAGCAGCTTTTAAGTTGTACCACACTGAAATTTTGCCGTTTTGGAACCTATAGTGGTCATTCTGTTATAATTTCAGATTTGATGACTACATTTTCATGAGATTGTTGGGTAGAGAAATGGGCTACAATAAACGGTTATTTAATTAATGGGTGAGTAGCTTCAATAGTAAATCTGGTTGGTCACAAGAACATCTGTGATCCACTTTGTTAAGCCTCACGTTGTTTTTTGTAGTAAGCATGAGCTGCCGTAAAACAATAGAAAAAATTAGGTTACATTCAAATCTGCCATAATGTTCTTCCAGATTTTAGTACAAGAGGGACAAGATGGCCAAATGTCATTCACCATAGGAAAGATTGTGCCTTCGAAGAGAAAATTGTATTGAAAAACTTCTTGCTCTTCCAAACCCAAATGGCCTGTGACAACTTTACCAGATGTCATTCTTTGTCTCTATATGAAATTACGTGCTTTTTTTAAGGAAAGAAATACTTAGGCCTATAACAACTCGTTTTTCCAAAGTCCTACTAATGTTGCTTTTAGTCATCTTGTAAAATGTAATTTCAATTCCCTTGATGAAAACAAGATAAAAGCAATCAGCACGTTCGACGCTAAATACGGTATATGGATATTGTTATTAATTTCGTGCACTGCTTCAGGACATAAAGTGCATATATCTCGATTATTTTATCAAAATACTAGACACGAAGTTGGCATTTTGTTAAAGGATATAAATCACTTATGACCCTTTCAGCAAGCATAACTTGGTTTGACGTCCCTTAAAGAAAATATTTTGGAAAACATAAAGACAGATGAAGAAAATGCTGATAACCAGAATTTTCCCATTGTGTCTCAATATTTCCCATGCTTTATTGTACAAAAAGCCCATTTTTATCAACACCCAGTTTGTCTTCTGCGACAGCTTTCAGTTTTGACCATCCTAAAATTGTCGTTTGGGAAAGGGTTAATTAAACATATCTTGTCAGACGAAGAAATTCTAGACTTGTATAAATTAACCCTTCTCCAAACAAGAATGGGTTTTGACGTATCCAATAGGAAATGCTTGGTGAAGCATTGAGGCAAAAAAAGTAAATGTTGAGAGTCTGTATTTCTCCTTGTTGCATAATATTCTTCATATTTTATCCTAATCAGTTTTATTGTCTATGAAAGCTTTCAAATTAAGCCACTCTAGAATTGTGTCGTTTGGGAAAGGGTCATCTGACGCCGCAGATGGCAAATCAGGAATCAACGAAAACGTTCGTTTGACCATCAGCAATTTAATTATGGTATTTTGCAAGGAATCCCATTAAAGGGACATTTCATTCCGATTTCAATTTTTTAAAGTATGTCTTGATGCCAAGATTGGTTATTCTAATGAGTATAAATACTATTAGTTTTTTTTTTTTTTTTTTTTTTTTTTTTTTTTTTTTTTTTTTTCAGTTGTTGCCAATAAGCGAGAAACACGCATTTAAAGTTGAGACATAATCGATAAATTGCATATAAATCCGAACTGTTGTCCACAACAATTTGTTCAATTTTAACACAAAAATATAAATTTCTCGTAAACGGCGCAATATTTTGGCTTGAAATTTTCGGAATTTTCATAAGGAAATATGCTCTTTCAGATAAAAATAAAAGTAAAATTTATGACAAAAATTTCTAAAATGTCACTTTAAAAGAAGTGCCAATTGAAATCTTGTGTTTTGGCGAGTTTAACGCAATGTCTTTCTGTTTTTTCTAATTACGTTGTCATGACGTCGTAAACGTCAAACATTTTCGCGCTTTTTGGGAACTTTAATGACTTGCTATGAATCTATAGTAGCCTACAAAAGAAGAAGAATCAGCCGAGTACAAATAATACCGCTTTCCGTGTTATCCAGCCCTGTCCTTCAGATATGAAATTTTGCTTCAAACAAATTGCCAATTTTACTAGACATTTCATTTCAACCATTTTGTCTCATTACCCATTCTAATAATTTAGTCAGATTTTTACAAAAGTAGCAAACGTGTTTGTTAGTCAACAGAATATATTGAGGGAAAGGAAAAATTGCTGATGATCAGCAATGTCTTTTTTCTCTAAACGTTTCTCCAATCTATTTTACGAGGGACATTAAAACCAGGTCGTGCTTGCGATATGGTTCTTATAAATTAGACTGGGTTCCAGACTGATCATTTTTCCCTCCTTTACTTTCTCCGGTCTAAAGATCAATATCGACACGATCAAAAACGGGTGCCGCAATATCATGTAACGGGTATTGACTTTATGCGCTATCTTATTGACCAAATTGTATATTGACGACTGGACCCAGGCTAGGTTCTTATTGATGAAGCAGAGTTGTGCCCTACATTTCACTGTAGTTGAAATTTTTCTGTGTACCAATTAAGAATTTCTAACTCTCGTCTTTTTGCGTAACTTTGATTTTGTATAAGAAATAACCAAAATTGAAAATTTCACAACAGGATATTAGATTTTTGAAAAAAATAATTACGCTTTTATCAAAGAACAATCGAAATCTTATTTCCGGGATATATTAATGCTTATGTCTTGTTCTTGAAAAATGGTCCTTATGGCTTAACCAATTACTGCGCAATGACGCCTTTTAGAAATAGAATCAATCACACGAAAACGCTTGGGAAAACATTGTGAAAAATGAAGAAATTGCTTGTGGCAAGCAATTTCTTCATTTTCAACAATATTTTCTACCTAAAACAACCATATACATATTTTTTTTATTTCGTTCAATTAGAATTGTCATAGGCAGCATCTTTGAATTTCGAACAATCCAAGATCTTGCCGTCTGGTAATGGGTTATAAGATCAAATCGACAGAGTCTGGCGGATACTCTGGTGGGTCTTTCGAAATGGGGAATACAGAATTAACATGAAATTTTAAGGAAAAAACGTGTTTCCTGACAAAAGTGAAGGAAAATATAAAATATCGTATGGAATTGTCAACCTGCATAGCTAGAATATTTCTGTCCAAGGAGATTTCAAATAAAGTTCATTTGGTCCTTCTAAATCGAGTCTGTATAATCTAGTTACCCTATCCGCACTTTATATATATATTAAGTAAGTTTTAAGGGAATCTGGATAGATAGTGAAAAACTTCCAGCGATAAAGTTTCTTTCTTTTAGGCCTTAGATAATGCAATGCACAACACAAAATGCAAACCCTGACTGTCCATATGATGTTCTTATCCCTGAAGAACCTAGCATGCTCATATGCCCCTTTAAGGAAGATAGAGAAATCTGACTTGAAAAGTACGCATGCCATACCTTTTAAAGGGGGGCCAGCTAGGCTGTCGAAATTGCAAATGGCACAATAATTACAAACCAGAAATAACGTATGAAATTACCAACCTGAAGGGGTAGATCACTTACGTCCATTTAAAGCACTCGTCAAGCTTTATCAAGTATTAAAATCCAGGTCAATTAATAACGTGCAGCCAGTTTTTATTGTCCTTGTTTTTGTTTTGTAACGGCTACACATGTCCAACCTTCAAAAATCAATTACGTCAGAGGTACGTCATCTGTGCTCAGCGAGATTCAACACACCGTACAACCGACTGCGTCGACAGTTTGCGACGACAGATTCGGCATCTAATGTCATGTGCATGGTATGTCAAATAAATTAACTTTCATAAATTAACGAAATGATCTTTGGTATTCTACAGTTGATAAATACGCGTATAAATGTTCAGTGTTTGTACAAAATAAACATTTCCACGTATCCCTCGCAAATAAGGTCACAGTCATCGACACAGCCGGCTGTACGGTGTGTTAATACAGCGGAGGTGTGTCTCGTTGACCTTGACCTTGTCTCGTTTTGAAGTAAGAATAGAATGTGTAAACACGCTTGTAAAGGATTTATCTATAGCAAAGGAAAGGTGGTTATTCGCCGTGTTTGAGGTTTTTATGCATTGCAAATTGTTTTTCCATGCACAAATTTCTCGAACAGTTCGGAAACATAAAAACCTAGAATGGGCCCCTTTAACGAGACCTTGATATTCAAATTCATGGTGGAACTTTTCCACATAAATTTCGAATTCCAGAATCATATTTCAAAAGTTTTAGAAATCCCAAGATCATAAAAAGTGCACATTTCAGATTATATTCCACAAACTAGCAATAATGAATCTTACTTTACGAGAAAGTGCATAAATATTGTATCAAATCCTGGTAGTTGTCATGTATTTACAATAAAGTTCTAACTCAAGCAGGGTTGCAAAATACTTTTCTTTTCAGAAGCCCTACAAAATACCATTATAACAAATTTAATATGATGTCTAGCCGATCATTTAAAAAATAAAGAGGCAAATAACTAAACCCTTTGCCAAACGAGAAAAAATAGGGTGATTCAATTCAAAAACTGTAGAATACAACAAAATATTTGGTGATAAAGAAAGGGTTTATCGTGCGAAAATGCATTTTATTTTGTAAAATAAAAAGTGATCAAATTCTACTTAACCCTTTCTCAAACAAGACCTGGTTTTGACGTCCCTAATAGAAAATGCTTGGGAAAACATTGAAACAAAAGAAGAAACTGCTGATAATCAGCAGTTTCTCATTTTGTCTCAATATTTTCTGTGCCATATTTTACACAAATCCTTTCTTTACTTGCACACATTTTGTCTTTTGGGGCAGTTTTTAGAGTGGATCACCCTAAACTTTTGTCGTTTTGGAAAGGGTTAAAGAATACACTTTTCCTATTTTTCGTGACTTTCCTAGTTTCCTTTGCCAATAACTTTTTTTCTTTTTCTTGATAGATCTAATCTGCAAGTGTTATCTAGATGATTGATACTTAGTTATTTTTCCTCTTGTCTCAAATAATTTTCAAAAAATAACTGTTGGAGATGTCAAAACTGCGTTTTTTAGGAAAGGATTAGACTTTGTTGTGTCTATTCTGAAATACTCAGATGGTTTTCTATGTTATTTCAGAGGAAATATTTGGGGAAAAGGTTTAAAGTGAAGTTAATAATTATCGGCAATTTCTTCTTTTCCCTCGGTTTTTTACAGACTTTTCATACTGCGACGCAAGACCATGCCTTGTTTTGGGAAAAGATTAAGATAGTCCACTTAATAAAGTTCACTCGACGTCGGAATTATTCGGACGACGTCGTAATCATTCGGCGGCGGAACTTTCCGCCGACGAATATTTGCGACATCGCCTGAATAGGGCCGGATGTTAACAACGTCGCACGCAAAATTCCTACGTTACGTGAATCTCATAGAAGGTGGACTACATAAAAAATACAAGTGTGTTTTTTATTTTACTTTCAGGTACCACCAATGACACGATCACCACATTCATTCAGCGTCGACTAAGATCAGACTTCATCTCCTGTACACTTGTACATTTACATCGAATTTTATTCTGAATTTTATTCTGAAATTATAACAGTGATTTAATTTGCGAGTTTTTCTGTCCTGCTATAGTCCCTGTAAAAACGTCCACGTAATTTCTCTATTAATAATTTCTCCGCCAAAAGGTATTTATTTTTATCACGATTTGTAAACCACGTGACTTTTGGGAAGCGTTCACACCGAAAAAATCATCCGCTTCAAGGTATGTTTTGTTTAATTTCTCAGCTTATACGCTACGGATTTTAACGAGATAAAGTGCACCGTACGCGCATTTGAGAGTGTCATTCCCGTTTGTAACTCACTCTGCTCTGAATTCCGTGGTTTCTTCAAACATTCAAGCGAAAGTTTTTTTTTTCGGTGCACGTGAACGCTTCCCACTTTCGTTTTGCACTTAGAACACATTAGCTCGAATGTTTGAAGAAACCATTGGATTTGGAGCAGAGTGAGTTAGAGCCTGGAATAGCCCTTTCAAATGCGCGTTCTGTGCACTTTATCTCATCAAAATCAATATAGTATAAGCTGAGAAATAAAACAAAACATACTTTGAAGCGGGCGATTTTTCCGTGTGGACGCTTTCCAAAAGTCACGTGGGTTACCCACCGTGGTTTATGCTAGGTTCTCACTACCGATTAAATTAATTTAAATCAACTTTATCAAACCCGATCAAGCGATCGAGTACAGATCGAGCTGGATCGACACAATTAATCGAAAATTGTCGGGGTGATCGACATCGATCTGCATCGTCATGGCTTCTTCTTTTTTAATCTTTAAAAACATTTTTGTTCGATATTGAAGGAAATTGGCCGGGAAACGGTAATGTATTGATCTGGTAGAAGATCGACCTGATCGAGATTCGATCGTATGATCGGGTTGATATCCTTCACTCGACCTGCACCAAACCTACACTCGATTACCTCAATTGTATACTCCCGACCACAACCTGATAAACTCGTCCTCTGCTTCATCTGATCAAATGGACTGTAGGCCTAGAGATCGGGTCGATCGACTAAAGATCGAGAAAAAGTCACTTGGTCTAGATTGATCGGAGAATTTAAGCGATCGAGTTGTTCGAGTTGATTTGATCGTCAGTGAGAACCTAGCATTATCACGGAGGACATTGTACATCATTGGGATGTTTAACGACTATGGACAAAAACAATCTCGATTCTGGTCAAATATTTTGCAATAACGTTTTTATTTCTGTGTCAATTTTCAAAGGATTCGTGCATGTACCCCGCCTTGCTGAGCCCTTTCCTTAGGTGTATTGATAACGTGTCGGACCACACCCTATTACCGGCTATCACTACAGCAGTTGCTAACCTTGGGCAGTATCATCTATAAATAGCGGGTGTACTGGGTAGGTCATACTTTTTCCATCTTTGTTTTTGTGTTAAAGCCTTTCTCAACTATATTTGTAGTGCACTTGGCTGGCCATACATTTAAGCACCTTCATGATAAATATTAGCCCAAAGAATCCTTAAACAACAAAATTATTCAGCGATAAAGTCGTAACTTCACAATTTTTTACGTAAAATCCAACTTTCAGTCCATATAATGAGAAAATGATAAGACGATCATTAGAATTAATGTAACTATTAAAATAGTTAATCAATTTTCTTACACTGTGTACATTTAGAAAACTGTCTGAATTGAATTAACTTCAGACTGACCGATTAAAACTAAACACTGATGCCGATTTGGCTATCACGAACAGCATATTGAAATTTTGAATGGCAAACCCGGACATAAGTTGATGGCAACACAGAACAATATGTCTTGTTGGAAAAGCGGCATCTCTTTCAACAAGAAGTTGCCTGAAAGGAGCATAAATAATGAATTAACACCATTTCTTGATAGACTAGCAAATTTCTGAATTATAGACATAGAAATCGTGCAAGTTCCTTTCATCTAGATATGGTTGAAGCTGAGTAACACAAAATTGAAGGACGTATGCAACCATTAGTTGTAGATGATAGTTTGTCGGTTAAGGTATACATCCCATCATTAAAAACACCACTTTTTAGCCGTACAAAATGCATCAAATTACAAACATTTGTACATACACTTCTTATAAGTTGATTCAACGTGCCGGATTTCAAGATTATGCTTCAAAAGGAAAATAATTTACAAATATTACTTTACTCCATATTCATATGCAGCGGAGGTTATTTTGAACATTTCTGTCAAATATTTCCGTAAGTATGCATTGATTCAAAATTCTAAACCGTTCAAAATGGTTATGTTTAGAATGGAAATATAACACAGTTTAGGAATTACTGGCACTTATCAAATTCACCTCTGGCTCTTTAGTGCTAATGATGGGTTGCAAACCTTAAAAACTACACATACTTTACAGTGAAAATTGTGGATTTTACATCATGTCGTCGCTGTTTCAGGCACAAAATATGTAATATTTTTAATGGTGTTAAATTTCAGACTTAACTTAAATAGATGGAACCCATGCAAATATATGTATATGAATCCTGCTATTTCAAAGTCGGTCAATGAATCTTCAAACATTTCGATCGAATATTTTACGCGGTGCAAATTTGTATTTTTCATTGCGAAACGATTTGGTTTATTGGGATTTTTACGCCGTTTTCAACTGCCATGGTTATATCGCGGCACCTTGAGCGCCTTACCATGGATTCCTGTTGTTTCTCATACAAGTACTAACACAATAGACTAACCGAGCCTCCAGCTGTTCGCCCACATAGGTTAACATTATCAAACCATTGGTGGGTAACATTAGTTAGAAAAGATATTTGCCACGGCCGGGGATTGAACCCGGGTTCTCTCGAATGATAGACAGATGCGCTGTCAATGTTCAGCGTTTTGGCTCCATTGCGAAACGAAGAAGAGATATCGGTGATAACGGATTATCAAGCAAGAATCTGTTGATATCGATAAAACATCATGAATGTCTGCATAAAGCACATGATTGTTACTAACCTAGGTAAGTGAATACAGAAACTAGTGAAGGATCAAAGATCAGTCAGCTAGGTAAGGATCTCTATAGATAAGGCGAGAAATCTCCCTAAACGTCTCAAATGGAAAAGTCAATTTCAAAACATTCAAATTGATAAATATCTCGAGCTGCATTGTTAGATCTATACCTAAAACATATGAAAATTGATTTTGTACAATCAAAACGATCCGACATGTACAGATAACTCTTGGTTTCTGAACCTACCCCTTAAATTATATTTTCTTACCCTACCGGTATTCATTTAACCAGAATTAAGTTTTCTATTGTTTTATCAGCAATAATTTTCAGCTCCACTGGCCTTTCAGGCCAGCGGGCTATTGTCATGGCGTTGTGTCCGTCGTGCGTGCGTCCGTGCGTCCCTCCGTCCGGTCGTCAACTTTTTCTTTAAAAATCTTCTTCTCAGAAACTACTGGATGGATTTCAATCAAACTTCACAGGAATGATCCTTGGGTGACCCTCTCTCAGATTCCTCGAAATAATTTAGATTGAATAAGAAAGTCTGGAGTTAGCTGCCCTTAAATATCAAAATGTGCGTTTTGGCTTTTTATCACTCTAGCAACAACAAATATTGACCAATCAATAAAAAATTTGGACAGAATGTTGGTGAATGGTAGACCGTGCATGACTGTATATTTCAGTTTGATCGGAATTTCACTGCCTGAGTTAAGAGCTCATTTATATGGCATAAACTCAGCCAGGTAATGAGTAAAGTGTGAAATGGGTGGAAGGGTTACTGATTGCTGTGTATAATTATCTCTTAGACAGGGCTACAGATAAGTGGGGTGAAGACATTATAACTTCATTATTTCAATTCCAAACTCTATGTTGTGGGTACTTATTTGAATTGTGTCGACAGGACGATACAAATAAGTACCCACAACATAGAGTTTGATGAACGATAAGAGAATTATTGCAGTTTGAAAAGTCATCACTCCCTCTTATCTGGAGCTCTGCTTAGAGGTTGTTAAGTTACAAGTTAACCCATTACCAGAGGGCAAAATTTTAGGCTAGTCTAAATTCTAAGACCTGCAGACAACACTTTTAGGTTAATTTTTGGTCTCTTGGGGAAGTTAACATTGTGGAAAATGAAGAAAGTGATAGTCACATGCAATTTCTTCATTTTCCACAATGTTTTCAAAGTATCTTTGTGTGGAAATGGGTTAAATTAGCTATAGATAGTTTCTATTGATCATTGAGCAATTTAATGGACTATGTATCTGTTTAGATTGCCAATATCATCCTAAGCTGGAATTTCCACTATTTCCTTTACTTTCTTCTTGTTTTAAAGTCACTGTGTGGTAATGAGTTACGGGTATACTTAGAAGTGCACACTGTGTGTTCCTAAATGTGTTAACTAAATAAAAGAGTGAGTCATAGTGAAGTGTTAACCCATTAGCAGATGGCAAATTTTTAGACTGGGTAAATTCAAAGACCTTGACAGTGAATGGAATTTCACCCTTTCCCAAATGGCAAAACATTTATTAGAAATATGGTATATTTAGGGAGATCTACAGTTCATGAGCAAATTTAGATCTATTTGGCACAAGGAAGATTTTCATTACTAGTATCGCCGAGCCCGGATAGCTCAGTCGGTTACGTCGAAGTCTGTCAATCCAGGGGTCTCGAGTTCGAACCCTGCTCGGCCAGTATCCATTCTGACATTTGACAAAAGTCATTTGTCTCTAACCAATGGGTGTGAATCATCTATGTGAGAGAGCAGCTGGAGGCTCGGTTTGGATATTGTGGCTGTACTGGTGTGAGAAATACCAGGAACCCACGTTAGGTGCTCCAGCCGCCGTGATATGACCATAGAAGTTGAAAACGGCATAAAACCTAAACTGGAATTATCTCCCATTTCATTTAACCCTTTCCGAAATGGCAATTATCTGGTTATAAACGTAGGATATTACGGAGTAATTGATAAACAAATTTAGATCTGCTTGGAAGAAGGAAAATATTCATTGCTAATATTGACCTAAGCTGGAATTTCCTTCAACCCTTTCCCAAGTAGCAAACATTTAGTGTTGCATTCTTCTTGCTCTAAGAACCACAGGTATTGAACATTCTAATTAAGATTTGGATTAAATATTAAATGAAGCTCAGGCCTGTGGAGTGACTCAAGACCTTCAGGTCTTTCTAGTTTTTGGAAAGCAAATTTGCAAAATTTGCTTTTCATTGCAGTCGTGATTCTCTGCACTTTTACATTCTCTGCATACCACACAACATCTCCCGGTCCTCCTGACTATAAATAGTTCTATCAAAAGCAAAGATCAATGACAAGAACAACCTTTCGAATATTCAATACTGAATTCTATAGTTGTACATAAGATATTCAATTGTGTGACCGATGATAAAACATTCAATTAAACATGTGTTAAAAGAGGAGAAACGATCACGTAGTAATTTGCTTTCATTACGGTTCAATAGCCAGTCCAATATCTTTCGTTGAAAATGGGTCAGTTCAGTTTACTGAACTATGAAATATGCGACCCACTTCAAGCGCTAAAAATAGGAACTAGGACACGTCTATTTTTAGAATCTTTCTATGCCCAAATTCTTACACGTTTTGATGTCCGAAACTAAACAATGATTTTCGATAAGCCATGCATTTAATCGCGTTCACAATAATTGATTGATCAACTAAGTGGGTATTTTAAGGTTAATGACATAGACATCTTGTCTAATAGGCCTTGCTAGTATTCGCGTGTAGCTAGGCATTTCAAAGCGAAAGTAGAAATCTGGGAAACCAGAATATGTGATGATATGCTCAAAATGCATAGAAATGAGACTAGCAATCCTTTCACCACTTGGTTTAAAAAACGGTGTTAACTTTTTAATCTATAGATATAGATCTAGATGAATAGGCATACATAGAATCAAATCAATTTACATTGTTGGTATGTTAACCATTTCCCAAATAGAAACATTTCAGATTGGTCAAAATAAAAAAAAAGCCGTAGCAGACGACAAAATTGGTATATACCTAGATAAAATTAGAACTATTTGTAGATAATACCAAAGACAATATCGAGGTTAAATTAGAAAATTCTGATTATCAGCAGTTTCTTCTTTCATCCCAATATTCCCCCGAACATTTTCTTTACGGGCTGTCAAACCCGGTCTTATTTGGGAAAGGGATAAAGTAGTTACGGAACACATGTTTTAGCAAGTAAGACATGTAGTTTTCAGAGATCAAATGCATTCTAATTAGGGTATAGACTCCTTTCATTTATGTTTTAGTCCGTACCCGCAGAACACTTCCGGTAATCCGAGACTTCTCTGATGAAAATTCGCTCGATGATACTTGGATGTCGCTATTTACAACGGAACGCTGTCCCAGTCAAACACAAAAGAAAATTCCGACACAGCGACATAATTTGTGTCGGAATTTTCTTTTGTTTTTGAATTGGACAGCGCTCTGATGTAAATAGCGACATCCAAAAATCGAAGAGCGAATTTTCATCAGAGAAGACTCTGATTAACTTCCGGAGGCAAACAATGGGTTTATGGGAAATTAACATTGTAAACATGTGAATTGTTACTAAAAATAGTAACAAATCGACATTTTCAAAACGAGGCTCCCAAAAAATGCGGAGAAATCGATGACGACGCACGTGCATTCAATATACAGCAATTAAGCGCACGTGCATTCAATATACAGTGATAAAGAGAAGTTTTAAGTGGAACAAAAACTATGAAATTGAATGAATTCGTTGATAGCCGGATAGCCGGTTATTTTATTTGATTTACAGTCAACCGTTCCCAGTTTAAAAATTTCGCCTTTTGCCTGTAAGGACGACTTCCGGAGGCTGTTGTGTGTGTGTGTGTGGGGGGGGGTCTTAGTGGAAACTTGTCCATTGTACCGAATTTTGCAAAAGTTCACGTCATACATCAAATAGATTTATGAACCGTGACCTGTCGCACTAGTCTATTATACAAGAAAAACTACTTCAGAACATGACATTGGGTATAGGAGAACATATAGAGTGCTAGAATGCCTTATAGTCGTTTTCGGCTGGGAGAATTCGGCCCCCGGATAGGAGGCTCTGCTCTCCAAGTCCCTGTTTGGAGAGGACCCAAGAACACATGCCTTCCAATTTCTTGCTTTCTACATCATTTCCTTATAACATTTTATTGAAAATTAGTGCCCGAAATGAATTAAAACAGCACTATGTTTTCGGCAATTGGATTTTCCATAGAAACTTTATAGAACCTACCATAGTATACTGAACAAAAGTTAAAACTTTACACATACATTGCTTGTCATATTTCTTCTAAATTCAACAAGTAAAGAAATCAAATGAATGTGCTTCGCATCGTTCATTGACTTGGTTGTGCCAAACACTAAACGTTTTGTTGATCTTAATTATGGGGATGAAAAACGGACCCTTTAAGTGTGACAGGGGTCCGTTTTTCAGGTGTGCAATTTATGAATATCAAACATTTTAAATTCCCTATTTGTTTATGTCAAAGGGGGGTAATTCACAAAATTGACAGATTAGACCTTTATTTTAGAGCTTGCTACAAGTGATAAGAGAGATGTTTTGTGGTTTTTTTGGCAACCCGGATATGACCAATGCCGTAAAAATAATGAATCGTTTATCGCGCGTATGTGGCATCAGATGAAGTTAGCTGTAAATGCATTAAGGGCCGTAACTCTGACATTAAAGGAGACAAGGCAATGAAACTTCGACAATGCCGAATGCCATGGAAATATTGTAAAAATAAAATCAGGCTTTTAGTTCGATACTTTTTCAGAAACAAGAAATCTTGCAGCGTAAAGTTTTCTCTTTTGTTCAGTATATTGTGCTGATATGGAACAGACATTATCCTTTCATAATTTGTATTTTGTAACTTTCTAAAGAATCAAATTCAATTAATTACTTTTATCCAACTCCGTGTAATTCATATTGCTAACAACTAGAAAGGCCTTTAGACATAACCAGCAAATTTGCTTTCCAACAGTACTTTCAGTACTTTGATTGTAAATGTAAGGAAAATTGGTTTTGAAATCACAAACCAGTTTTCGTTTTGTCCTTAGTGCGCATGCGCACCATTGAAATGAGTTTAAAGGCGAAATCTTCCCTCCAAAAAATATGGCAATTGGTATATGAGCGCTATTTTTAGAGAGCGTAGTCTCTCTATTGCAGCCACAAGCCAATACCGGTATTTTGCAAACCGCACAACGAAAATAGTTCCTTCCAATCACGATAAAAAAGATCTAAATAACACTTGGAATAGTCTACAATTATACATGTCATTATATAAAATATATGACTTGTATGATCTATGCAAAAAAATCAAGTAATCAAGTCTTAAATAGAAAATAGATCAGTGTAGTAATTTGCCATTCACAATTGGGTCATTCAGTCAAGTCATGTGACCTAATTTTGGACAATGCAAACAGTCTAAAAATAGAATCACATTCAACAGAAAGAGATGTATAATTTGTTCTAGTGCATAGTGAGTGTCTATCTGGGTAATGTGTAGTAAAGCCATAGTATGTTGTGCCATGAATAAAAGGGTCATTAGAGCAAATTTCCTTATCAACCCAACTTCCCATACATTTATGAACGGTTTGATTTGAAACGTGTCTCTAAGAGAAAGTTTTTGAAAACATTGAGGCATTTTCTCCTTTTGCTCAATATTCCCTGAACAATTTTGTGCATATTTCTAAACTTAAATAATATTCTGTCATTTGCATGAGCTTTTGAAATGGACCACTTCAAAAATTGTTGTTTGTAAATTTTTGTGGTATGGTGACACTATGCTGCATCACAGAAAAGGGGGCTTCGATTCTTTTGTCAATAGTTAACATATCCCTCCATTTATGGTTGGGTGCATGGCCAAAAGTGCTAATCCTTCCTTACTTCACATTGAAAATTTAGGGAAAATCCAAGTTAGCCTCCCCCTCAATATTCAGACACATGGGCTTCAACAATATAAAATCGCTTCCTATGGGCCTGACACAACTCCACCTACATTCCAGGATATGCAATATTGTCACAGTTCGAAATTTATGTTGTGTCAAATACGCTCTCTAACAGTACCTTCAGTACTTTGATTGATATACATGTAAAAGTATGTTCCCCCAGTGACCCAGGAAATCCTTTTTACCAAGGAAGTCTATGATTAAGTGACAAAACATATGTCAATGGGAAGCTGGGTCAAGGGGGGGGGCGATGTTTGCCAGCCAAAGGAAGGTAGGTATTCATCGGCTTTTGGCGGGAAAGCGCGTTTTTAAGGTTATTTCAGTGGTGCGAATGCGCAATACGGACAAAACCAAAGCTGCCATATAAAGTCAACACCATTTATCCTTGTATCTGTAGAAATTAAATTGGGAATAAAACAAAAAAAAACTTCATTTTACATCTATGAATACAGGTAGTGTAAGAAAATGAAAACCATTTACGGTAGGTGGGTAAAATAATCAAGAGTTATCTGCACCTATAGAACTTTTTAAATGGCATAAAATCGGTATTCATTTCATTTATTTATCTAACTAACCATAAAGCTATATTTTGTTTCTCAATTTGTAAGTTTTGAAAATTGACCCATAGAGCTGAACCTTTTAGGGAGTTTTCTCGCCTTATCCATAGAGGTTCTTTACATCTAGGGTTGTAAGATTATCATTTTTATATTGGACCATAACTACAACAAGAGCTGTCCGAAGACAGCGCGCTCGACTTTCTAAGCTGCTTAGTATAAAGGGGGCATAATTCCAAATATAGTGGAGTCAGGGTCATGGGCCCTGGTAGTAAGGTAGAGGGTGTGATGGTGAATAAGTATTCCAAGTTTGGGTTGTATTCCTTTGATAGTATAGAAGTTATTGATGTTTGAAAAAACTTTAACCTTGGTTGCAACGCCAACTCCAACGCCGACGCCCGGGTGACAGTATAAGCTCTCATTTTCTTCGAAAAGTCGAGCTAAAATGTATACGGACAAAATTGGGAATGCCCAAATTGACAGGATGTTGCAGAAGACAAAGTGGATGCTGACAAGAATATAACTTTGTACAAGATAGCAAGCTTTTTCTAAAAGGAGCGTAAAAAGAGGCATTTTTTAAATGGTTAAAAATGTTTATTTTTTTTTATTCTGTGTTATGTTTCACCTTGCATGGTGAAGTAAAGCCGAGTGGTCATTGGACAAATAGACCTCTCAATAAAAGTACCTAGCCTCCAGCTGTGCTCTCACATAGATGATTCACACCCATTGGTGGGAGACAAATGACTTTTGTCAAATGTAAGAATGGATACTGGTCGGCCTGGGGTTCGAACTCGCGACCCCTGGATTGACAGACTCCGACGTTAACTGGACTCGGCTTAAACAGATACATGTTGCAGCAAATACTCTTTATAAAGCAAACCGCACGGAATCTCGGACAAACAAAAGTGCTTTGTCCGTATGATTCTAAAGCCACACAACTGCAGCTTGAATGAAGCCGTGGTTACGAGATTTTTAACACCTAAAACCGCTTGGACCATTCTATCTATAGCGTAAGATTTAACCCTATTAACCATAAGATTCCATTTCCTATATTATCAATAGCAATGAACTCTGTGCTAAAAGTGCACTAGATTTACCGTTATAAGTATTGACAAACCGTCGGTGTAGGCCTAGTTATAAAGTCTCGCAACTATGGCCACGTACGAGATTTTATAAGAACACATACGATGCACTATTGTTTCACCAAAATTGCGCCACGGTTAACTGGATAAAAACATTCTCCATTTATCTGATTTTAATATCAAATAAATAACATCGACATCGCTGTATTGTCCACCCAAATTAACCCGGGACAACATAATTTTCGTGTGCAAAGTCCATTAGTTGAGTGCCTTAACCTTAACAAGTGGGGTCATTACATATGCAGATGTCTCGGATTAATCTTACTGGACAATATAAATTACCATTCGGATATTTGGCTAGTATAATTACCCGGTCAAGGTGTTCATAATTAAAACTCTTATTAAATTCCCCTGCAATTAATCGAGTTCATAAGCAATAATTAGATAAAGCGGAAACTCACAATTTTAAAACTTAAATTTATATTGCTATAATAGACGAATAACGCAATGGTATTTTTGAGCATAGGATCTAATGTTGAAGGTATTTTTTAATGTTAGTCTGTGCCCGATTTTATAAACGTCGGCTAGAGTTAACCAAATGGCCAAGTATCTGTTTCGGTTATTTTTCGATTATTCACATCGGAAAATTTGAACAAATCAGTGAAATATTTTGTTTGTGCTAAACAGCGTTGATACTATCGGGCCTATGATTTGATTTCATGAGATGTAACTCCGTTTTAAACCGCTATGGCCATATTGCGGTGGCTGGAGCACCTAACCGTGGATTCCTGGGAAGTTCTTGCTTCATATATAGCTTATTCTTATCTGATGCTCTTTTATCAAACAAAAGTACCAGCATTCATGTATTGTTGTAATTATTATCAGCAAATTTTAAATATTTCACATCATGATCACTTGGATAATGAAAAAGAATTGTACATAGACAAGCAAAATAGTATCATTTATGCTGTCTGTGATTGCCTATTTCAAGTACGAATCTCCTGTCGGTGATCCCCCTATGCGCTGTTCGTGATTGCATAAATTTGTAGCTCACCAAACTTTGTTTGACTATAACGACATAACGGAATAGTTGATTGTCTTCACAAGCAATTAGTTGGTAGATAATATACTAGATATCCATTTTGTAATAAAATCTCTAACATTTGCTTCAGTGTTTTTCTGCTATTTGCATGGAAAGATGAATTTTATATGCAAATATGTGAAATTTCGACTTTGTTGGTGAATTATTTTTTTGTTTGAGGACTCTCTGTGCTAAAATTTGACATGTAGGTGCTCAAATGTATGGCAAGCCAAGGGCACTACAAATTATAGCTGAGAAACACTTTTACACAAAACAAATATGGAAAAAGTATGACCTACCCAGTTCACCCGCTATTTATAGATGATACTGCCCAAGGTTAGCAACTGCTGTAGTGATAGCCGGTAATAGGGTGTGCGGACTCCCAATCCTGAGTTCGATCCCAGTCTGTAGTGAATATCTGGAAATTGCTCCTTTTCTTCGAAAACCTCGTATCTGCAGCTTAGAATAAGCTGCAGTTACGAGGTTTTCGAAGAAAAGCGACAATGTCCTGACCTGGATTCATAATGGTCTCAAATACTACAATGTCCATATTTCCAGATCGAAGCTGAGTGTTAAAGAATCCAAGAGACAATACGAGGGGGTAGCAAAAACTTTTAGCCTAACATAGAAATAACCAGATACTCGTTTTTATATTTAAACTGGGATATTTTTCGACATAGACAGACTCCCTTCCAACTCCTCACAATTCTCCCGTCTGATTTGCCAATCAAAGGTGCCCGATCTATAGAAGTCAAGGTCAAGGTAGGTCCTACCTTAACCAGGGGCCTGTTTCATCAAAACATTTAAGGGGGAATGCTCCAGTTTCCTATTTTTTTTCCCCAATAATAGAATTTATTTATATTTTTTATATTGAAATTACATGTTATTACCAATTGAAAAATAAAATAAAAATGGATGGCCAGCGATCTTGTTTGAATTTTATAGGCATTCGTATCACATACCCATACATCGAAAAAATACACAATTTCTTGCACCTGTCCAAGGTCACTAAAATGCTAATAAAATGCTGTATATTGATCGTTTAGTCCCGAAAACGGATTTAAAGGAACGTCCTACATTCAATAAGAACAGAAAACCCAAAATATGTGATATTATAAACGCATAAATGTATAAAACAGCATGCTCATGTGTTCGGTTAGATCAACGAAACTGGAGTGTTTTATGTCAAAATTTGCATATTTTGGGAAATATTTCAAGTTCTACATAATAGAATTTGATAAAACTCCATCATTGTATTAAGCAACATGTCCTGGTAATAATTCAAAAAGAAAATGTATAGGTCAGCGCACTTATTAGTGAATTACAGCATTTTTATCAGTTACACATGAATAAAATGACGCAAAACAGTGGTAACTGCATACACACTTACGACTGTTTTGCTCTAAATAATCGATTTCCATCTTGCGGAAATTAGTTTCGCATAATAAATACACTTTTACTGTGAAAAATGGTAAATTGTAATGATATGTTATATTAGTGAAAATATGGTTGCGAAACATATTGGTACGAAACATTTAATTTACTACAGTAATGACCGAGTGTTCCGAAAAACTGGAGCATTCCCCCTAAAGACGTATTTTTGACTTACAAATGTCTTGAATATCGGTTAAAACAACAACCGCATAACGCTGGCTTTCATAGATTGGCGATACGCGTTTCTTGTACTAAACTTGTCGTTAAATGTTTGTTTTTTTATGAAAATGGCCCCAGCCCTCCCCAGCTGCAGTCAACTCGTCATTTTCTTATTCTTAACTCTGTTTGCCTCGCTAGAATTCCATCATCTAGGGTTCAGTAGGCGCAGAGGAAGGGCAAGACTGCCCCCATCGACGGCGTGCAGTCGCTCTTTAACCTGCTAGGCAGATTGAGCTTCAGGGGCATATTCTAAGTCGACTGTCTGGAGTAGAATTACATAACAGGCAATCTGAGTGGACCAGGCGTAGGCTATATCTCGACCAATCAGATCGATTGTTATGTAATTTGAAAGGTAAACTTAACATTTGACTAGTTGGTGAATGCAACCCTAAAACTGGAAACCTTATCACAACCCTCTTCTCGGTACTGTAGTGTCCTTTTTTGCAAAATTTGGGAAGGGTGGGTATCTCCCTTCATTTTTTATGAATGAATCAAAACAACAATATGATTCTACGTGCAATCTATATCAAACATACCTAGGTACATATAAAAGTGCAAAGCATCATACCATCTACTCTTTTAAGCGCCACTCAAACGTTTATAAATAGTACACTTACACTAAACGATTTCAAAATTGATCGAATGAATGGGTGCGTTCAGGGTTCTCCCATCGGTAACCGAGTGTATTTACCGTCGGCTACCGATGGTACCATCGGTAGCCGATGGCACCGTTGGCAACCAACGAACTCTGAACGAAAATTGTACCGATCGGTAAAAAAAGGCGGATAATCAATTACCAAGAGCGTCTTCTCCCCGCAGAGTGATCGTTCGTTTTCAAATATTATGAATAAAAAGATATTTTCAGAAATAAATGGCTAAATAAAATAACTGTAGCTTCAACTATTACAATAAATTCTATCAAGAACGGTTAGAATGCTATTCGCTTGCTGTTGAAGAAAATATATGATTAGGATCGCCGTAGTTGGATTGTTATCCGCCATCTTACTGTAATGAAAACGAGGCTACCGATGCTACCCGACTTGTCTACTCTCGGGACAATTGGTTACCAACAAAATATCCATCGGTATGCCGACGGTTACCGATGGCTACCGATGGTTACCAACGGTACCGATGGCTACCGATGGGAGAACCCTGAACGCACCCAATGATATTTGTTTGTAGGGTACAAATTATCTGAATAGCATCAATAATCTAGACTAATATAAATACTGTTTGATTTCTTCTCGTCAATACATAAATACTTTCATTTCCTTATCCTGTAATCGTTTATTATAAAACAATTTTATCTTGGATGTGATATCATTTCCACGTACCAACAAAAAGCCATTAAAGTAGTTATTCATTAAATGATACATATCATACGCATCATATTCAACGGCTTCCCCTTTCCCAAACAGCAGATTTTATTTACAATAACAATTGTAACCAGTAGTTTCTTCCAAACAGACGATATGTTGATTAAGAAATGTTTAATTTTGTTTATCGTATGGTAAAGATCCCGATAAATGACATGGCACAGACTATCTAGTTAGAGATGCTCTGTCAGTTCATCTATAGAGATTTATACATAAAATATTGAGACAAAGGCAGGAAATGCTGATCATCGCGACAATGCCTGTTGATACATTGTGCCAGGAGGACAAATGGCAGTATCTCGGAAATCCAGTCTCAGACTTACAACTAATGTTTCATCAGTCAAGTTTTTATTACTCCTTAATAACTGTTCCATTTGAAAGAAAATATTACGACAAATGGGAAAAGTGTTGGTATTTACTTCTTTTCCTAAAGTCTTTTCTATTAGAGACGTCAGAACTGAGTCGACAAAGAGTTAAGGTATATGACCCATCATTAGCACCAAAGGGCCAGAGGTGAAATTTCAAAAATGCCAGTAATTCCTAAACTGTGATACACTTCCATTCCAAATACAAACATAAGCATTTTGAAAGGTTTAGAATTTTGAATTAATGTATACTTGTGGAAATACTAGACAAAAATGTTCAAAATTACCTCTCTTGCATATGAATATAGAGTAAAAGAATATTTGTAAATTATTTTCTCCCTGAAGCATAATCTTGAAATCTGGCACGGTGAATCAACTTATTTGAAGTGTATTTAGAAGTGTGTGTAATTTGGTGCATTTCGTTTAGCTAGAAAGTGGTGTTTTTAATGATGGGCCATATACCTTAAATGCTATGATAGCCCTTTATCCAGAACTCATCTCAATTATCAATCGCTCCAATGAATATACTATTTTTGTATGAATACGAGATATTGAAAATCATTATTAGAACATTAAAAAGCATGGTATAATTAGAAACACTTATAAAAACAACAATAAACCATGTAAAATTGTTCCTTTATCAGAGTAGATTCAATCTACTACCCATCCTTTGACATTATATTCTGATCAATATTACAAATTATTCTTTTTTCAATTATCCCTTTCTCAGAGATTTTGGACTGGTACCAATTCTAAAACCTTTGCAAGAACATGAGCACATAACACAATCCATTTGATTGTTAGATCCATTTTATTCATATTAACTTTCCTAAAATCTGAATAGATGCATAATAATGTTTGCTTACAAGTAATTTCTATGGTCACTCATTTCAAAATTATTTTTACAACACAAGTGTAAATTATCATGTGTGGAAAAAAGTCAAATGCCAAGAAAACGGTGGAATAGTAAAACGATAGGTATAACATTTCCTTGACTAACCACTAGTCCCCACCCCCTCTACGAAATCCATTTTAAGCTTAAAATTCTTATGATAGATTCAAAATTGGACAAAAACGATTACAGTTGTTTTGATAAAACAAAACAACTGTACAATAGTACCGGCCGAAAATGACAGTGACGTGGGCTAATGTTTACTACTTGACAACCAATCAAATCTGTTCGTATTTGTAACGGTGTAAATCAGACGAATTGATTGGTTTTGCGGCAGTAAACATCAGCCTACGTCACTGTCATTTTCGGCTGGGACTATTGTAGTCACTTTTGAATCTATAATAGTATAGCTTTTCCGGCTGTTTACTTCCCTCGTTCAAGAAATCTAATATACGTAACAGATGCCCATATGCGCAATAATGCCGTAGCCGGACTATAAATTTGGGCCGGAATCTGAAAAAGGTCCTTTAAGGCTTTAGAGACCAACTTGGTTCCAGATCAGACTGCGTATACACGCAGTCTGATCATGAACCATGTTGTTCTTTAATAGCTTCTTGGTGACCTGTCGCAACCATAAGATAGCCGCATAGATCCCAGTCAGACTGCACTTAGGCACATATTGTTTAAAAAAAACATGGTACCTTAACTACTATAAGGGCCCTTTTCCAGATCCAGGCTCTTCTATATTATGTGGGAGTGACCATGCGCGGATCCAGAAGGGGGGGGGGGGGGGTCAGGGGGTCATGACCCCCCCCCCCTGGAATTTGGCAAAAAAGGGGGTTGTCGAAAAGAATACTGGTTATGTCCCAAATAAGCTGCGTCATTCGTCCCTGTTAGCCGCGACAAACCGTTATTATATTTAGTCTTTTATAGTATGACATGTATCTGCATGTGTATCCAAAGGGGGGGGGGGCGGGGTCAGGAGGTCTGACCCCCCCCCCCCTGAAATTTGGCGAAAAAAAGGGTTAAAGATCGTATGACCCCCCCCCCCCCTTGGAAAAAATACCTGGATCCGCGTTTGTGAGTGGATAACAAATATATTGCTGATAAACAGGTTCGGTCCATTTCCCCCAATAATTTTCGCTCCATTTGAAGACATAACGAGATTCGGTTTTGCTATCCGCATGCAATAATCTCCTTATGCTCAACAAGCCATCAAATTGCTTATCAAATACATTAGGCTCGAGTTGTATGCACGGAATCACCATTTTAGCTCCATGTTACAGTCAGTATTAATCCCTTCCCAAATAAGGCCTGGTTTTGACGTCCCTTATAAAAATGGCTTGTGAACATATTGAGGCAAAAGAAGAAAATGCTGATGATCAGCATTTTCTCCTTTTGCTTCAATATTTTATGTGCTATTTTGCACACAAATCATATTGTAATTAACGTCTACATATATTTTGCCGTCTGCAGCAGCTTTCAAATTAGATTACCCTAAATTTTGTCGTTTGGTAATGGGCTAAGACACTGTAGTACAATGGTGAGATGTGGGCTTCAGATTTGAAGGGTATTTCCAACGTCCTAGGGCCAAAGTAAAGAGATTATCCCCACGTTGCTCCTCCTCCGCCAGGTAAAATGGGGTGCGCATGAGAGTTTACAGTGACATTTCACAATAGTTTTTACATAAATTTTACTTTTATTTCATCTGAAAGAGCATAATTATTTTCTTACGAAAATTCTGAAATTTTCAAGCCAAATTATTTAACCGTTTACGAGAAACATATATTTTTGTGCTAAAATTTAACAAATTGTTGTGGACAACAGTTCGGATTTATATAGAATTTGTCATTTCTGTCTCAACTTTAAAGACGTGTTTTTCGCTTATAAATAACAACTTCAAAAGACTGAGAGCATTTCTATGCATTAGAATAAACAATCTTTGCATCAAGACATACTTGAAATAAATGTGAAATGTCACTTTAAAGCCAACGTAATGGTGTTGCAAGAATTGTCGACTGTTTACAGCCGATATGAACCTTTATGAACATTGACAAGTTCAGCACAAAATCACTTCCCGATAAAATTCGTCCATCCTACGTGTGATTGAATATTAATATAACAACAAGATACTTCCTAATTAGTACAATAAGGTGCTCCAAGACATCTTCACTAAAATACCCTGGACATGTCCCAATATAGCCTTAAGTTACGTCCATTGAAATATAACCTTTCCCAAACAATGAAACAAAGATGCACAAAGAAAATGCTTGGAAAAACATTGAGACAAAAGAAGAAAATGCTGATATTTTCTGTGATTTATTGTGCACCAATCATTTCCTCATCAGCATTCATTTTGTCTTCAGCAGCAGCTTTCAAAATTAATAGGATCTTCCAAAGGTTATGTTGCTTGGGAAAGGGATAATTGGACAGTTTATAGGTTTCTTGTTCTCGCCAGATTTACCAGCCTTGCTCGTTATATTATAGCATTTCGATGCTTTTTAACAAAAACCTCGTAACTGCAGCTTAAAAAAGCTGCAGTTATGAGGGTTTTGTTTAAAACCGAGAATTATCTGTATGTGTGCTTCATAGCGGGATTCTGTTTCTTATTGTATCTAATTACGCTCTAGATAGACAAACTTTTCTAATCATTAAAATGGCAATTTGCACTTTCTAGATGATTGAATTATGAGAGCTGAAATATCGTAGTCTTCGTATAAGTATTAGGTGCATTATTTTCATAAGTTCGTGAATTAGCAATTCGGTATGCATAATACTAAGATTTTCTTCTGTAGGACCCTTAATGCATGCAACCCATCATTAGCAATAAAGAGTCAGAAGTGAAATTTGAAAAGTGCCAGTAATACCTAAACTGTGTCACATAAATTTTCCATTCCAAATACAAACATAAGCATTTTGATATGACGCACGGAAAGGGTCTAAAAACGAAAATACAGGTGTACCTACATATATAAGTACACCTCTAACATCGTAGGTGCGCTTCTAAATTTATAGGTACACCTCTATTTAAATTACTAGCGCAGCTCTGAATTACAGGTGCGCTTTTTAAAGTAGTCAATCAGAGCGCTCGTCTTATCCAGCTAAAATTCCAGAGGACATACCGGAAGTGCGATGAAAATGACATGTATAAAAACAGATTCTGATTGGTCATTCGAAAATAGGTCAAGACTTCAAAAATAGATTTAGTGGTGCACATATAAGCCTAATATAGAGGTTTCTTTAATGCTTTTCGGTGGATTATCGGGAAATAATGGTAGATTATCATTTTGATAAACCCACTGTCTATCAAGTGAAATTATCAAAAACTTGTGCCCCGCTTTCGTGTATTTCATCCTATCTGACGTTATATAAGCCGGGCCAAATAAGTGACGTCATCATAAGCGTTGCATAGCAGTCACGTGCAAAATGACGCGCTATAAGAAAATCTGTCATGTTCTTTTTTTTTTTTTTTTTTTTTTTTTTGCATTTTGCCTAATTTTTGCATTAAAAAAATAGAATAGTCGCTTGTTTTTCGTGTAAGATCGATTGATATTTCATTTCGTGAACAACGAAAGCTACATTTTCACTCGTGGCTTCGCCACTCGTGAAAATAAAGCTTTTGTTGTTCACTCAATGAAATATAAATCGATCGTACACTGAAACAAACGATTATCCTCTATATACCTTTTAATTTCTAGGTGCATCAGTATTAAGATAGAAGCGTGCCTACAATTTTAGAGGTGTACTTATAAATTAGTAAGTACACCTGTATTTAGATAGTGGTGTACCTACAAATTTATAGGTGTACCACTATTCAAATAGAGGTGTAGGCCCTACCTATAAATTTATAGCTACACTTCTATTTTCGACTTCAGACCCTTTCCGTACGTCATATTTTGAATGGTTTAAAATGTTGCATTATTAATGTATATAAAAATATTATACAAAATGTTCAAAATTACCTCTCTTGACTGCATACATCTTCGCTAGCCAAGGTTGAACCCACCTACGTTTGTATTCACCCTTGGCGGATTTAGTCCGTTTTTCTTGAAATCGCGAAACGCCGCCTAGCGGTTGTTCTGCTGGTCGTTTACGTCCATTATTGATGACGTCATTAACGCGCGTTGTCTTTCGCGTCAAACGTCATGCAGATTATGTAAAAGTTAGCTCCTTTTTTGGTCGAATTGTCGAAAGTATAATAATTCGTCGATTAAAGTTAGGGAATTCCTGTCTATTGCAGTGAAATTCTTAGGAAAAATCGCCCATCTTCGCGTTTTTTGAGTTACAAATGCAATGCTTTTTCCCGCCCGTTGTCATGATTTGGTTACTCATAACAAATGTGTCAGTCGACAATCTGATTGGTTCCAGCGAGACCTCGCTGGAACCAATGAAAACGCTTTCCAGGAGACCAAGAAAATCGGACTAAATCCGCCAAGGGTGAATACAGAAACGACGTTACGTCGGAGATGTCACCCTTGGCTTGCGAAGATGGACTGCATATGAATATAGCGTAAAATAGTGTTTTTAACTTATCACTATCTTGAAACCTGGAACGGCGAATCAACTTATGTGAATTGTATTTACAAGTGTGTGTAATTTGATGCATTTCGTATGGCTTGAAAGTCGTGCTTTCAATGATGGGCTATACACCTTAATGTACTCTCAGAGAGTAGTAAGCAGGCGGCGCTCTTTCAATATTTTGACGGCAAAAACTTGATTTGTTCCAATTTGAACACTTAGCTGTTGCAAATACTATTAACACAAATACGGGTTGTGTATAATACAGAAAAAACGAGACAAAAGGAGAAAAAGCCGATCACCAGCATGTTCTTGTTTTGTCGCAATGTTTTCTTAAGCCTTAATGTTCTATCAGCATGGGCGGATCTAGAGGGGAGTCGGGGGGTGGGGGTAGTACGGACTCCCCTGGCATTAGTCGAAAATTAATTTTTGACTATATAAATTTAGTGTAACATTACATATTTACTACATTTTAGGCCAGAATTCAGGCTTGGACCCCCCTGGCAAAAAATCTTGGGCTTGGACCCCCCCCCCTGGAAAAAATCCTGGACCCGCCCTTGTATCAGGGACATCAAAGCAAGGTCTCAAGAACCCACGCGAAATCACAGACCAGATGAGCATGAGTAAAGTAATGTAATGGTTCTTATTCAGTACAAATAAGTAAAAGGCTACTATAAAAGGCGCCAAAATCGGATTATTTTCCACACAATGTGTCATATCTTGGAAAGCTTTCGGCGTTTATGAGAGCGACTTTCCATAAACAGATTTACACGTCATCTGCGGCTAATCTGGATCGCACTAAAATTGGGAAGTGTAGAAAAAATATTGACCAAAATAAGTCTGTGCGAAATGCTCTTAGTACATTTTCCAAATGCGGCATCTGATTGTCGCTTACTTAGTATTGTCCGTTTGCCAAAATTAGATTTTATGGACTTCCCAGAAAATCCCTTTTAGCGTTAGATGTACACGCACAATAGGCATGAATTTTGTGCTGAAAATAGACTGGGTTTACATTATTATATTTATAAATCGTCGGTTATTTGTTATAACATATCGATGAAGATGTATTTGCGATGTTTTAGAATTACACCAAAGAATTACTATTGTTCGTCCGAAAATACGTTACGGCTTACTTGATAAAATCCTTCCCTATTGTAACAAGGCTAAACGATCAATGTATAAGAACGCCACTGAATGATGACCCCTCGGCAGAGACAAACACCGACCCCGTACACTGTGTAAGCTGCACCATGTCTCCCTTCGTCAAGCCCAGTACGATTGTGTTAGATGCCGATGGAGCGCTTCCGACGAATGCCGAGTGAGCGTCTATGGAAATGAGCAACTGTCCGTTTTTCTTAAGCCAACACTGAAATCAGAAAATGATGTGTTTACAGATCGAATCTTGAGGAAAGATTTTGATAATGCAAACAAAGAAACACAATCTATCTTGAGGTATACCATCTACTGTTAGATACCAAACGATTCGCGCAGCTTCGGTCGTCCCTCGTCAATTTCTGTTGTCACAGATGACGTCAGGATATTGTCGAAGGTGTTCAAACGTCGATTTCCGTTGCCACGGATGACGCCCGAAGTGTTTGGAATCTAATTATGGAAGGAATACCTTAATTTACTGAGTGTCCATAAATATCCCAATAACACTTTGTAGTTAGTTAAGTCAAGGAATTGTTTCTAATACTTCGAGTCTCTTAGAATCAGAACAGATGTAAGCTAATAGTACTTCAGATGCATAATTATGCCAAGGTGTAAAGTACGACTCCATATTTTCTTCATGCTTTTCTCTGATTGCTTTCTTTTGTGATTGATAAATTATTAGCATTGTGGGTAATTCTAATCGGCCTACCATTTAGGCAATCCACCCGTAATGAGATTCGTGCGACGTTATTCGTTGCGTATCCGAACCTATTCGAACCACGTCGAGAACTTCCTGATGTCCTAGTTTTCGGTAATAATCATTTTACGAATCTTGAGATCATTTAACCCTACTGGTGCCTGTAAATTGACAACGCCGGATTTTAATCAGATTGAGACATAAAGAGAAGACGCACCATAACTCTTGGGTCAGTTTCTGTTTCATCCTTCTGCAGCGTTACAGTAAACATATAGACCCCGGTCAGAGGGATGGTGAATATGGAGGACAGGTATTGGGATCAAACGTGCTGCCCGGGCTGGATATTACATCGGCAAATACCGGAGTATCACAGAAAACACTTAACCGAGCTACAGATAAGAGGGATGATGACTTCTCAAATTTTCAAAATGAATATTTCACTTACTCGTACAAATAAATGTTTATTAAATCCTATGTTGTGGGTACTCATTTGAATCGTCTTGTCGAGACGATTCAAATGAGTGCCCACAACATAGGGTTTGTTTTTGAATTTAAAAAAAATAGAATGTCATCAAGCTCTGGACTCACCATCACCCTTGGGTCAGTTTCTGTCTCATCTTTCTGCAGTGTTACAGTGAACATGTAGACCCCGGTCAGAGGAATTGTGAATATGGAGGTATTGGGATCGAACGTGCTGCCTGGACTGGATACTACATCCGTAAATATCGGAGGTCGGCTGGATCGGAGTAATGAGCGAGGCTTGGACGCGAAAAAGTAAACCTCCGAGTTACCTAGATGAAAAATGGCATGAAAGAAAAACAATTATTATTGTAACAAAACTTTGATATTGCTGAAAATTGCCATTCTGGCTTTAGAAGTAAAATGTAATCTGCAGAGTAAACTAAAAGGGACAATGATGTAGGCATGGTGGAAAGCCAAATATTTCAGAAATTTAGTCCATGTGAAATTGTTATTCTGTCTTTCGAAGTAAAATGTAAACTTTGGTATAGAAAACACACATTTTCGTGGGAAAATAATCTAGGTTACCTAGACGGAAATATCGCACTTGATGAAACGTGCAGCTAAGTTGAATAAGTCAGAAAATTAAACTTTTCCGTTCTAAAATTGTTAGCGATGACAAAATATGGATGCTTATAAAATAATGATTTTTTTGCCAATATATAGCCAAGGAAATATTATTATCAGCATTTTCTTCTTTTGACACAATATTTATTAAACTCTTTCTACTAAAAGCGTCGAAGCCAGGACTTGTCGGAAAATGGTTAACTTCGCTGTCTTGAATGCCATGCTTGCTTTATAAACAAATAAGAATGTTACCTGTTTGTGAAGCTGTTGATATCTTGGTGGATAAGTCTCCGATTGTTTTGTTGTATTCGCCAGTCAACGCAACAATTTGTTCTATCTTCCTGCTTAAATCAGTTACGTTCAGTTTAACGTCACGAATATCAGTAACGCCAGTACTTTGAATATTTGTTAATTCCACTCGAACTGCATTAATCGACGTATTTACAGCTGCATTCTGCGAAGTGGTTTGCTTTATAAACGCTGATGCTGATGTATTTAGCAGTGAAAGTTCCCGATTTAATTCAGTAAAATTACTAACTACATAAGAATTTTGGTTAGTTAAATCTGTATTAAGTTTGTTAACGGAAGCTGTATTTGAACTGATTGACTGATTTTGAGAAGCTATTTTCTTTTCAAGCTGTACCATCTCGGATGAAATTCCAGTAAGGTCTTTTTGTATTGTTTCATTTTGTCGTCTGATAGACTGCGACAGCTGGTCAATGTTATTCGACTGGTTCTGCACCTGAACGTCTAGGCCTGACACAGCTGTAGATATGTTTGTAACCCCGTCTATCATGTTGTCGACTGTCGTTTGTAGCTTCTCCAGACTTATGTTCAGTGACGCCACATCTCCGGTGAATCTTGAATCCAGAACACGTAGGTCACGTGACAGTTTGACTACGTTTCCTGTGAGAAATGCAAAGCGCAGCAATATTACATTTCGTGTCAATAGAAAGAAGTATTAAAAGAAGATAAAAATCATTTGTAAATTTGGATGACAAGAAGCAAGTTTATAGGGGAGGGGGTCTAAAGCCACTGTCAGGGTCAGTGTCTGAATACTGGAGGGGCTAAATACGAAAAAGAAAGAATACTTGAAAAAATAGAGTAAAGAATATTGACAAATCTGTTTCTGTAGTAGCCTATTTATGCAATGGCCTGTAGCACGGGCAATACATACATTTTCGCATTTACGTAGCTTTGATTTTGTTCCTTTTTATCGTCTACTCAAATCTATAAATCTACATCTGTAAAACATTCGACAGGACTTCAATTCATCCAAAGTAGGCCTAATGAAACATTTCCAAAACATGATCAGGTTTTGGCCTAACCATAACCAAATCATATCAATTTTGTCGCCTGCAAAAAGATTCAAATTTGAGCCGTACTTCTCTTTAGTAGTTTTGGGAAAATATCAAAGACATGACATACCTCTATCTTCATCAAGCGTTGATTTCACGTTTTTCACAATAGTTTGGACGTTCGTTAACGTAGTTTCCACTTGTTGCCTTTTGGCGATTTCTTGTTTTAACGTCTTGTTTAACCCTTTTCCAAAACGGCAACATTTGAGGGTAGTCCAGTTCAAAAGCTGCTTCATGCGAAAAGGAAGATGCTGATAATTATCAAAACACCGCAAAATGTAGCATGGAAAAACTGAGGCAAAAGAAGAAAATGCTGATTATCAGCATTTTCTTCTTTTGCCTCTATGTTTCCAAATACCTTTCGTTATGGACGTCAAAACCAGGTCTTGTTTTGAGAAATATTCAAAATATTACAAACCTCTATCTTCATCAAGCGTTGACTTCACGTTTTTCACGATAGTCTGGTCGTTCGTTAACGTCGTTTCCACCTGTTGCCTTTTGGTGATTTCTTGTTCCAACGTCTTGCTTAACCCTTTTCCAAACGACAAAAATTAGGGTGTTCAAATTCGAAAGCTACTGCAGACAATGAAGAAGATCAACTAGAAAGACCTGAAGGTCTTGAGTCGCTCCACAGGCCTGAATTTCTTGTGGTTTACTATTAAAAAAAATTGACAAATTCATCTAAATGCTTAAACTGATATATTTTTAAATTCTTGTGATTCTTAGAGCAGAAACAAAGTAAAGAGAAGCAATTATGTGGTCAAAGCGAAAAGAAGGTAAATGATTGACTAATATTTTGGAGATTTTTAGAGTGATGATAAAGTTGAAAACTGTCATTATGCCAAATTCAAAGGCACATAATTCAATATGTGAGTTATTTGTGGTAGACTAAGGGAAGTAACTTTTGATATGAGCAATTTAAAGTTCAGTAAGAGTTGTTTTTCTTTGTGATAATCAGTTCAAGAAGTTGCGATTGTGCCGGTCATGAAAATAAAGACATTCTGATTTAAAAATATGATTTTGACTTGATAATTTATGTCTTGAACACCACAATAATCAAGCTGAATATTAAACTTGTGCAAGATCTTATGGTCTGTCCAAATTTTGTCAGTATTAATCTATTATTTGGCCACAAAAGTGAAAAAAGTTTTGAAAACTGAAATTTTGTCAATTTCTAGGGCACATTACTCAGTTAGTAGCAATGCAATCATCCTGAAAATTACACAAAAGCAAGATCTTGTTGTCAACAAGATTCTCTCCAAATATCATCTTGATTGGTTAACAATTATGGTTGTTAGAGTGAAAACAAAGTCGAAAATGGAAATTTTGTCAAATTCAAGGGCACACAACTCATGATGTAAAATTCCGATCAAGCTGAAAATTAAACTCAGGCAGGATATAATGCTTATATATATTCTGTCCAAGTTTTGTCTTGATTGGTTAATATTTGTAGATTTTAGAGTAAAAATAAGGTCAAAACCAGCTTTTTCTGATGTTCAAGGGCAGATAACTCAAGTTATTCTTGTTCAATCCAAACTCTTTGTAGGAATCTGAGAGAGGGTCACCCAATGATTATTCCTGTGAAGTTTGGTTGAAATCCATCCAGTAGTTTCTGAGGAGAAGATTTTTAAAGAAAAAGTTTACGGACGCACGGACGGACGGACGCACGGACGGACGCACGACGGACACACCGCCATGACAATAGCCCGCTGGCCTGAAAGGCCAGTGGAGCTAAAAAGGTGTAAAATATAGCATAGAAAGTATTGAGGCAAAAGCAGAAAATGCTGATGATCAGCATTTTCTCCTTGTGTCTCAATGTTTTCCCCAAGACCTTCCTGTTAGGTCTTGTTTGGGAAATATTCGAAACATTACAAACCTCTATCTTCGTCAAGCGTTGATTTCACGTTTTTCACGATAGTCTGGACATTCGTTAACGTCGTTTCAACTTGTTGCCTCTTGGTGATTTCTTGTTCCAAAGTCTTGTTTAAACTCTCCACATCTCGGCGTAGGAATTCCGTCAAGTCGTTCTTGCTCTGCACCTCCTTCTCCAATGCTTCTCTTTTAGCAACCTCTTCATTTAGCTTAGCTGCTAGATTGGCCGTTTGGGCAGCTAGAATATCCAGTTCCGATTGTCCAGTGTTTACAATTGCCGTTGTGTTAGCTTCTGTAAATCCTAATTCCGAAATTGATATTATACAAGTAAAAAACAACGAAAAGATCATTTTAGAATTCACTGAATCCATCTTTAACTACAAATGCATGTAAATAAAATCTTAGCCAAAACAATTGAGTCGGGATCTGGAAAAAGGATCGTTAAATGGCACATGAGACAAAAATTAATGGTCAGACTGTACGTTGTACCTATAAGTGTAAATTGACCAGAACCCAAGCTACTCTTTTGGTATCTACAGAAAAGTATCCAGTAATGACAACAGCATGGATCCTTTTCAGACTATGTGTATAAGGAGACTGATCGTGATCAATGTTGATGTAAAGTTTCATAAAGGCTCCTTTACCAAGATCCCAGCCCAAATGCCTTGGTTGTGTTGTGTTGCCTTAATCTTAACTCACTGTACTTTTGACCCCTTTCCTCGTTCGTCTTCTACCCGAAGAAAATATCGTCGCTTTGCAACGAAAACCTCGTAACTGCAGCTTTTTTTAAGCTGCAGTTAGGAGGTTTTTTGTTGAAAAGCATCGATTTTTAGCTCCACTGGCCGAAGGCCAGCGGGGCTTATGTCATGGCCCTGTGTCCGTCGTCCGTCCGTCCGTCCGTCCGTGCGTCCGTGCGTCCGTGCGTAAACTTTTTCTTTAAACATCTTCTTCTCCAAAACTACTGGACCAATTTTAACCAAACTTCACACGAATCATCCTTGCATGAATCTCTACCAAATTCCTTCAAAAGAATAAAATCTATGCAGAACTTGAATTTTAATTAATTTAATTGAATTAAATTTTCGAAAAATCTTTAAAAATTCTTCTTCTCCAAAACTACATGACCAATTTCAACAAAACTTCACAGAAATCTTTTTTGCATGAATCTCTACCAAATTCCTTCAAAAGAATAAAATCCGCGCAGAACTTGAATTTTAATTAATTTAATTAATTTAAATTTTCGAAAAATCTTTAAAAATTCCTTTTCTCCAAATTACTGGACCAATTTCAACCAAACTTCACACGAATCATCCTTGCATGAATTTCTACCAAATTCCTTCAAAAGAATAAAATCTATGCAGAACTTGAATTTTAATTAATTTAATTTAATTAAATTTTCGAAAAATCTTTAATATTTCTTCTTCTCCAAAACTACTGGACCAATTTCAACCAAACTTCACTGAAATCTTCCTTGCATGAATCTCTACCAAATTCCTTCAAAAACCAAATTCCTTCAAAAGAATAAAATCCGCGCAGAACTTGAATTTTAAATAATTTAATTGATCTAAATTTTCGAAAAATCTTTAAAAAAAATTCTTCTCACAAACAACTAAACCAATTTCAACCAAACTTTACAGGAATGTTCCTTGCATTAATCTCTTCTTAATTCCTTGAAAAAAATAAATTCTATGTAGAACTTAAATTTTAATTAATTTAATTAAATCAAATTTTCGAAAAATCTTTAAAAATTCTTCTTCTCCAAAACTACTGGATCAATTTCAACCAAATTTTACAGAAATGTTCCTTGCATTTAATCTCTTCTTAATTCCGTAAAAAAATAAATTCTATGTAGAACTTGAATTTTGATTGATTAAATTTAATTAAATTTTCGAAAAATCTTCTTTTCCAAAACTACTGGACCAATTTTAACCAAACTTCACACAAATCTTCCTTGCATTTATCTCCTCTAAATTCCTTAGAAAAATAATTTCTGTGAAGAACTTAAATTTTAATAAATTTAATTAAATTGAATTTTCGAAAAATTGTTCAACACTCTTCTTCTTCAAAACTACAGGACCAATTTCAACTGAACTTCACAGGAATCTTCCTTGCATGAATCTCTTCCAAATTCCTTCACGATCGGATGAAAAGCATGGCCGTTGTGGGCTAGGTGATTTTTTTTTTTCGCTATATGAAACAGTGTAATTTTAAGAAAATTTTAAAAACATTTCTGCTCCTTAATCACTTATTGGATTTCATTCTGGTGTAGCATGAATCTTCTTTGAATAGACCTCTATTGTATTCCTTTAAGAAGTTAGTAGTCTAAATGTCTAAAAGCCAGTGGAGCGATACAGGGCCATCTTGGCCCTCTTGTTTTTAGACTTTATCGCTCAGTTACGATATTACGGCACATGTTTATAAATATTACCTATGTAAACATGAGAAAGCGTCCTTAATTTTCATTATAATTTTACATGTATTGGTTCAAGTCTACAAATTTTGCAGCTGTAGGTTACATGCAAGATTCGAACCATCACATGCAAAACTACAGTAGTTCGATATTGTGCTAAGTTTACATAGATAAATTTTGAAAACTGCTATGAGAAAGGTATTTATGATAATGGGTGGTTATATCGTTTGCGTCGCCTTTAAGCATTTACCATGCGGCAAAAATAATACTTTTCTAACTTCAAACATGTTACAGACGGTATTTTCAAGTCAATGAAATGGTACATTCTATTTATTTATTTATTTTGTCTTTCTGGGTAAAAACTATTGTATGAAATAAAGAAATTCTTTGTTACAAGCAAATTCTTCGTTATCTGCTTTGTTAGCCAAAGCCATTTTTCGGGGCGTCAAAAGGCGTCATTATATGGGAATGGCTTCAATCCTTACTACATTATCTTCCCGGTTTGGAAAGGATTCTACTGCCCTAGAGTCAACAAAAAGGGAGATAAATTGTAATAGTGGCCGTTTTTTGTTTATAATAGTTACCTCCCGTTTTTCCATTAAACATTTGAGATTATCCAGCATGGATCCAGACCGGCCTGTGTGTACACGTAGTCTGATCTAGATCCACCTTGTCCTCCTTTAGCCCATTACCAAACGACAAAAACCTATATACTGGTTCGAATTCAAAGAAGTTACAGATGGCAATTTCTAGTGAATGGAATTTTCCATTTTTTTTTTTTTTTTTTTTTTTTTTTTTTGTCTTTTTGGATAGAGAACATTGTGGAAAATGAAGAAATTGCTGGTCACAAGCAATTTCTTCATTTTCCACAATGTTTTCCAAAGCCATTATCTTATAGGGATTGGATTAGATTGGTCGAAATAGGGAAATGGTGCATACATACGACAGCCAAACATAGTGTTATACAGACTAGAAAAGGGTAATGAATTGCACAAAAACATAGAGGTGAAAGTCCTGAGTAAATCTGAAAAAAATTCAGGGACAGTAATGTTGAAAGTCAGACTAAAGATACCCTTTTTAGACAAAGTTCTATAACGATAGTCATGCCGTTAAGCCTTTCCTAAAACATACTGAAGTTTTTTGTATCACTTGCAGAAAATGCTCAGGGGCCTGTTTCATCAAAATATTTAAGACGTGTTTTTGACTTACCGACGACTTAAATAACGCTTAAAACAACAATCGCGTTGCCTGGCTTTTGGTTGATTGGCGATACGTGACTCTTCCCCTGAACATGTGGTGAGACCGTGAGACATCGGTAAGTCAAAAATACGTCTTAAATGTTTTGATGAAACTGGCCCCTGGTCTACCTGCGAAAAAAAGACAAAAGAAGAAAATATTGGTTGTCATAAAGTTTATTATCTTCCATACTAACTTGTATACAAATTATATATATCAACTGTTATTTGGTCATTCTTAAGCAAATTCGCAAATTGGGTAGAACAGCTTTTAAAACTTCCTCTGTGTAAGTCAGAAAAACCTGTGTAGATACGGTATGTCTAATAATGATATTTGCTATAAGATTTTTTAATTGGAATTTTTACATGTTTTATTGTGTCTAAATATAGGTTCATTCCATGAAATCGGCCTTTTAAATCGATAAATATCGAAAATTCAATAAAATCGTTTAGCAGAAATGGTTAGTCAATAACATGATTATTTTGCGTGACTTTCTGAAATGTTACCCGTTATGCTAAAAAGAACTTTCTGTGAATCGTCAAAAGTATCGACCCTAGCCCCGGTTTCTCGAAAATTAAGTAGGCCTACGTTCTCAGACTCAAATCTGGCCGCCCCAATTCTTTCACATTTTTGGAAAGAGTTGGGGAGTTAAGATTTATGTGCTAGATATAGGATAAGAAACGTTGAGGTTATTTAAGGTATCTAACCCCTCAAAAGCACCAAAGAGCCAGGGGCGAAATTTGAAAAGTGCAAATAATTCCTAAACAGTGTTACATTTCCATTCCAAACACAAACATAAGCATTTTGCACGGTTTAGAATTTTGAATTAATGCATACTTATGTAAATATTTGACAAAAATGTTATAAATTACCTCCCTTGCATATGAATATAGAGTAAAATGATATTTGTAAATTATTTTCCTCTTGAAGGATAATCTTAAAATCCAGCACGGTGGATCAACTTATGTGAAGTCTATTTACGAGTGTGTCAAATTTTATGCATTTCGTATGGCTAGAAAATGTAGATTTTTTCAGGGTCTGTAAACCTTAAAGTAGGCCTAGAGAATGATGATCACCAATGTTTTCTTCTTTTGTCTCAACGTTTCCCTAAGCATTTTCAAAACGGTAGCCTACGTCAAGCTAGATATATTTCTTTGTTCGGAAAGTTTGTGGGATAGAAAACATTGCACGTTGAAAATGTCTTTTTCCACTATGTTTTCTAATGCTTTTATCTTGTGGGTCGTAAAAAAAGCGTCATTTTGCTATCTATGTGGTAGATCTAATTTGTTAAACTGATAAATTTAGTTGCCTATGCCTATTTATTAGCCCCAATATATAGGCCTTGATCTATATCTATAGATATGCCTGCCTTTGACAAGGAAAAGTTTGTTGGGGTTTTGTGTTTCACTTTCAGTTTCGTATTTCAAGGTAGGCTACATCTCTGAGCTTTCTTGAAAAGACTTGTTCTTTAATGAAACACTAACGAGTTTCAAGGGAGGTGCTGTCAACAAAACAAAATTTTAACGTGGAAAGTTTGATGGGAAACATTGTCGGAAATGAAAAAAGTGTTCGTGATAGATCTAGACAATCCAAAAAGGAAAGGCTTTTTTTTAAATTTCTTGAACTTGAAATTGCCGTCTACAACGCCTTTCAAATTGAAAACAGTCCAAAAATTTGCCGCCTGGTAATGGGTTAATTTGTCGATGAAAAACCCGTATCACTAGGACCCTTTTCGCTTGATGACTCATTCTTCTAAATTACGCAAGGCTAGTGGCGGGGCATTCTAGAAATGTCACGTGGTGTTACTAAATATAGATTACACCATGGGTTTCCCGATCGATCCTGCATTCTGATTGGTTAGAATCGTTCTAGAAGTTTCTGCAGTGCGTCACTTCCCCCGGCGTCGACCTCCTCGTGTTAGTTGTAACCCAGACAAAGGGACGAGAAGACGTGAAACATTACAACGGAACAGAAAAGGCTCATTTATTTTTATTCAAGATACAGAAGAACTAAAAGAAGTGAGTATACTTTAGATCATGACATTGAAAGTGTGCTGTAACATTTTAACTGCCGATTTTGTGTAATATTTTGGTTCGGAAGAAAAAATATTGATCGGCATTCCGAATCGGATAACAAGGATAAGGAAGGGGCGGTCCCTCTAAAACTTCGTTTTCAGTTATCTTTCCTCCTAGATCTATTAGAAATCTACCCCCTAAGCTTGTGTGTTTACTTTTGTAAATGAATAAATTTACTTATACAATGTCAGATTGACACATTTGCGAATTTCATCATTAAGATTTTTGTGTTGTGTCGCTGAACACGTGGGCCGAACGGGCGGATATGCACCAGAGAAGTTGAGTGAGAGGACTAAAATCTGGTGGTTGTTTTTTTTGGCAGAAATGTTATTTTAGTGGAGATTTTTAGGTTTTCAACATTTGAAGAATGCTAGAAAGGTGTTTTCCAGAAGTTTTGAATTGCCCCTCTTGAATGAAATGATGAACGTTTTATAATCCGTTTGCTTTCTTCTTTCAGCAAAATGGCAAAAGCCCCAGCAGTAGGAATTGATTTAGGCACAACATACTCCTGTGTTGGTGTGTTCCAGCACGGGAAAGTTGAAATCATCGCCAACGATCAAGGAAACAGAACCACACCTAGTTATGTAGCTTTCACAGACACTGAAAGACTGATTGGAGATGCTGCGAAGAACCAAGTGGCCATGAATCCAGGCAACACCGTGTTCGGTAAGAAATCATGGGTTTGTCTACAATGTCTTTGAACTTGGACAGTCCATTATTCCATAAGGTTTAAAAATTGTGTCAGAAGATTCACTAATTGAATGGAACTATTTAATAATGATTGTTCTAACATAGAGACAAATTCTTTTATGTCTGTATGACATTGCTATTCCAGTCTGTAACTTCAGCATAGAACCTAAATGAAATATTGATGATATGCTTTAAAATCATTACATCCATACCCTTACACTCTCACTATATAAATCAAATTTCATTTTGTTTCAGATGCCAAACGTTTGATTGGTAGAAAGTTTACAGATGCAACAGTACAGTCTGATATGAAACACTGGCCATTCACAATAATCAATGAAAGCACCAAGCCAAAGATCCAAGTAGAGTACAAAGCTGAAACCAAAACATTCTTCCCAGAGGAAATCTCTTCCATGGTCCTCTTGAAGATGAAAGAAACTGCTGAGGCTTACCTCGGAAAAGTAAGTTTAGTTACTTAACCTTTTTCTGCTAACAAGACTGGGTTTTGATACCCCTGAAGGAGAGATTATCAGAAAACATTAAGGGCAAAAAAGACTGCTGGTTATCATTACTTTATGTGCTATAATGTACACATGTCATGAAATAACACCTATTTTGACCGCTGTAGCTGTAGCAATTAAGTGAATTTGGTGTTAACATTAGCATTTGTTAGCCAATCTTGATCAAGCATGGTCCAAACTCCAAACATGTATCAACATGAGTTCTGCAAGAAAGATTTCGAGTTGGGTTGGACCAGGATGTATGTAGTTATGTTTTCCAAAATGTATTCTACCAAGAAAGTCTTAAAATATTTAATTTCGATCAACTTGTTAAGTTGAAAATATTGTATGCAACTACATCCATTATGCCTACATCAGAGCAAGAGATCAGTTTGTTACTTTTTAATGCAAACACCCATGTTTTGGGTAATCATTTGAATCTCAAGACGATTTGAATGCGTACCCGCAACATTGGGTTTGATGAACAATTAGAGAAATATCCCATTTTGAAAGGAATTAATCCCCTCTTTTCTGAACCTCTGCTATGATATATATTGACAAACTTGTTTTCTACCATTTCAGACAGTAACAAATGCTGTAATCACAGTACCAGCCTACTTCAATGATTCCCAGAGACAGGCTACAAAGGATGCCGGTACCATCTCTGGTCTAAATGTCCTCCGTATTATCAATGAACCAACAGCAGCTGCCATTGCTTATGGTCTAGATAAAAAGGTTGGTATCAATAATCTACCATATCAGTGAAACTCGTGCTACAGGCCTGTATTCATTGTTCTGAGAATTGAATATTTTGTCTAAACTTTTCACTGTTGGGCAATGGGTTAAAGGTAGTAAAGCTAAAAAGTGCTATTTTGGGACGGTTACACATGATGATATACCACAGACCTGTTCTGATTATGATAGGACAGAAAACTGAATATATCTGAATTTTAAAGTCAAAATGAAGCAAGATTAGTTTACAATTACATGCAGGACGATGAGGTGGACCTTGATCTTTGTCTTAATTTCTTATTTTTCAAACCATTTCTCAAGGAACAAAATTTTTGATTCGTCAAATCTCTTGTGTTGCATACTTTGCTTAAGGTTTACGAACTGAGAATGAAATGCAGAGCCAGAGGCGAAATTTGAAAAGTGCCAGTAATTCCTAAACTGTGTTAAATTTCCATTCTAAATACAAACATAAGCATTTTGTATGGTTTAGAATTTTGAATTAATGCGTACTTATGGAAATATTTGACAAAAATGTTCAAAATTACCTCCCTTTCATATGAAAATAGAGTAAAATAATATTTGTAAATCATTTTCTTCTTGAAGCATAATCTTGAAATCCGGCCTGGTGAATCAACTTATGTGAAGGGTATTTACAAGTGTGTGTAATTTGATGCATTTCGTATGGCTAGAAAAGGGTGTTTTCATTCTCAGTTCGTAAACCTTAAATTTAAATCAGAATATTGAACCTCATTATTGCATGCTTAGTAAGTTTTGGGGGAAAAGAAGAAAATGCTGATTATTGGCCATTTTTCCCTTAATACTTTCTAATGCCTTCTTAAGTTCTATAAAAAACATTAAAACGAGGCTTTGTCTGAGAAAGCCCAAAGGGTTAACATGTGTCTGAAGTATTTATTTGCAAATATAAACAATTTCATTGTCTTGTTTCTGTAAAATATAGGTTGGAGAGGAAAGACATGTGTTGATCTTCGATCTTGGTGGTGGTACTTTTGATGTTTCCATCCTGACCATTGAAGACGGTATTTTTGAGGTGAAATCCACAGCTGGAGACACTCACTTGGGTGGTGAAGACTTTGACAACAGAATGGTGAACCACTTTATCCAGGAGTTCAAGAGAAAACACAAGAAAGAGATCACAGACAACAAAAGAGCAGTTCGTCGTTTGAGAACAGCCTGTGAGCGCGCTAAGAGAACCCTATCTTCAAGCACCCAGGCTAGTATTGAGATTGATTCCTTGTATGAAGGTATCGACTTCTACACAAGCATTACTAGAGCCCGTTTTGAGGAGCTGTGTGCTGATCTGTTCAGAGGCACCCTCGAGCCAGTTGAGAAGTCCATCAGAGATGCCAAGATAGACAAGGGAAAAATCCACGACATTGTGCTAGTTGGTGGCTCCACCAGAATCCCCAAAATCCAGAAACTCCTGCAGGACTTCTTCAATGGGAAGGAACTGAACAAGAGTATTAACCCGGATGAGGCTGTGGCTTATGGTGCAGGTAGGTCTTCAGACTTCCCGAAACTCCGTCGGACCTACGGACCTGACCGGCAAAAATTGGCTAGGTCTGATTGAATTTCTTACCTCGTCGGCCCTAAATGTCCGGCATAAAATACAGAGAACAAGGTCCGATTGAAAATCGTAATTCGTAGGCCCATAAATTTCCTCTAAATATGATAAGTTTCTCATGGTTTTAAATGCAGATGGATTTTCCCATCACTAATTATAGGGAATATCAAGCGTATTTATAGCACAGTATGCAGTCTAAAATTCTAAATTGTACCTCTACATTTCTTGTAATTCAAAGCTCACAAAAGCGCGGGAAATGGGCAAAATAATCACTTAATTTCCAAAGATTTCGCCTAACTTGTTCAAGTTGTTGATCAAAGCGAAGTCTAGGTAGCCTGGAAAATCGCCGTGGAAAAAGCCAAAATTTGGGACCTTATCAACATAATGAAGAGAAGAGTAAAACATATCTTACTTTTAACAATAATCCGATAATTAGCAACTGCTAATTGTTTATAAGTATCAATTAAAAACTTCCAGGCAGACATCATAAAACACGCGACCTGCGTAATCTTTCAGCATAACAATTAGACTTTACAATGTCGGTGTTAAAACCCTCTAACGTAATTATATTTGGTATGTAGATAAGGCTGTTTTTACATACTGGCATTATTGATTTTCTCAGTCTCCCAGGGTTACGTAACGGTTCATCGCCTCTGCATTGTTTAACCTTTTTTACCCTTTACTAATATTTCACAACAATTCTTTCTTTTTGTTCTCATGATATATTTAGAGTTGATTTGTTTTTACCGGTCCAAATTTAACAGATTTCACTCTGAAGAAAAGATGCATTTCTAAATGTTTGATAGCTAAGCTAACATGAAAATGGATAAAACAATACTTTATCCTTTTTCAATTAGATCTATGTAGATTTCCAAGCTAGAAATGGGAAATTGTGAAACTGAAAGTAGGATTTAGAACGTAGACCTGCTTTACTCCACAATTTCAAATTATGGAACAGTCTAATTTTAAATATTAACTATTAATATGATGATATTATAAGGTTAAAGACTTTAATTCTCTCCCAAATGCAAATAATTAGATTATCAAATAGTTAAAAAAAATCACGAAAAATCTTTGGTCTGACTGAACGACCTGAGGTCTGACAGAAAATTCTGTCCAGTCAGACCAAATGTCTGACAGAAGGGTGTTGAGTTTCGGGAAGTCTGGGTCTTGCAAATTTTCAACAAAAACCTCATGACTGTAGCTTTAACCCTTTCCCAAACAGCAAAATTTAAAACTTGTCCTAAGTCAAAGTTGTTGCAGATAACAATTTCAAGTGCATGAAATTATGCATTTGGTGTTTTAGAATAGAAAACATTCTGGGAAATGAAGAAATTGCTTGTCTTCATTTTCCATAATGTTTTCCTTAGCATTTATCTTGTAGGGGGTCATCAAAAGTTGTCATAATGTGGGAATGGGTTAACACAATTCAGACAGATCCAAATTCAAAGATGTGCAAACTAAAATTCCATAATGATAAGCAGAAAACTTTAATCAACTGAAGAAAATCTACCAAGCTAACTTTGCAAGGCATTAAAAAAACAAGCTTCCATTTTGGGTAGGAGAGAGTTAACATGTATCAAAATGATCAATTTGACCTAGTCTTAACTACTTGCTCACAAACCTTCCATTTCTGTACTTTCTGGATGACAAAGGAAAATGTCTTAGTTTATAGATTTGCTGAAAGTCAAAACAGACGAGAAAATGTCCTCTAAATGTTATTTCAAATCTCAACCTGTTGAGTACCCACAACATAAGGTTTGAACAATAAATGAAATCAAATATTGCATTTTACCCATTACCAGATGGCAAAATTTCGGACTTTCAAATTAAAAGATATTGCATTTTCTAATAAATGAGATCTAAAATATATTGTTCTTTTTGGGTAGAAAATATCGTGGGAAATTAAGAAATTGCTTGTCTGACTTCACAAGCAATTTCTTCATTTTCCACAATGTTTTCCAAAGCCATTGTGTTATAGAGTTTCAATAGGCATAATTGTGTTGTAATGGTTTAAAAAGCCCCTTCAGTCCATTTTATCTGTAAGTCTAGTTTCACAAACATAATTATCTTGTGTATTTCAGCTGTCCAGGCTGCCATCCTGCAGGGTGATAAGTCGGAGGAGGTGCAGGATCTACTGTTGTTGGACGTGGCTCCACTCTCCCTGGGTATTGAGACAGCCGGCGGGGTGATGACCAACCTCATTAAGAGAAATACCACCATTCCTACCAAACAAACCCAAACATTCACGACATACTCCGACAACCAGCCTGGTGTGCTCATTCAGGTATGCAGGGATAAAGACTGACAATTTAAACTTAGGGGCCCAGAATAGCAAAATTCAATACTTAACATTAAGGGTATGGCATTTTCTCTATGGGCGACTGGGCCCCTGCTAGTCTTTATCCCTGGTATGTAAATATTGTTCATTAACCCTTTACCACACAATGACTTTTTGACTAGATCTACCCACAAAATTTTGGCAATGGAAAACATGGTGGAAAATGAAGAAATTGCTTGTGACAAGCAATTTCTTCATTTCCCACAATGTTTTCCTACGCAATAGAGCAAAAAAGTAAAATTTCATTCACTTTGAGTTGTCGTGTGCAGCATCTTTGGGTTTGGAACAGCCTAAAATTTTGTCTTGTGGTGATGGGTTAATACTGTAGGGTCTATTGCTTAACCCTTCCCCAAACAAGATCTTGTTTTGATGTTTTTGATAGAAAAGGCATAGGAAAACATTGTTACATAAGAAGAAAATGCCAATGAACAGTGCATGAAAGAAGAAAATCCAGATGAACAGTGCACAACAAGAACCATAATTGGTGGATCAAAATCATGGAGATTTTCCCTTTTGTTGATTTTCATACTTTGTTTTGTTCAAAGGAAAATTGAAAAAGTGTGAAGGTTAGAATCAGGAAACTTCATAGGTGGATAGATTTCATCATGGAGAATGCAGTGCTTGATTACTGTAACTCTGCAGATCCTACTCATGGAATAATTGTCCTTTACTGATTTTCATACTTGATAGATACTACCTTTGGACTTCTACAACTGTTCAAATATGTTTTTGCCGTTTTTTTTTTTTTCACTCACTGAAATATGAATGAATCTGCCATAGTGCAATTGTGGTTCAAAATCCTCAATTCCTAACTTACTTATTTGTGCAGGTCTATGAGGGTGAGAGAGCTATGACCAAGGACAACAACTTGCTAGGAAAGTTTGAGTTGACTGGTATTCCCCCTGCACCAAGAGGTGTCCCACAGATTGAGGTGACATTCGATATTGATGCCAACGGTATCCTGAATGTGTCGGCTGTAGACAAGAGTACGGGTAAAGAAAACAAGATCACCATCACAAACGACAAAGGTGAGTTTTGGATATTGTTGGTGGGAGGCCAAAACCTCTTAACTTTGACTCGCAAAAACTGGAGTTACAAGATTTTGACCTCCCATCAACTATCTTTCAGCTGTTTTCTGTGAATCATCTAAGGGAGAGAGTAGCTAGATGCTTGATGTGGATATTGTGATAACCAGCAGTTTCTCCTTTTGTCTCGATAAACAAAGTGTAGTAACAAGATTATGGAAGGAAAGAGAAAAAATGCGTTGTGGGTCAGGCTTGCCAAAGTTTCAAGTATCTTGTAAAAGCTAATAGCAATGAATTTTTTTATGCTGAAAATAGGCTGGGTTAACTGTTATGTTTTGATAAACCATTTGTTATAAAATCTAGTAACTATGGCTTGAATCAAGCCCCAGTTACGAGATTTTATAACAACACCTATGAAATACTATTTGTTTATCTGAAATTATGTCAGGTATTTGAATAAAATCTTTCCCTATTACAGGTCGTCTGAGCAAGGAAGAGATCGACAGAATGGTGAACGATGCGGAGAAGTACAAGTCCCAGGATGAAGAACAGAGAAACAAGATATCCGCCAAGAATGCCCTGGAGAGCTACGCATTCAACATGAAATCCACCGTCGAAGACGAGAAACTTAAGGACAAGATTAGCGAGGATGACAAGAAAACGATCATTGACAAATGTAACGAGGTGATCACATGGTTGGACGGTAACCAGATGGCCGAGAAAGACGAGTTTGAGCACCAGCAGAAGGAGTTAGAGAAAGTGTGTAACCCCATCGTTACCAAGCTGTACCAGGGTGCCGGCGGAGCTCCTGGCGGTGGAATGCCCGGTGGTATGCCTGGCGGATTCCCGGGCGGTGCTGCGCCCGAGGGTGGTTCATCAGCCGGAGGCCCAACCATCGAGGAGGTCGATTAAATATAGCGGTATACTAGTCAATGTGTACTGAACATGGACTTTAACTTACTTCCTCTACTACACACATGTAACATTTTCCCTCATTCTGATATATATCGCTGCTTTTCTGCGAAAACCTGTATCAAGCTGCAGTTACGAGGTTTTCGAAGAAAAGCGACGATATACGCTTAGAGCTAAAGATACGAGGGGGTGACTGCTTTTCTAAATAAAATATTTCATTCATTAATCAAACCCTATGTTGTGGGTACTCATTGGAATTGTGTGATCAAGACAATTTCAATGAGTACCCTCAACATAGGATTCAGATTTGAAATAGTAAATTCAGAAGGTTATCACCACCTGTTATCTGTTGGTCTGTATACAGCAACAAATACAATTGGGTTACAAAATATTTTCAAGCTCTATTTGAGATTTGATGAACATCTTTCTATGCCTTTTTCAAAGCGAAGTTTAACATGCCATAAAGTCTAAAATTTGTATGTCAGTTTGAGGGGAAGAGTTATTTTTCAATGATCAAAAAGTTATTCAGTTCTTGTTAATTTTGTTTCAGTGCTAATTCATGTCATCACGTCAAACTTTATCAGCACTTTTCCATCAAACAGTTGTTGTCATATTTATTTCCATCATGAATAAAAACAAGTGAGCCTTAATTATATTTTTATTTTATTTTTTCAATCCAGGGAACGGTTTTGTGTACGAAGGCGCCGAGTCATCAGTGCAAGCAATATTCATTGGTGGTGAACTCGGCTAGAGCGAGGGACGTTTTTTCCCGAACAATGTATTCCGTCGGTGTTTTTAAAAGATCTCGTAACTACGGCTTTATCGAAGCCGTAGTTACGAGATTTTATAACACCGGGGTGGTTTCAAAAAAAAAGAGGATAAAGTGTGACATTGGGTGTCAAAAATTAAAATAATTATTTGCTGATGTTTTCTCTAGAAATGCTTTGCTAAGATGTCAAATTTTCAGAAAATATACATGGGAAGGTGAAGGACAAAGACAATTTACTTTTTAATTTTGAATTTGTTCAAATCCAGTGACTCATTTTTAGCTCCACTGGCCGAAGGCCAGCGAGCTATTGTCATGGCGTTGTGTCCGTCGTGCGTGCGTGCGTCCGTCCGTCCGTGCGTCCGTCCGTCCGTCCGTTAACTTTTTCTTTAAAAATCTTCTCCTCAGAAACTACTGGATGTATTTCAACCAAACTTCACAGGAATGATCCTTGGGTGACCCTTTCTCAGATTCCTTCAAAGAATTTTGATCGAACCAGAATAACCTGAGTTATCTGCCCTTGAATGTCAAAAATAGCTGGTTTTGACTTTATTTTTACTCTAAAATCTACAAATATCAACTAATCAAGACAAAACTTGGACAGAATATATATAAGCATAATATCCTGCCTGGGTATAATTTTTAGCTTGATCGGAATTATATATCATGAGTTATGTGCCCTTGAATTTGACAAAATTGCCATTTTCAACTCTATTTTGACTTTGATTTCACTCTAGCAACTACAAATATTGACAAATCTAAACAAAACTTTCACAAAATGTTGGTGACTATAAGATCTTGCCTTGGTGTAATTTTCAGCTTGTTTACATTTGTCAAAAAATGTGGCCATGGCAGGGAGGAAGGGGCTTATCAGACTTAAAGAAATCATAAGAAAATTCTTAAAAAATCAACCAGTGTGCCCAATTGAACCAAACTTTGCAGGAATGAGCCTTTAGTCGTTCTTTTTAAAATTTGTTCACAAATTTTTATATTTGTCAAAAAAATGTGGCTGTGGCAGGGAGAAAGGGGCTTATCAGACTTACAGAAATCATAAGAAAATTCTTTAAAAATCAACCATAAGGCCAATTGTAACCAGACTTTGCAAGAATGTTCTTTGAGTCTCTTTTCAAAATTTATTCACAAATATCAAGATTTGGCTGCCCCTGTGTAAGGCTTACAAGAAATCGTGGGATAATTCTTCCACTTTAACCAGTGGAGCGATTCAGGCCCTCCTGGGCCTCTTGTTTAAGGATATCTGATTTTTTCTAGACATCTTAAGGCTTGGAAAAGTTATATAATTGAAAGATTATTTGTCTTATTTGTTTGTAGCATAGGTAAAGCTGCAATCTGATACAAAAATTTGCTACTTATGTGAGATGTATCAAATTTTATGGCAATTTGAAGTAGAATTTTGCTCTGGTTTTTCATTTATCACTAATAAAAGTTTCTGTAAAAGACGCAATATGTTAGGAAAATAGCTGTAGTGCTATCTAATGTGACAATGAACACATAGCTATATATAAGCCAAAAGCCGTTTTTCTACGAGTAGCCACAAGTAGTTTACATGGCACCAAAGAAACTGGAAAGTCCGTTTCACTGGGGACAAAAATATGAACAAAACTGTCTTAAGCCTTCTTCTGTTTAGAAGCTGATAAAATGTACATGAAATTTGTATGTATCATTGACAAGGCCTTGTAGATTAATAAATTCTGGTATCTTTCCATGGTCTGAAACAACCAACTGGCACATATTTCTAAGCTTTACCTATATTTTTAAAGTTAAGATACCGAAATAAATGGTAGAAGAATTCAATTTGATTCTTGTTTAGTTTGAATGTAAAGATTATTGTCCAAAGACTCAAAGATGTATACAAATTGAAATAGGAAAAGATTCTGAAAAAAAGTCACCAGATACAAATGCAGCTGAAACCGTTTCACTGGGGACATAAAATTGTTAGGCTCAGGATAAATAAGACTAATTTGATATTGTTCATAGTTCATTTTTTCTATAATTTCAAACATGACAATTGCTTTTTAGATTTAATATCAATATATAAGTACAATTTTGCTGTCAGAAATTTAGAAAATGATGTCTTTGATATTTTACCTACGCCATGGGGATATCAAGAAAAATGTCTTGTGAAATATTAGAAAATAACCTATATTTATAACAAGTAATCAGAAGTAACCAGGCAACATCCTAAACTTAAGATCTTTAGACAGTTAGACTGATATAGTGTCATGCAGCAAAATTGTGTTTCACTGGGGACATTTGTTTTCAGATGACAGATACCAAATGCACATCCTCTTCTCATTTATTCTATTGCTGGTGATCTCTTTGGCACAAACTCTCTTGGAAAATATAAAAGAATGCACATTTGAAAAAGATGGGGAAAAATTATAAGCACCCAAACACAAAATGTTTCACTAGGGACAATTTGGGGTACCTACAGATATAGCTCTAGCAGATCAAAGTGTAAAGACATGCAACAATAGTTTTATGCTTATTTTAATCTTATAATATCAACATCATCAAATTAACTTAATTAACAGGTTGCAATTCTACAGAAATCAAATAAGACCAAAATACATTGAGAATCAAGTAAATTTCGACAAAATTTTCGTCAGCATGTTGTATGTTATAAACCCAGAATGTATAGTCTAAATAAGGTAATATGCATCTGAAACCTTTAAGAAGATAAAGATTATAAGTCAAAGGTTCATTTAAATACTAAGTTTCCATTACCAAATACATACACTTTATGTAATAACAGTCCTAATAATGATGTTATCAGAAAATGTCACACAAAAATCGTTTCACTAGGGACAATTTTAGCATCATTTTTTGTCATAAATTTTTTGTTTATCAAGATATGTTCATGAAATTTTGAATATAACTTAACACTAAGGCAACACTTATTTAAGGACAAAAAGCTCACCAAAAGCTTTTAAAATATCTTCTGTAGCTCTCTTTGAAAAAAAATCCTCTTTTTTTTTGAAATCACCCACCGACGGTTTGTCAATATGTAACGGTAAACCCGGTCTTTTTTCAGAACAAATTCATTGTCATTAGAAAAAAATCTTTAGACCTGCATTTAAACGCAAAATATATTTATATACCTTGTTGTAGAGAAAATGTCCCTCGCTTTAGCCGAGTTCACCACCAGTGATATTGTTCTTCCTGTCGCACACAAGACATGGCTTTGACGTCCCTAACAGAAAAGGCTTCATTAGGCTTGGATAAATATTGACACAATTGAAAAGGAAAGAAATGCATTCATTTCTTTAATTATAATATACGCATTCCCGTTATTTGGCAACATTGATGTCATTTACAGCAGCTTTCAAATTGGAGCGGTCTAAAACTTAGCTGGGCTGAACGGAGATGCGTGGAGTCTTCAATACACACCATAGATTTCGTTTGCAGAAAATCGTTAATAACTGTTAATACGTGATCAATTAGAAATAGGCTTGAAGCAGATAACGTGGAAATTGGAAAACATGAAGTTGATCGAAGTGATAGATTATTAGCTCACCTGAGCACGAAGTGCTCAAGGTGAGCTATTGTGGTCACTTTTTGTCCGTCGTCCGTCTGTCTGTCCGTCTGTCCATCTGTCCGTCCGTCCGTCCGTCCACAATTTCGTGTTTACACTCTAGCATCTACAAATATAAGCCAATCTTGACCAAACGTGGTCAAAACATGTATGGTTATAAGATCTCGGATGAGTTCGATTATGGGTCAGATCGAACCAGAAAGTCAGGAGTTATCTGCCCTTGAATGCGAAAAATACTTAGTTTTGACATTGTTTACACTCTAGCATCTACAATTATTGATCAATCAAGACAAATCTTGGACATAACATTGTAGACCATAAGATCTAGGATGAGTTTGATTTTAAGTATGATCTGACCAGAAAGACGAGAGTTATGTGCCCTTGAATTTGACAAAATTGCCATTTTCAGCTGTTTTTGACCTTGTTTACACTCTAGAATCTACAATTATTCATCAATCAAGACAAAACTTTGACACAATGTTTGGGACCATGAGATCCCGGATGAGTATGATTTTCAGTCTGATCTGATCAGAAAGTCGAGAGTTACTTGCCCTTGAATTTGACAAAATTGTCATTTTTGGCTGTTTTCGACGATGTTTACACTCTAGAATCTACAATTATTGATCAATCAATCCAAAACTTGGACACAAGGTTGGAGACCATAACATCTCATATGAGTTTGATTTTCAGTCTGATCTGACCAGAAAGATGAGAGTTATGTGCCCTTGAATTTGATAAAATTGCTGATTTCGGCTGTTTTTGACATTGTTTACACTCTATAATCTACTATTATTTATCAATTAAGACAAAACTTGAACACAATGTTTGAGACCATAAGATCTTGGATAAGTTTGACTTTCAGTCCGATCTGATCAAAAAGTGGAGAGTTATGTGCCCTTAAATTGGATCAAATTGCCGATTTCGGCTGCTTTAGACCTTGTTTACACTCTAGAATATACAATTATTGACCAATCAAGACAAATCTTGGACACAATGTTGGATATCATAAGATCTCGGATGAGTTTGATTTTCAGCCTGATCTGACCAGAAAGTTGAGAGTTATGTGCCCTTGACTTTGACAAAATTGCTGTTTTTGGCTGTTTTCGACCTTGTTTATACTCCAGAATCTACAATTATTTATCAAACAAGACAAATCTTGGACACAATGTTGGGCATGATGAAATCTTGGATGAGTTCGATTTTCACAATGTTATTGACCATAAGTTCGTTTTCAGTCTTAGAGTCATAAATATTTTTTGAATTGAAGAAAAGTGTTGCTTATATCATTTTGGTTCAGGTGAGCGATATAGGACCATCATGGTCCTCTTGTATTAATTATTTTGCTAAAATACAATTTTTGGTAAAAGGATAGATACATAGATCTTTTAAAAATCTGCTGATAAAACTTAAAATTGTTGACTACCAAGTAAATATTTAGTAAGCAATAACACATTTTAAAAGATCTCTTACATCGTTATATTTCCCCCTACTCTGCAGCAAACCATTTTCAAATCGGTCACGTATTGACAGAATTATTTACGACTTTCTGCGATTCAATGGCTCAGCGCGAAACACTTGTAACTGCCTATTTACAGTTACAACTGTTTCGCACTGAGCCGTCGAATTGTGTTGTCGGTGATTCCCTGTCGTGTAGATGGACTTGCTTACTTACAAAGAACTGCAAGTGTCCAGGGAGGTCCTCATTTTGAAGCAGCAAATTAAATATCGGTAAACATTGAAACTTGGTGTTCTTGCAAAAAAGTGAATAGGCATGGGAAATGAAGAAAATACTCGTTTTGACCTATCAAACGCCCAAGTTATAACACACATAGATGAACGTCTAGCGTGGTGTAGAGAGAGGGCACGTTTGAACTAGGCATCACGGCGTCAGGTCCAATCGTCAGACGAGTACAGGGTGATGTCGCATGTCACTGATGGCAGAGTTCTTGTTAAGAGAAAACGTAATGCCCGATTTGCGCCAAGGTAGGCCCAACCAACTTATCAGGGTGGCGATGGTTACATGGTGGTATGGAGTTGTCTCCTACGGATGTAAACTGGACCTGGTCCCGGTTTCTCGAATGAACAGGGTTGCCACGCGTCAGGGAAATTTGGATTTTCTCAAGATCAGGGAATTTTGTGAACTGTCAGGGAAATTTGAAAATACTGGCAAATGTCAGGGGATTGTCAGGGAATTTTGAAAAAATAAGATGCAGTGTCATTTAATTCATGATTTCAACAAAATTGTCTCGAGATATCGCGAGTTACCGCTAAATTAACGCGACGAAACATGTCAGGATTTTTTTTCCGATTTTGTCAGGGAATTTTGTTTCCGATGACTAGTGGCAACCCTGATGAAACTTTGGTATACACTGAACAGATCTTCTAAACCGCCACTTTTCAGAACAGACTTTTTGGTCTAAATGAAAAACGAAATGCTCGTTTGAAACAATATTTTGCACATTAAATTCTATGATCACTAGCTATTGATTTAACGCCACAAAGTCAAAATTAAAACAACAACTTTTTGTGTGTATAGTCCTTTATATAAAACCGGTTTCTGCACGTGGTGCACGATGAGATGAATTAAATTTCACGACATTACTCAAGCATTAGTTCGTATTGATCCAACATGCCGATTTTGCAAAGAAAGGTAAACTCAATGGACCGGGTGTCCTTAAGTGATAGGGGTCGGACTTTGGGGCTTATCGAAAGCGACGTCAATATGAATAAGGCATGTGCCCTCTTAAGTGATGTGTGCATGTTTCAAAAGGTTGACCATGATACTGCTAAATGCATTAACTGTTTTTCGATTGCCTTCTATTTTGCGATTTTTTGGACCTCAAACCGTGTCAAAGTGCACCACAGAGCATGGCCCTTAGAGTCCACCATACAAAACATTAATACACTACTCAAAACTTATAAGTACTCCGACTATATCATAAAGCATATCTCTGGACCGGCTTAACATATCTTAACCAAATTTGACACAACTTCACTTTAACCATATTACCATCATCTATTGAATTTTCATAAACTTCATAAGAACATGAATTGAACAAGAAGCAGCTAACGGAGACCACTGTTGGTAGCAAAAGTCACAAAGTCAAGATTTTGTGTGTTCCTTGTTAGCTCACACAATAGCATGGTACCAGGAACGCATAAGCATGTTGTAATTCATGAATTATGCTGTAGGGATATCTTCTTAATAATTTAGAAGTCGATGTAAGAATCTCTATGATTGCTAAGCATGTGCCAGATCATCATCATACTGGACAGTAAATCGTTAGTCTGTAAAACGCTTTTTCACAATTAGCAATTATAATGCATCCTTGACAACTGAACATTGATATGTTAATTGTTAGGTCATGCTTTAAGCATCTTGTACATCTTGCCATGATGAATTGAGCTGTTATCGGATAGTTTGGACACTGAATGGTCTCCCTTGAAGGCATAATGTATCTCTTTCTGAGACAGCCACCGGATTCTTCAACTCACGTAGGCGAGACAAAACAATGTAACGGTCCTAAAACCGGTTTGATTTCCTATCACGTGGTTGTCTTGGTAGGTTGGCAGTACTTCCGGTTCGTCTGTACTCGGCCAAAAATTGGGTGACAGTAGTTGCATGTACATTTATGATACGAATTGAATTTCTTTAGAAAAATGGCATAAATGTAACAAAAATGTTGATGTTTGACAGTTACGAACGATATTTTGAATAAAATTTGTATAGAACGACTGGAAATGTGAGTATGAGTATATGACCTACGCTTTAATTGCACCACCTTGTCAAACACCCATTGTTATTGGTTGTTGTTGTAAAGATTTCTGACGCATTTTATGTTTTTATGTTTGGCACGTCAATCCATAAAAGAATGAATTGTAAATTAACCACGTGGGATTCGTGTATGAAACACAGGAGGCGTATTTAAATTTTCTTTAGTCGACCGGAAGTTACCATTTTGCACAATAATTTTGCAAAATGAAAATGATATCGGTCAAGTAATGAAGTTAGGGAATTAAAAACAATATCGACTTTTGATATTCATTTATCGGGGAAAATATTGCGCATAATAGTAAACGGAGTACTTATAAGTTTGGTTAAGTATAGTTCACATGTACATTTTCTGACAGATGACTTAACTTTTGAACATATTTAGCATGTCAGTAATGGATGTTTGACGCGTGTGTGCTAATAGAGAGGATTTAAAGTTATGTTTACAAACAGCATTTTAGTGTTCTTTTGGCATGTATTACATTCCGTAGAACGCCATAACACACTCAAAAGTGAAAATATGTCGACATTGTTGTTAAATAAATCGGTAGTGTTTCTGTTGCGTCTTTAAATCGAGTTATATGGCCCCCAAAACCAGTTCAAAGTGCACCACAGATCATGGCCCGTACAGTCTACCATACGAATTATTATTATTCCACATGTACCTTTCGTGTCGGAAGACATGACTTATGAATAAGTTTTTCATATCATTAATGCATCATTGACGTATGTAAGCTACTGGAGAGGATACAAAGTTATGTTTACAAACTGGATTTTTAAGTCGCTTAGCGCTCGCGCTGCGACTTACTGTTGCCGTACGAGTTTTTCTGGACAGGTCAAATAAGGTCAAAGACGGACCTCTTAACTTCTTCTGTATTTCTGTTTTGAGACAAAGTAGATCTCTGATTTCTTGTCCACACTTTGATTTAATATTGAAATTCGACTTTCTACAATTTCTAAACTGACATGCCAAATAATCATTGTTGAACGAGGAAATTATACGTTTTATGTAGAACTATTTTTTTGGCGGAGAAAATAGATCGCGCGCAATAATTCCGTTTTCTGAGGTATATTGGTCTAAGGGAAATAATCAGGTTTAAATTAGACAGTTTTCATGAAAGAGTTACTTCCCTTAGATAGTGCAATAGACATCGACTTTATGACTCGGCGACAATAAACATACGACAACGACGGAATACTCATTTGCTTGATTCTTTTTATAATAAATTCCATTTTAACAAGGTGTCTTGCTTGATATGCATCGTTCTGCCATTTCAAGCGTGTAATCTCGCAATCAATATGCCCTAAATTAACACACGACATAATTGTACACAACAAGCAGTCGTCACTTTTCTTCGAAAACCTCGTAACTGCATATTGTTTTAAGCTGCAATTACTTGGTGATGACAATAGCTTAAAAAATCGTGTGGTCAAATTTGCCGAAAATTCGAAAAACTGTGCGGCTGAAAGTGATTTCGGCATCAGTGAAAAGCTAGTGAGAGACTGGCGAAAAAACAAGACAAAGATCTGTGATGGTCCAAAATTGCAGAAATGGAGGGTTATTCGGATCAGTCCCTATGAGCCACAGAAAAATGATCAGAATGATTGGATTTTGGAGTTACGGGCAAGTTGCTATGTTGTAAGTAGGATCGGGATTCGCGTCAAGGCCCTTCAACTCGACAAGGACCAAAATACAAAATCCAGGGCGAGTTCAAAGCTTCTTCTGGGTAGTGTTGCAGGTTCATGAATATTTTAGTCAATACCGGGAAGACCAGAAAAAAACATTTTATTACACACCTGGCCAGCTTATCAATGGGAAAACCTACGGGACCACATCAAAGAAACGAGACTTAACTACTCGGCTGGTTCTGTGATGTTGACGATCCCGAAATATGCAAGATGTGCATATCCGACGATTACTTTAAACAAAGAGTTTTCCGTCGCCGGATTTACGGAAATGAAATTGTTGATTTGCAGGGTTGAATCTCGCGACCGGTAGGCGATCATAGACGGCACAAAAGCAGATTTGCAAGTCACGGGCATTTTGTATGATCATACGGTTCCCCCGAAAGATCGCAGCTAAAACCTTACCTTCGTTTCAGATCAGAATAAATATTTCAGCCCACACGTTTTGATTCTTGTGTATGTATGGATAATCGTTAGACCCAAAGTGTAATTCATGGATATTTACATTCATGTTCAATTTTCGTCATTTTGTTTACCCCAAAACAGAAATATTTTTTAGACTACTCCATTTTGAAAGCTGTTGCATGCATACGACATAACTTCTTAAAAACGATTTAATTACATCATGGAAAGTATCTCGGGGAACGGAGAAATGGCTAGTTATCGACAATTTCTTCTTTTCAATGTTTTCCAATCTTTTTGTTCCCATGATTGTCGTCGAAATCAAGTCTTGTTTGTAAAAGGATTTAAGGTTCCGGAACTGTAATGGCAATATTTGGTACACCCACTTCTAGCTTATAGATTTCTTTGAAATTTGGATATGTTGTAGATATTGATAAATAGAAATATCTTACCATCTTAATTTCTAAAATTTGTAAATCCAAGGGGAGATAACTGGCTTTAAAGTTTGCATTGTAGTCAATGAGAAAATATTTTTTTTGTCAATATTTTCAAAATTAGGCAAATTTTCAAATTATTGAAATGGTAGAAAGTTGCCAAATATCATTTCCCTCCATAACATACAATAAAATAGTTTATTTCACACCCTACATTAGTAAACCAATGAAATCGTCCCATTCGTACCACGTGAGTATACAATACCTAGAGCCGTATTGTACGCACGAGATAACTGCGTGAACGCACGGGATTCTCGATACTCCAAAGCGGCAACATCGATATTTGTACGATGCACCGGTTGAACTGTCCAAATATGCATTGCACTCATTTGAACCCTACAAATATCGATTGAACCGTACAAATATGGATTTTTCCCAAATCGAGGCTGCCGTACAAATATCCATATTCGCATCGAAGAGTAATCTCCCTTAGTAGAGATCTCGTCTGCAAAAGCAAAATTGTGCATTAGAGTTGAATGTTTGTTTCAACATGATATTTTGAATTCACTGTCCTAAACAAGACATAACTTTGATTCTGTGATTGAAAAAAAAAACATTGGGAATACATTAAGGCAAAAGGAGAAAATGATTTTAAAAACACGAAAGAGATTTTCATTTCAAAACATTTATGAATTGTAGCGCATTTAATTTGCAGCAATGATACTAATCACACTTAACCCTTTCCCCAAACAAGACCTGGATTTGATATCCATTATAAGGCTTGACAAAAAAGTTCTAGGAGAAAAGGAGATTTGCCGTTTATCAGCAATTTCTCCTTTTCTGTCAATGTTTTCATTGTTGATTTACGCATGGCATGATAGTTTATATGACAAATTTCATGTACATTTCACACTATCATATGACGGCCTATTCAATCTTTTGAGACAAACATAAATCGATAAAAATAGATTAAATGTCAGATGCCCTGTACATTTACAGTGTTAGAAATGTACATGTAGCCTACATTTTTTTTCATGACATAGGCCTATGTTGTTTTTCTTCCTTTTTTATTTCACGTTGGAATTCTATTTAAAAGTAATTAGATCTAGATCTTATTTTTTATACAAAATTAATCTTTGTCATGTTTTGTTTGAAAAAAAAGAAAAAAAAGATGTGAAATAAAGAGGTCATTTAACATGTCTTTGTACAATACCGAATTCTATTGGATTCATACTTTGCAGAACAAGTCTATATTTAGACTCGCCTATCGGCTCGTCCAAATATAGCCTCGTTCTGCAAAGTATTCATCCAATAGAATTCAGTATTGTACAAAGACATGTTAGATAACCTCATATTGTTTACCATACAAATTTTGTGAAAACTGATTTTTTCGTGAGTCAAGGGCAGATAATCCACTAAAATTTATATCATAAGGGGAGATAATGCATTATTTTCAAGTCAGAAACTTTTACTGATTATTTACCATTCACATCATAACATATCAATTTGAGTTTTGACATACATATAATTGATACATGATATTAAACACTATCAGGCATATTTGTAGTGCAGCTAAATCATTATAAAGTTACAGCCATTACAGTTCCGGAACCTTAAGAGAGAGGTTAAATAGACGAACGTCGGCAAGTATTACTCTCCAAAGCCGATGTCTATTGATTAACACGGTGGGGATTGTGCATGATGGGATGGATAACGACTACCGACAATAGGGAACGATTTTATCAAGTAAACCGTGACGTAATTTCGGACAAATAAATAGTATTTCCTTGGTGTTGTTATAAAATCTCGTAACTACGGCTTGAATCAAACCGTAGTTACGAGATGTTATAACAACACCGACGGTTTATCAAAACATAACGGTAAACTCAGTCTATTGTTTGCACAAAATTTGATGCCAACTCGCCTCGCTTCAGGTAAGACATTTTGCAATAACTCTGTTATTTCTGTATCAATTTTCAAGCGGTTTGCTGCATGTACCCCGCCTTATCGAGCTCTTTCATCGGATATATGGCATATTAGATAACTCATGATACTTTTTCCGAAATATTGTCCCAACCGACCAGAAAGCAAAATGGTAACGACTACGGCCAAATTAACCACGCTTCAGGTAAGAATTTGTGCAATAACTTTCTTATTTCTGCGTCAATTTTCATGCGGTTTGTTGCATGTACTCCGTCTTACTGAGCCCTTTTCTCAGATGTATTATTTATCTGGAACTTCCATGTACTTTTCTCAAAAACCGATCCCAACCGACTAGAAAAGGGGCCTGAATTTTTTGTCGTTTTTCTGGTCGGTTGGGATCAATTTTTGGACAAAGTACAAAGATTCTACAAACAAGTCATATATCAGAGGAAAGACCTCACTAATGCGGGGTACATGCAACAAACCGCTTGATAATTGGAGCAGAAATAAGAAAATTATTGCACAATTTCTTACCTGAAGCGAGGGCAATTTTGTCCGTATACTCCATAATTGTTATCCATCCCATCATGCACAATCCCCACCGTGATTAAGATCATCAAAATACATTACTAATTACATATCATTTCATAAGAGGTAATGTACTTTGTTTTAAGAGAGAAGCAAGTATAAGCACGAGTCATGTAGATCTACATCTGCAAGAAATTTTCTTTTCACTAAATAGTCTACCCTTTGAATTTCTTTCTTCTTTTGAAAACTCTTTATGAAATTAAACTGTCTCTTAAATCTATCTACTCTAAAATTTAAAAATGTAGAGGTCAACACTCTAATAAATATTCACTAAAGGGTGACCGATTAACCCATTACCAGACGGCAAAATTTTAGGCTGTCCCAAATTCAAAGGTGCTGCAGACGAAATTTTGAAGTGAATGAAATATAACTTTTTTATTCTTTTATTGTAGAAAATATTGTGGTAAATGAAGAGATTGCTTGTCACAAGCAATTTCTTCATTTTCCACAATGTTTTCCAAAGCCATTGTATGGTATTGAATCAAAAAGAGTCATTGTGTGGTAATGGGTTCAGGGAGAGACTCGGGGTAAAGCTTCTTTTCTGACGATTGCCCTTTAAGTTCTAGATCTTTTATGAAGCAATGCTTGTAAATACAGATTGGTTGAAAAAGAGAATTGTCCCCGCCCATCCATTGACTTACTAGTTGATTGACATGCTTCTCAGATGAATAAGCACGTGATACAGTCGGATCCCTTTTGTTAAAAAAACAATATGACGTCTTGATGACGTAGCGTCTACTCAATCTGGGCTGGAATAGTGACTTCAAAAACACCGCCAACATCTGCTCAGTTATTTCGGAAACTGTTTCAAAATATGTTAGTTGGATTATTACCGGTGAATTTTTGGTTTGGATAATAGACTAACAGGTATCATTTTCTTCGTATCATCATGACGTTATCGCTTGCCGACCAAAAACAAAATAACCTACTAAACCTAGATGTATAATTTTCTACGTTACATCATAAAATCTGCATGAATTACCATTCAAATTAAATTGTCGAGCGTCCGTCGATTCAGTCGACGTTTCTGCGATTAAATTTCTTATCATTAATCACCGAATAATCAACGTGAAATAAAATAGTTTTTGTGAAGAGAGGGGAAATTAATTCGTGAATAAACCATTATAAGAGGCTCAAATTATCGATTAATCACGACTTTAGGCTTGCCGCAATAAACAGTTCTAGAGATTATTCATTTCCGTGACTGTAAAATATTGCGTACCTAAATGATATCAATCTTGAGAAATATCACGGTCACCAAGAGGGATGACAAAAGTGCAAGTGTGGAAACACAACAGCAAAGATCAAATATAGCTAAGTAATAATTGCCTTGATGCATCCGAAAAATAAATACAATCTTGAAATCAAGATTGAATTGCCAATGGTAGTGACACCGTGAAATTAGCTGCGATATCGTAGCCACACATTTGATAACCGGTATTGGTTGCTGGCTACGAGTCCTCCCTCTTGCTTCTTTGGAGTAAAGCAAACAGGTGTAAAACACATTTTCTTGTATACGTTTTTAAATGCCAACATATTTTATCAGAAGTAAATCCGATAAGAACATAGTCCATGTCAAAATTTTGGTATAAAAGTATCAACAAGAATTGTTTTGATATTTTTTCTTCCAACAGAAATTCCATGTCTCAGTAGAATAAAATGGGTGGGTAGTCTAGTCCGCTTCAGAATTAAATCAAACTTTATTTGAAAGTGATTTCGACATAAAACTAAGATGGATTGACAGAAAAATGGTTTAACTTGTTGTCATTTAACATTCTCACTACATTCAACAGCTTTATTTTGAAGTTTGACTTTGCTAAACTTCCTGGAATGAATCATTCCAGTACCTGCTCCATTGCAACTCAAGGGCTTATCCAGGAATTTTTTCCAGGGGGGGGGGGGGGTCCAAGCCAAAGATTTTTTTTCCAGTGGGGGTCCAAGCCCAAATTATGGCTTAAATGTAGTAAATATGTAACGTTACAATAGAATTATACAGTCAAAATTTAATTTTCGGTCAATTCCAGGGGGGGGGGGGGGGGTCCGGACCCCGACCCCCTCTAGATTCGCCCATGCAACAAATAGGAAGGAATTTTATCCGAAACCCAGATCAATATTCAAAATGGTATCGGTTACATTATTGCAACTACCGTGAAATATGTGCATATTTTGAAATTAGCCATGTCATACCACGGGCGGATCGAGAGGGGGTCGGTGGGGGTGTGTTTTGGACCTCCCTCCTGGAATTATCCGAAAATTATTTTTAAGCTGTATAACTTTAATGTAACGTTACACATTTTACACATTTTATGCCATCATTTAGGCTCGGAAAAAAATCCTTGAGTCAACATTGCATACTAGAACGTATAAGTTCTTATTTCGAAATTGAAAAAAAAATGATGTAAAAAAGTGCATCATATTGAGTTATAATTTTAAACTGAGTGATAAATGATTTGGAAAACTTTCATTAAAAGATGGTAGTATTTATAGTGTCATGAACGCCTTCCTGAGGGGTTTGAAAATGCTATTTCTCAAGTGCTCCCGGGGGGGGGGGGGCTCTGGCCCCGTGGACCCCTGGCCAGGGCGTTTCCATAGACCCATCGGGGGCCCTGCACGGTCCATGGCCCCCCCAGCTGTAAAATTCAGTATTTTGAAAGTATCTTACTTCCAACCAGGGAGGACAAGTGTGATTTTGAGGGGTTTTAGTTAAGTGAGGAATGCGTTATGAAGTATAGATCTATTTTATTCAATGAATTTCTGCGACATCTTCTGAAATTGGGAAATCTGAATAGAACAAAATGGGTAAATATTTCATTTAAAACATCGTTCTTACCCAGAATTTTATTTAGTTTAGTATCAATTCCAGTCAATTTACGGGACATGCAGCCAAAACATCGCAACTACAGATTAAAGGGGAACCTGCTAGGCTGTCGAAAATGCAAATAGCACAAACATTACAAACCAGATATAAACGTATGAAATTACCAACCTGAAGGGGTCCATTGTTAGCACTCATTGAGCTTTATCAAGTATAAAAATCCAAGTCAATGAATAACGTGCAGATCCGCATTTTATTGTCCTTTGTTTTTGTTTTGTAACGGTTACACATGCCCAACCTTCAAAAAGCAATTACGTCAGAGGTACGTCATCTGTGCTCAGCGAGATTCAACACACCGTACAACCGGCTGCGTCGTCAACGAAGACAGATTCGGCATCTGATGTCAGGTGCATGGTAGGTCAAATTAATTTACTTTTATGAATAAATGAAAGGATCTTTGGTATTCTATAGTTGATAAATACGCCTATAAATGTTCAGTGCTAACTGCTTCTACAAAATAAACCTTTCCTCGCATCCCTCGCAATTAAGGTCACAGTCATCGACGCAGCCGGTTGTACAGTGTGTTAATACTGCTGGGGATGTGTCTCGTTGACCTTGACCTTGTCTCGTTTCGAAGTAAAAATAGAATCTGTAAACACGCTTGTAAAGGATTGATCTATAGCAAAGGAAAGATGGATATTCGCCGTGATTGAGGTTTTTATGCATTGCAAATTGTTTTTCCATGTACAAATATGAGTTCCCGAATAGTTCAGAAGCATAAAAACCTAGCATGGGCCCCTTTCAGAAATCTGTCGTTACGACGTTTTTACTCCCAATCACTAAACACCCCAAAATTACCTACAAATTGGACCAATCTAACATTTTGAAAATAGATCTAGCTTCCACTGCTTTTCATATGTAGCAATCATTTTAACGATATAATTATCTATGGATTTGCTGTAGCCTATGGTATTATGAATTTGTATATATAGATATGGATGAAAAATAAAGCTGTGTTTCTCTGTAAATATTCTATAACTTGTTTTGTTCTTTCATTTTTTTTTTTATTTTTTTTTTTCAATTTGTTTCTATAGAATGTGATCTAATCACGAGTTCGGTCATCGTTTATAAACTTTATCGTCATTTTGACAAAATATATTTTGCGTATTTAAAATGGAGATCTAGGTCTTGTTTACATCGCATAAAACTTCATAGGTAAGAATTGATACTCTGTCAATCATATTTTTGGGTTTTTGCCCTTTGTTCATTTTCATATTTTTAAAATTGTTTGTCAAGAGCATAACTAAAAATTATGCGAGGTAGATTCGTGCAACTTCATAGGTGGATGGTGTCATTATGTAGAAGTGTATTGTACAAAAATATAACTCTGCTGATAATGTTCGTGGAGTTATTGCCAATTTTCCCTTTTCATTCTTGATGTAAATTAATTCTACAATTGCACTACTTCAATTGTTAAAGGTTTACCCTTGTGGGGGCATACATACATTTCATTCAATACTTCAAAGCATTCTCTGATAGGATCATGAAAAGCAAATCTTGTTTTACAAATAATTCTGTTGTAGCGACTTTCAGGCCCTTCAGGGCTTTGATTTGTTCTTTTTAAAAGCACGTACTGTATTCTGTAGAACAGAATCAAAGCATTCAAAAGTGAAGACTGGCCGACATGCTTGTTAACAGTAAAGAAATATCACCCAGAATTAATGCACAGATGAATTCAAATCGGAGAAATGCTCCAAAGTAATCACAAGACATTACAAAAAGATTTTGCAGACATACCAGGCAACCGGAAGTGTGACAGACTTACCCATGCTTACAGAAACGTCTAGAATGACACCTTAGAACTTCCTCGGTAGCTATAATTGAATGAGGGCTCGTTGTCAAGCAGAGTTATTGACGAAGAGGGGTGTCCCATCCAATTACTTACAGTTTACCTTTCTGATGTGAAAATGTAGACGTGACAGTGACCCTTTTCAATTTGCAATTAAGTCATGTTATTGTCAAAGCGCCTCAATGAAATTTTGACATCTTCTGTGGGAATGGTTAATCTTTTTCATTTGAAAATTTCTAGCCCCTATCTAAAATATACTGAACAAAAATGAAAACTTTACACTTCAAGATTTCTTGTTTCTGGAAAACTATCGAACAAAAAGCCTGAAATATATTTTGACGTTATTTCCCAGGCTTTCAGCTATCGTTTTGTCGAAATCTCATTGCCTTGTGTCCTTTAATGTCAGAGTTACGGCCCTTAATGCGTTTAGACCTAATTACATCTAATGTCACATATGCGCATGCGCAGGAAACGATTCATTATTTTTTTCGGATTTTGTCGTATCTGGGTTGCCAAAAAAACACAAAAAATCTTTCTTATCACTAGTAGCAAGCTGTAAAATAAAGGTATAATCTGTCAATTTTGTGAATTACCTCCCTTTTACATAAACAAATAGGGAATTTAAAATGTTTGATATTCACAAATTTATCACGGCTTTCGATTGATTTTTTAAAAACATCATGCAGGCTTTACATGGGATTTTTGAACCCCTTTTTCGACTAGGATTTTTCCCAGATGTTCATGTAATAGCGATTTCAATTTCCTATGGAGATTGCATTGTAAAATTTTCAAGCTTTGCAACATAATGAAAATTCTGCTTTTCAAACATCATTTTTTAAAAGCTTAAACAATGTTATGCAATCTTCTTTACATTTTCTGACTGATAACTTGTCATACTACCATTCCGTAAAGTCTGACATGGTTTGAGTTCTTCTGCTCGGATTTTTGAGTGTTTAAATTTTGTAAAATTCTGTTAAAATTGTACACCTAAAAAAACAGACCCCTGTCACACTTAAAGGGTCCGTTTTTCATCCCTGTGATTAAGATCAACAAAACGTTTAGTGTTTGGTAAACCAAGTCAATGAAAAATACGAAGCACATTCATTTGATTTATTTACTTGTTGTATTTAGAAGAAATATGACAAGCAATGTAGGTGTAAAGTTTTCATTTTTGCTCAGTATATTATTGGAGCTATACAAAGTTATATGCAGTGGCGGTTTAGAAGATCTGTTCAGTGTAGACTCATGAGTTCATGCTCAACTTCAATTGAATACCAATCAACGTTGATTGGTATTCAATTGAAGTTCACGTGGATTTCGTGTGATTTGAGCACGGTGTTCAGATTTGGGAACGTAATAAAGTTTTTTCGAGAAACCGGGGCCTGTTAACTGTTCAAGAAACACTGACTGATGACAAAAGGGATATAATAGCATCATTCGTCTCGTGGTAATTACATTTTGAGAATCGCCCTCTTCGAACAAAACCAGTGAACATGAATAACGTCAGACCCCACAAGCAAGAGTTACTGGCGTCATTCAACATGATATGAAGCCATCACCATTCCATGGCGGCTTGTAGTCCCCCATAGAATACCTGCAGGACATTTTTGGTGCGCCGTAAACGGTATATAGTTCACGATAAATGACCTGACAGAGCTTCTCTATCGATTAGCATGGGCTGCTCTGCAAGGTCATTTATCGTGAGCTATACCACGGTGGTTAATCACGTGACTCGGAAATTTAGAAGAAAAAAACAACAACAATTTTTTGTTAACACGGGACCGACTTGAATTCGGTTTGGAGTAGAGGTAGGAAAATGTCAGGAATAAGCTAGACCGCGTCAATCTGATGCTTAAATTCTGTCCATATTCTCTGTTTCAAACCAATATGAAATCTGTCTCGTATTAATTAACAAAATTATTGAAGATTTTCTGAAATCGTTGTATCACATGGTTATCCACCGTGTATACGTGACGAGTTCCTATGCAGAAAGTTGCCGAGTTGGAAGCAGCACTACGAAAGGAGTGGTAGCCATAGCAATGCCTTTTGTGCTATAAATAGACTGGGTTAACGTTATGTTCTGATAACCGTCGGTATCGTTATAAAATATCGTAACTACGGCTTGAATCAAGCCGTAGTTATGAGATCTTATAACAACACCTACGAAATACCATTGTTTGTCCGAAGCTACGTCACAGTTAATAGTCCATTTGACGCTGCTATATGCCCTATATGACAACCTTGCAATGTCGAGTACAATGAAGTTTTATTTTTTCTTTGCATTGTATATGTGCTCTAGAGCAGATCTAGCTTGGTTGCCGGAATGGCAACCTTGGGCAACTCCCACAATTCGCAAAAATCCAAGATGGCCGCCAAACGCAACTTGAAAAATCAACTTTTTGTCAAATTGTCCTAAATTGATGCGAAAAATGCCTATTCTGGGGTTCTTTCGTGTGCTGAATCCAAATCCATTGATAAATGTTACATTTGGATGACACAGATATGCTAAAATAGAGATGGCTGCCGGACGCCATCTCGAAAATCACAATTTTCCCAAGATTTTACATGGCCCATAGAATTCATGTATTTAGACACACTTCATAAGATAAATCCATTTTATTTCTTAAATTCGCATTTTGATTTATCTGGTGTACATAAATTCTGGCATGGCCGCCATACGTCATATTGAAAATGATAGCTGGCTTAATTCACTTATTACTATTTACTTCTACTTGTAGAAAATGCGGCTAAAATGTGATAATTATGTATCATATTCCCTCTATTCATTTAATAATTTATTTCATTTTATTTAAATATTACAAAAGAAAATAATTATCTTGTATAGTCTGTAAATATTGACCTGAACGCGATGAATGTACAATGAGTAAATTTGACACGGAATAATCAATACATACCAGCACTACGCACTGACGAGCAGAGTCGATACTTTCCATAAGCATTTGGACTTTGTATTCTGAACGTGCTCCTCGTGTCAATACACGTCGGAGAGTGATTATTTCTCTTCACAGTTACTCATTACATATTCAACAGGTTCAGGTCAATATTTACGGAGTATACTTTATTGTGGTATTTCAATTCTCACAAATCCCCGATTTCTCCAAAAGGTTATATTTTTCTATTGTAAACATTTATATAATTCTGACCGTCTTTAAGCAGTTTCGAAACCGGTACAGATGATATGGTTAAAACAGTATTATCATTTCAAAAGACGACCATCACGTCTGTGTAATGATATACACAGTTCTGACATTGAATAACAAAAGTTGCCAGTGTGGGTTGAAGTACCACTAAGAATATATATCATTAATTCCTATGGCTTCTTCCTAATTTTGAAGAAGTGATCCCATGATCTACACCAAAATATTGAATGTATAAACATCACCCAACGCGCAAATAGAACATTGGCTTGTAAAGCAGACATGAATAACTTTCATATCGGGATTCTGAAATCCTTAACCGTATTTCAGAAGAGACATTTGATGCATAGCCAGTGGGACAGTGTTAATCTTACACACAGATCCTATCTACGAAATGTGTGTAGCTTAAGAGGAATGATTATGTACAGTCAAGTTCAACATCGGATGTAGATACCATGTATGTGATCATTCCGCACCATTAAATTACTAGATTAATAGAAACGAACAATAAAATAAAGCAAACGCGAAAAGACATGTTTGATTAAGCTGTTACTACCAGTTCATAGTCGGTATTGAAGATTAATATACTGTTTACAAGAAACTTTGCTCGATGAAAAAGACACAAACAATGAATTAAGAAGGTTGAAATTACCAAGCATTTGATAACCTGGGTAAGATACCACCAAAAACGTTTATTTTAATGAAAGAGTATGCACATGTTTCCGTACCTACAAGACATCTACATAAATTCACAGAGAAATCCTGTCCATTTTTTCCTTGTATCGGGATACCTTGAAATAGTGGTTGTCCATTCACATTTATTGGGAATAGAACAGAAATGGTAAGATACAACTTGGTTAAAATTGAACGATTTTACATTTTCTGCATCTGATTCTGAATGGTTTTTGCCTTTCAAATCTCATCAAATTATTAGATTATTTTACTAGAATATTTCGTTCGTATAACGTTTCAATAATTTTCCCAAAATATTTTTCTTTTGGCAGACACCATGTTTCGGAAAATTTCCTCAGCAATGTTTGAATTTAAACAGCGCATTCATTGCACACTCAATGTCACTCAACTAATTGCCAGAACTGATCTAAATCTATAATCTCGTTGTTTTAAGCCCATTTTGTACATCAACTATGTATCGTGTCTACTTACAGTCTTCAAGCAATATGTCTTCAAGATTCTTTTGAATAAGATATACCATAACAACATCAGCAAGAAGAAAACGACAACAAATATAAACTGTCGGAATGAGACGCAATTCTTTCATTAAATCATGTAAATTGGTAATGATTCTTAGTCTCGTTTACAGACCCATCTTAATGAATGGCATTGTCAGAAAGTCTAAAAAATGAAGTACATGTACCGTACTTCATGTATACCCAAATTACATTGATTTCTCAAAATGAAGTATTAATATGCTAAAATCCAACATTCTCTTTAATGTATTGTGTATATTTATGAACTTTTCAAAAGGCGAGATAACTCTATCAATCATAATTGTCTCTGTGAAGCGCTCACGATAAGTCTTGACAGAACATGCACTCTTTAAGTTGAAAGAAAATTGGACAACTTTCTCGCAATTGTGTACATGCACATCTACTCCAATCTATTGGAGCTATCTAGGGCCACCATTGCTTACATGAAGATACAACCAGGACTGTACGGTTTCCTGTTGAACGTTGTTAAATCGTTCATGACTGTAGTATGACAAGACTAAGCATTACATTATGTACGGCACTCAAAGGGTTGTAGTGTTGACCATGATCACTTGGGTTTTCTTCATACATTTTAAATTGTAAAGGTACATGTAAGAAAGCTTAAAAGATCAGCTCCGAAAGGAACTTACTGAATAGCGCATCAATCACGATTGTTCTATTAAGACTCCTAAAGATATTCACAAGGAAAATAATTTCATAAAGATAAATATTGGAACACTTTTAATGATATATTTTCTTCTAGCATGACAGTCACCTTTAATTTCTATATAATATCCATGAATTTATATTCATGTAATTATGTAGATAAAATGCGTAGAACTGTACCGAAATTGTAATATTGCAAAATGTCAAAGATGTATTTCTTATGTCGGCAGCAACAACTGAAATAAAGTTTCAATATGGTAACTGGTGGCCATAAATGATTAAAATCACAGTTACATACAGACATATCTCAATCCTACAACACAGACATCGCCTTCATTTAACGATCTGGAACCATAATAGAAACTTTTGAAAATACAAAAAGTATTGTTAAATATTATTTCTATGATACAAGACGAAGGTAAAATGAAACTATAAACATTTTTTTACCGATATATCTGAATTTTGTATCTATTTTAGTTACTGACCCCATTTTTACAAAAATGGCGGGAAAATGGGAAGCACCAACTCTGTCAATCTCAATTTTTTTGCAGAATATGATAATATCTGACATTTTTCAGCTTGTATGCTACAACAGATATGTATGTAACACAAATAAGCTAACACAAAACTATAAAAAACAAAATTGAGGAAAAATCACCTGATTATACATAAGCTTTATGATTTTGCGACTGTATTTTTTCGACGTTGGTGAAAAATTAACTTTTTTTCTTTGATCTATAATTTTTGTAATTTTGACTGGCAGGGTATGAGACCTACATCAAAAATATCTCTAATCTATACTTGTGCAAATAAAACAAGAATGGGAAAAGGTTACCGTTAAAATTTGTTTTTTTATGCATTCAAACTTAGTAGGGGTCACAAAACAAGGACAAAATGTTCAAAATAGGTCATTCAATTTCAGCAAATATTGTAAGGTCAAATGTAACAACACCTTATTTTATAGTTTACTGACATAAAGAAACTATCTAATCAAATATTCATTGTCACATTTCCCTGTAGTTCCTACATAAACTATTGTGAACAAAACAATAGCACCATACACATGGGGGTGGGATGTCACGTGACACTACACTTTCAGAAAATCGTCAATAATTTTGTAAATACTTGATTGTCCTGAACATGCTCAAAATTTTTGTTTCCTTTATATCTCTGAAGAGTTTGAATATGGGTCACATGGGGTCTTGAAATAGGTATCTAATTCAAATCTTAGTATAGCTATTGCATTAAGAGGCTTGATCTACATCATATACAGAAAGCTATTATCTCAGATGAGCGCTTCAGGGCCAATGGCCCTCTTGTTTTAAAACCATTACTCATATCTGAAACTGTTTTGTACAAAAATATCAGAATCAGTATAAATTGTGCACAGAAACTGATGATGAAGACAATGATAAGAAATCACATACAAGCCAGGATCTGGAATAAGGTCCTTTATGGCATCTTGGAACAACAAGATTCCAGATCAGCATGATGTGCTTATGGCTCTGGTTTCTCGAAAAAAGTTAAGTACGTTCTCATGCTCAAATCTGAGCACCGTGCTCAAATCGCACGAAATCCACTTGAACTTCAGTCGAATACCCTTCAACGTTGAATATCATCCCTTTGAAGTTGAACATGTTCTCATGAGAATATGCTTAAGTTTTTTTCGAGAAACCGGGGCCTGGTCTATATCTCAGGCAATATATGAGATACAGCTAGAATATTTCACACATGGTAATTGCCTTCCCAGTCCTTTCATTTGGGACCATGATCTTTGACCTAGTGACCTTGACCATTGAGTTGACATTAACCTGATCTATATCTTAGGATGTATTAGAGATGGAGCCTTTATATATCACAAATACATCCTGCCATGAGCTTTAATTTCAGACCATATCCTTTGACCCTGACCTGCTTTTCACCCATTGCTGGAAATGAAGGAAATGCTGTTTCTATGCTCTTTGTAAGGTGTATATTTTCTAAGTTACAGAGTAGCATTGATATTGTTGTCTGCAACAGCTTTTTATATATATAGACTTGTTAGTCCCCAACCGGTCACCGGTTGGGAGACTATAGGTTTGCTCGATTCTGTCCGTCTGTCCATCTGTCACGCTTTTTTCCAGGCCATATCTCCTAAACCATAAGTGCTAGCAACTTTAAACTTTGTACACGGATAGATCTCATTGAGGAAAAGTGTCATGTTCAAGAACCATTACTCTGTCACACCCTTTTTTGAGGTTTTACCCTTTGTTGTTTTTTACCCTTACATTTTTGTGTGGGCCATATCTTCTTAATCATATATGGTAGCAACTTCAAACTTTGTACACTGATAGATCTCATTGAGAAGTGTCATGTTTAAAAAAGGTTACTCTGCCACGCCCACTTTTTAGCTCGACTTTTCGAAGAAAATGAGAGCTTATACTGTCACCCGGGCGTCGGCGTTGGCGTTGGTGTTGGCGTTGGCGTTGGCGTCGGCGTTGCAACCAAGGTTAAAGTTTTTTCAAACATCAATAACTTCCATACTATCAAAGGGATTCAACCCAAACTTGGTATACTTATTCACCATCACACCCTCTACCTTACTATCAGGGCCCATGGCCCTGGGACCACTCTATTTGGAGTTATGCCCCCTTTATACTAAGCAACTTAGAAAGTCGAGCGCGCTGTCTTCGGACAGCTCTTGTTATTATATGCAACTGGAAGCGGTCGTATATTGGCAACATCTTCTAAGTCTGTCTGTCTGTCCGTTCGTATGTACGTACGTTCACTTTGCTTGTGAGCGCAACTCCTCCTAAGTTTATGGCTGGATCTTTTTGAAACTTGGTCAATGTAATCATCTCAATTGGTAGATTTGCATGAAGGATGGATTTTATAGTTCATTGATTTTTGCCTGAGTTATGCCCCCTTAAAACTTAGTCTCTGGGGCGGTGTATATTGTGACCATGGCATTCTTGTTGAGTTGTTGCCCTTTGTTGTTTTTACCCTTACATTTTTGTCTGGGCCATACTTTCTAAACCATATGTGCTAGGAACTCATTACCACACAATGACTCTTTTTGACTCCTCACAAGATAATAGCTTTGGAAAACATTGTGGAAAATGAAGAAATTGCTTGTGACAAGCAATTTCTTCATTTCCCACAATGTTTTCTACACAAAATGACCAAAAAAGTTTAAAATTCATTGGCTTGAAATTGTTGTCTGCAAAGTCTTTAAATTTGGACCAGTCTAAAATTTTGTTGATTGGTAATGGGTTAAACTGATAGATCTCATTGAGAAGGAATGTCATGTTTAAGAATAATTACTCTGCCATGCCCACTTTTCGAGTTATTGCCCTGTCAAGTGTTATGAATATCAAAATCATTTTACCCTTTTCCAAACAAGACCTGAGCCGCGTTCTTTAGAGCCAGATTTCTTGAGATATCTTGATGTTTTAGATGTTGCAAGGATAAAGTGCTCTTTTGAGCAAGATTTTTAAGACAATCATTGGGAGCCGCCATAGCTCTATACTTCTTTCGGAATACCCCGGTAAATTCTGTAGAATCTATATGGGAGAGAATTGACCAACTTTTGTCTCAAAATTTTCCATGCTTTATTGTACACAAATCCAATGTTTACCAACACTATTTTTGTCATCTGGGGCAGCTTTTGAATTGGATCACTCTAAAATTCTGCTGTTTGGGAAAGGGTTAAAAACGCTTTATCGAAAACATCTTTTAAAAAGAAATCTTAAAAAATCTAGCTCTAAAGAACGCGCCTCTAGTTTTGATGTTGCTAGCAGAAAAAGTTAAGAAAACATTGAGCCAAAAGAAGAAAATGCTGATAATCAGGGTAAACAAAGAGATTTATGCGCCATTGGCATTGAAATCATTTTGCAACCAAAAAGTGTGTAAATTTTCCTCTTCGTAAACTTATATCGGTAAGATCGGATAACATCAATCGTTTACGACATCGCCAATCGCCATGCGGTTCTGACATTGGCAATTTGCATGAATCTCAAAATGACCACATTACGGGTTTTCTACCTTAACAGGCAGGTTAACTGCTGTAAACTTCAAGTGAATTATTGAGATGTGATGTGTTTTTGGAAATATTTAAATGCCATATTTCACCAAACTTTGATCAGTCAATCTCATAACAAACATTCATACTCATTTATTTGACAACACAACTAGATCTAGATAAGATTTTAGACAACATTGCAGGAAAAGAAGAAAATGCTGAATATTCTTTTTTAAGGTTTTCTATACTATAATGTGTAAATTCACTACCAGAGCTGCAGGGAAGGATTGATTTTTTAGTCTGCAACATATTTCAAGTTGGACTTTTCTAAAAGCAAGGAGCTGCTAAAAGTAAAAAATTGTTGTCTGGTAAAGGGTTAGAAAAACGACATTGAATTGTCAGGACTCATATTGATAGAATTTGGATTTAACCTCGCATTTTACAATTTTATGCTCTTTGTTTAGAATTGCGATCACTACAATGGTAGAGCCAATATTGCTAAATGAAATGGTAAATATTTGTCACGAAATTATCAGGGTACGAATTATGAACATCTGTAACGGAAATAAAAAATAAATCGGGTGTCGATCGAGATCGTCCTGTTTTAACTATGTAAATAAAATACATATGATAGAATAAGTAGAAAAATGTCGAACATAACTTTTCTCACTTTTTTATTTGTTAATTTTTTGTACTTTTTCTACATAACGACAACGAGAAAATGCTGGATAGTACGACGTTTCTGATTGGATGAAAGGAATATACAGGTGCTCGCCAGGTGCTCTCGTAAATTTATGCGTCGACGCATATATTTACGCGTCGACGCATATATTTACGCGTGCAGTCATAAAATTTATGCGTGCACGCGTAAAATTTATGCGTCGACGCGTAAATTTACGCGTCGACGCATAAATTTTATGACTGCACGCAAAAATAGGACTTTTGACCCATTCGGTACGGCATAGATTCGTGGTATGTCGAGGGGGTACACGCAGTGATCAATGCTCACGGATCGTGTGTAGGCCTATACGCTACTGACTCCGGTGTGACTGGAAGTAATCTTGAAAGTTTATCATCTGACTTCCAAATTCAAGGTTGGTGACGACAGACTTGTGTAAAATCAAATACCCTTTCTGACAAAATGTCACCCATCAATGGTTTGATATCGTGAACCTATGTGGAGTAGCAGCTGGAGGCTCGGTTAGGGTGTTGTGGTAGTACTGGTATGGGAAACGACAGGAATACATGGTTAGGTGCTCAAGCCACCGCGATATGACCATAGTAGTTGAAAACGGCGTAAAACCCCAATAAACCAAACCAAATGTTTAAAAAAAAAGAAAGAAAAAGGAGGGGGTGATATGCCGTGGCTTATAAATAGGACTAACGTCTGCTGTGACGAATGTTTTTCACATTTTTTCTATGCTCCCCGAAAAAATTTCGGGGGAGCATATAGTCGCCATGCTGTCCGTCCGTCCGTGTGTCCGTCCGTCCGTCCGTCCACAGCCATATCTCAGCAACCTTTGGACCAAATTCAACCAAACTTCACATGTGAACTCCCAGGGATAATCCATAGGGACGTTTTTCTCCGTTTGTTGATTTGAGGCTGCGTCATGGAAAAAGGGGCCTTAATGTAAAAATTAGATTTTCTCCAATTTCTCTTCATCCAACGGGCAGATTTAATGAAATTTTGTACTTTTGTGATAAATGAGATGTCCTAGACCATATTCTAAAAATAATGTATGTACAAAAAATCTGTCATGGGAAAAGGGGCTTAATGTATGATAATTTGTCCGTCCGTCCGTCCACAGCCATATCTCAGCAACCCTTGGACCAAATTCAACGAAACTTAACATGTGAACTTCCAGGGATAATCCCTAGGGACTTTTTCCTCCGTTTGTTGAATTGAGGCTGCGTCATGGAAAAAGGGGCCTTAATGAGTAAATAAGATTTTCTCCAATTTCTCTTCATCCAATGGGTAGAATTTAATGAAATTTTGTACTTTTGTGATAAATGAGATGTTCTATACCATATTATATACTGACTGACTTAAAAAACGCATCACTTATTTTTCAAAATATTTTCGTAGTTAAAGTCAACAGGATCAAAATTACACTTCTGTTATATATTTCAACCAATAAGGCACGATATCCAATGAAAAATTATTGCAGTCAGTTACCACGTTATTTCGCAAGACGTCAACGTGTAAAATATGGATAGCGTTTACGTAACTACACCTTACGTGACCAACTGGATGTTTGTTTTCATATTCCATATTGAAATGGTCAGGAGTTACTTTTATTTTTCAATCAATTTGATTAAACAAAAAATATAGCCAAGATACCAAAGTTCGTTGAGCACACACAAACTTTTGGATTATTCTCAGCGGGTGTTTGTCAACGAGAACGGACGAGACGTTTAAATGTAAACCAATCGACGATTTTTCACTTTCATTAATGTAGCCAATCTACAGGGATTGCTGCTGAGCATCAGCGTCCTGACCAACCGTTTAAAACGAGCTTACGTCAAGATAATAACATACGTCAACGTCAATTACGTAATTGGTTTACAACAACGTTTTCAACTGCAATTGTAACACAAAGATGTTGCTACCGACAAACTCTTGCCATAACAGTGAATTAACGAATAAGATATTGTGGTTTTCACTACTGGTGATTATGTCCGTGACAGATACTTACAGAAAGTCATCATCAGATCAGGGTGCGTTTGGCCTAGACATGATGAAAAACGGACGCAAAAACTTTTGAATACTCTCCAGCAATATATGGTAGATAATTCAAGTCCAAAAGAATAACGATTTTGTTTCAACTCAAGGGTCAACGAGGTCACGATTGTGGAACGTTTTTCATACTCAGAGCGAAATTACTTGTTATTAAATAGAGAAAACTGTCAAATTTCTCACACCACCTCTCTTTAGATGGCTATATCTTAGTCATTTAATCGAATTTTTGTCTGAAATTTTCAGGAAATGTTGGGAAGATGTCAAACTGTTGTTGAATATATAATACTACAAAGTTTATTAAGTATTTTGCATATTATTGCTGGATGAACTTTAGTGATGCGTTTTTAAAGTCAGTCAGTATATAAATAATGTGTGTACAAAAAAAATCTGTCATGGGAAAAGGGGGCTTAATGTATGATGATTTTTATTTTGTGATAAACACTTATTCGGGGAGCATAATCCGTCTATGACGGCTCTTGTTTTCTTTTTGTTTTTTAAAGGTGGAAATACGTCGTTTACAGTTCAAGGTAGGAGTCAATAAACGGTATGCTATCACCACGGGTCCACGCTTTGGTGTGAAGAGGGAATGCTTTTATCCAGTTAACCGTGGCGTAATTTCTGTGCTGACTCCTTTATTAAGAATTGCATCAACGTATATAAACAAAGACGTAGAATTTTACGCTCTCACGAAAAAAATCCTGGCCCCAGTTTCTCGAAAAAGAGAACAACTAAAAAAGTATGTTCTCTTGAGAACATGCTCAACTTCAAAGGAAAACTCTCCAACGTTGAAGGGTATTCGATTGAAGTTCACGTGGATTTCGTGCAATATGAGCACGGGGCTCAGTAATCCGAGTCTTCTCTGATGTAAATACGCTCTTTGATATTTTGATTAACGAAAAATCAAAATATCAAAGAGCGTATTTACATAGAAGAAGACTCGGATTAGGGGCTCAGATTTGAGTCTGAGAACGTACTTAAGTTTTTTCGAGAAACCGAGGCCACAGGTATCGCAATTGTGCGAGTTTCATTGATCTAAGGGAAATAACACAAATAAGAGAGTGATGGTACATGTTGTTTCCCATTGACCAGAGAAAACCTCAAATCAACAACAACTACAGCAAAAAGAGAAGTAAATGATAAAATGCCGACATTTTCTCATTTTCTCTCAATACTACCCAAGCTACAAGCTACAAACCAATTAACTGAACCATCACTCATTTATTGTAATATTTTGTTCTCTAACAACCGTTTCTGTGTGACTGAAGTTAACATTTCGCCGCCTTATTAGGGCCTATAATGATGTTCTAATTGATTTTTTTGTGAAACCTGAGATTTTGGTACCGTTGGAATCGTCTTGGAGTATCCTTTCTATTGGATGATGCTTACAGATTGTTAAAATTGAGTCTGGTTCAATAGATTCCCAGTAACAGAATGTTCTATATGTACCCCTTGCACCTTTTTGTCAAAATTATAATGTTCTAAGTGAATACCATCCAATGATATCAGCTTATTTAAGTCAAGGGATTCAAAAGTTTGAGTATTAACGTAGTCGTCCCCTAATGAGATTCGCGCGACGTCGGAATTATTCGGGCGACGTCGAAAACATTCGGCGGTGGAAATTTCCACCGCCGTTTGTTTTCAACCGCGCCCGAATATAAATTAGGACACGTACGACGACACTCGAAAAAAAAAATCCGACGTTTTATGATTCTCAAAATGGCCACATTTCGGGTATTCTACTTAAAAGTGCAGCGATTTCGAACTATGGGTTTGGTTCATGGATTTCACAATAGACTTGTAAATGCCGAAGTAGATCTTTACCAATACCAATTTAGTCGTCAGAAGCAGCTTCGGGATGTGAATTTTCTTAAATCCTTCCGTTTGGGAAAGGGTTAGATGTTACAGACTGAAGAAGTTTTGATCCGTGATAATAAAGTACGTAGCATGATCACATGATATAGGCTAGAGATTATTTGGTAAATATAAATATGGTAGCTAAGTCATATATTGTCCAGCAAGGTTAACCCGGGACAACTTAATTTTCGTGCGCTAAGTCCGTTAGTTGAGCGTCTTAACAAAACAAAGCCGAAGTGGGGTCATTACATATGCAGATGTCCCGGGTTAATCTTGCTGGACAATAGCTGATGTCAAACTAATAGACCAGCTGGGGCCCGTATTACTAACGATCGTACGTTTGATTTTTGCATAATTACTTGGAACAACAGCCCTGATTGGCTCAGTCGGATTTCTCGTGCAACCAGATGTCTTGTTACACAGTTTACACAAAAACTTGATTGTAAGATATTTAGTAATACGGGGCCCAGGCCCGAACAAAGAGAAGGAGGGGGTGGGCTTACACTGAAAATTTAGGGAAATTCTAATTTAGCCCCTCCAATATTCAGACAAAGGGGCTTTAATTTATGGAATTGCTTCCTACGGGCTTGCTAGATCTAAATGAAGTCGAGAAGTGTTTAACGAGGGATATATCACAAATTACGCTTTTGAAAGTGGTCAAAGTTGGCAAAATGAATGAAGACGATATTTTTTACACTTATTTAAAGCGATATCAACATTTTAATCTTAATTTGTCTCAATGTTTTTCGACGCATTTTCTTAACGGAAGTCAAAACCAGGCCTTGTTTTGGAAAATGATTAATATTCTGGAGTTGAAACAAAAAGAAAGCAAAAACAATTGGACATGCCTACTTAACGTAAGCCTACATGTTGGTTTGGAAAGCACCCAAGACTATCGAAAACGACAGGGACGAAACCACTTCGTATCGAAACTTATAGGGACTGCTAGAAAAATGTCACGTGATCGAGATGGCGGGAAATGCAGAGTTTTCAGCTGGTGAGATTTTTGAATATAATTGTTTAAACTCTTTCCCAAATTAACTCTTTTCCAAAACAAGACCTGTGTTGTATGTCCCTGATTGAAAAGGCTTCGGAAAATATTGAGGCAAAGGAAGAAAATGCTGATGATCAGCGTGTTCATCATCAGCATGTTCTCCTTTTGCTTAAATATTTTGTAAGCTGAATTTCACATAAACATGCATGCGCGGATCCAGGGCAGGGGCCCAGGGGCCCGGGCCCACTCTCTAAATTTTAAAAGAAGGCTTGTCAAAGCGTTTTTTTATGAATTTTCATGTGCAAACGGTGCCTCTAGGAAAAATTCTTATCAACATTCATTTTGTCTTCTGCAACAGTTTTCAAATCCATTTGAAACATCAATTGACAGTGGCATAGGAAGGTTTATAATATTGTGGGGGGGGGGGGGGCAAACATTCAAGTAAATGGAAATATGGGTGTATTATGGGGGGGGACCAGGCCCCTTTTCCAAATTATTTGGGGGGGGGGGGGGGGCAGGCCCCCCTGCAAGAACTTGTAGACCCCCCCCCCCTTCTGGAATTAGCTGATAATTGAAATTTTTACTAGATCTAGATTCTATAACACACAGAGCTTCAGATTTACAGTGGGCATGGGCCATTTGACACACTATTTGCAAAATGGCCCATCACTTTTCAACTCCAGGGGCCAAGCGGCCCAAGCTTTTACAAATTTTTTATATCACTATGTTTATTTTCATTGCTATGGCCCATCATTTCCAAAAATGACCCATCAATTTCCCTGCCATGGGTCATTTCGACCCACCACTCTTCAAATGAATCTGAAGCTCTGTAACACAGTGGCGTAGGAAGGTTTAAAATATTGGGGGGCCAAACGTTCAAGTAAATAGAAATATGTGTGTATTGTGGGGGGGCCAAAGGGGGGGCCAGGCCCCTTTTCCAAATTATGGTACATAGATCCCATGCACGTGCAGCTCCAGTCAAAAAGCCTCAACCTGTGGCGATTGATTCAAAGTGGACCACAAATAAATAGTATGTTGTCAATCTAGAAAGGACCCATTACTGCACAGAGACGCCCTTTGACCCTCGCAAAAGAAAATGCCAGGGAAAACATTGTGGTAAATGGAGAAATTGCTTGTGACAAGCAATTTCTTCATTTACCACAATGTTTTTTAACCCAACACAGAAAGATTCTCAAAATTTCATCAACACTAAATTGTCGTCTGCAACACTTTTCAAATTGGAACAGTTTAATTTTTGCCGTCTGGTAATGGGTTAACGAAGTTGTAGTTTGGATAAATTGGAAAATTGTTGGAAGATAATTCTCCCGACTTCTAGCACTGCCGGATGATATTGGAAATGTAAAAAGTTGAAAAACACAGAGCAAAAGATTGGGGGTAGATCTAATGTTTTTTCTGAAATATGCAAAATATATCTCAATGTTTGTCAAAACCTATGATGTGGATACTCATTTGAATGATCTTACTGAGACATTTGAATTGTGTACCCACAACACAAGATTTGGATTGAAAATAACAAATGGTCTAATGTTATCCCTTGTTATCTTTGACTATTTGAAAAAGCAATTTACTTCATCGATTTTCTTTGAAAAACTCGTAACTGCAGCTTGTTTTAAGCTGCAGTTACAAGTTTTTCGAAGAAAAGCTAACATAAATTTGTATGTTAGGATTTCAATTGTAAACTCTTCATCTATTTTTTTGTTTACAATAACACGGTGGGGATTGTGCATGCTGGAATGGATATCTACCAGGGGTCTCGTTTGCCAAAATTTGGGGCCGTTATTCGGCCCCATTCCCAATGGCAAAAAGTATCTTTTTTTCCCAATTCTCTGGTGAAAATTCCCAATGAGGACCCAGAATGCCCCATGATAAGACCTCATCTTCATTTTACAAACATTTTGAAGACAGTTTTAGGGTAGATTCTTAAACAAGAGTATACAAATGCATTTTACATCACTACAGTCTAATTTGCAGCTGAAACTGAGTTACAGTATGAATACAAACTAACTTGTTTTAGTTTTTCCCAATTTAGGTAAAAACGTCGCTATTTTTCCCAATTTCACTGGCCCCTGGCCCCAAACAAAAATTGGTAGCAAGACCCCTGAATACGGGAAAAAATAATCTCGAATCTTGTCAAATATTTTGCAATAACTCCAGGGCTTTTCTTCCTTCTATAACAGAGGCCGAAATTCGGTGGCTTCCCAATTGGAAAATAGCTCCTTTTTTCCCAATTTCAAAGTAAGAATTTCCCAATTTTCAAAAGAAAAATTCCCAAAATTTGAAAATGAATAATGATCAATTACCTACTGGTAATTCTTAGTCACAAAGAATCAGTGTGTGTTCTATAATTTGAAGTTATTCTGGTTATAAAGTGTTGTTTAAGAACAGTTGTTTTCATATGAACATTTATTCTCCTGTGTCTTCTTTTTCCCAATTTGACCAAAATCACGCTTAAATTTCCCAAAATGACTGACCAGGGCCCCTTCCCAATTTCTGGAAAAAAAGCCCTGAACTCCTTTATTTCTTATTTGATTTTCAAAAGGTCTGTTGCATGCACCCCGCCTTGAAAATCCCTTTCCTCGGATACATGGTTTATGTGTGGTATCCTTTCAATTTTTCCAAAAATTGATCCCAACTGACCAGAAAACGAAATGATAACGACTACGGCAAAATAAGCCACGCTTCAGGTAGGAAATTGTGCAATAATTTTCTTATTTCTGTGTCAATTTTCAAGCGGTTTGTTGCATGTACCCCGCCTTACTGAGCGCTTTCGTCAGGTGTATTACTTATTTGAAAACTCCCCATATTTTTCCCAAAAATTGATCCCAACTGACCTGAAAAAACGACCAGATTTTTGTCGTTTTTCTGGTCGGTTGGGATCACTTTTCACACAAAGTACAAAAAGGTTTCATGTAAAGCATATATCGGAGGAAAGAGCTCAGTAAGGCGGGGTACATGCAACAAACCGTTTTTTAATTGACGCAGAAACAAGCAAGTTATTGTAAAATGTCTTACCTGAAGCGAGGTAAATTTGTCCGTAGATTTACCCATCCCAGCATGCACAATCCCCACCATGAATAAGGTTCATATCATTTGCCTATGTGGTTTTGTAATGTTGATTTATAATATATTTGCTTGAGATACAGGAATTTCTTTTTTTTTTTTTTAATGATTCCTAGCTCATGATGTTATAGGTTGATAGGCAGTGAAAGTTGATCGTTAGAACAGATTATTGCGACTCAATCATCACCGTCTATCATCAACACCGGAAATAGATTACCAGCGAAGCGAGAGTATGAGAAAACGCATGGTGAGTGGGTAAGTGTTGACCTTTATCATTGCGTTATAATTTACTACAGGATAACCAGTGCATGTAAGGCACATTGTAAAAAGATTTAATGTAACGGCGTGCGCCTCTATTTTATCCTGTGTATCGAAATATCTGCTTTTAGACAGTTTTTTCGTTGCTTGGTACTGGCATTTCAGATAATCGTGTCGCAGAAACACATGTTTTATCGGGTTAACAAGATTGTGTTTCGGGTTTGAAGTTCATTCCCTATTCTTAATACCAATTTGCCTTATCTAACATGTATTTCTTATGTTGGTTTGATATTTTACTGCCGTTAATTACTAAAACAAAAATGCTTGAGGTTTACGGCGAATAGTTGTTTGTTGGTATTTTTTGGACGGCGAATAGTCAATACCATGGACGGCGAATAGTCGTTATACATGTGTTAACGAAATTTACGTGGTATATTTTTCATTTATTTCTAAAATCAATTAACGAATTATTACACAATCATGATAGTTATGCAGTATCTCACGTTACTTCTTTGTTTGGATATCGGAGGTTTGTATGGTAGAGGAAAGTCACTACTCAACGAACTATATGCGTCAACAGACATTTTGCACTCTACAGCTCACTGAGCTCAGCATTTCTAGTGAAATGTTTGTTATTATTGCTATTATTATTATAAGTCGAGTCCGGTAAGTCTGCGCACCCATTCAATTCCGTCTAAAAACAACGATAACTACAATTAAAAAACTCCACTTAATCTATGATCCTACTTTCAAATATAGAATTATTATGAATATTTTTCAAAGAACATAAAATCATTTTTACAAAATTCCTAATTCAACCGAGTGACACAAGTGTTTCCTCATACACACAAACACGGTTCCAATTCGTTACTAAAATAGCAACACATTAGTGGGGTTTCTTTATGCCAGATCGAGGCTCTGACCTGATTTCGAACAAAGAATTCAAATTACTGTGGAAACGCACGGAGGAAAGAAGAAGTTTAAGTGGAATGATCACACTCCGTTGAGTGAAGTTCCTCTGTGTATCTCGACGGACTGTCATTGGCTGACTTCAAATAATGGTTCTTACCGGCTTAAGAGTCGTTTTTGACCCTGCAAAAAAGGACCATCCACGGATCTTTTGAGAAACATAGCCGCCAGGTACAAGTGTCGTAAACCTCCTCCTCCAACAAAAAGAGTACGAAACATGTCATTTTCAGTGTGGCGATTATAATCTCAGTACCGAAAGGTTTATGTAGATAGATGATTCATTATGGTAGATCTAGATCAATTTGATGATCTCCTTAGGTATACCACCCGTCGTTAGCACCAAAGAGCCAAAGGCGAAATTTGAAAAGTGCCAGTAACTGTACATGTATTACATTTCCATTCCATAAGCGTTTTGAACGGTTTAGAATTTTGAATTAATTCATAATTATGGAAATATTCGACAATATTCAAAATTACCTCCCTTGCATATGAATATAGAGTAAAATAATATTTGTAAACTCTCTTCTTCTTGAAGCATAATCTTGAAATCCAGCACGTTGAATTAACTCAATGTGAAGTGTTTTTACAAGTGTGTGTAATCGACCCTATGATTGTCAATTTTAAGCAGTAGCTTGCATGGTGTTAATTGGCGGTGGAGACAGGGTACAAATGGTTACAAGCCAAAAATCGCTTTTTTTCAATCAAAGTTGCAAAAATATTCCCGTAACTTAATAATCTGATAATAAACGTAAATGACTGTACAAATATTATTTGTACTTAAGCAGAATAAACGTAGGCCTATGTGCACAATGCTCGTGGGAAACAACGACTTGCCAAATGAATTATATAGTAAAACAACCACGTGACCTTTTGTTTAGGCTTAGGGGCCTACTCATAAATACATAAGCAGGTTACGGTCAAGCCAATCCGTTTCTATGTGTATTGATATTAATGTGACATATCTTAATCGGACACGCGGCCTCCACAATTTTCTCATCTAGACAGGCTTGAAAACTAAGTATTCAATTAAAAAATATAACATAGAAACTTGAATTCCCTTGAGATAAATAGGCATAATCTAAAAGAAAGTCTAACCTTGAGATAAAATGCAGAAATTCCACACCTAAAGTAAACAAGACTTAACAAAGTCACATATCAAACGTCATCACTTCACCGAATGACGTCACTGTGTAAATAAATGAGCAAATTCATTGACTATAGATACCCCTCGCCGAAAGTATTTTGTTTACTCTGTATGTATATGGCTTCACCAATCAGGGGCAGTAACTCTGAATTTCATTGTTGAAGCAGGTTATTCCAACCATTCAATTGTCGAACCGAGCAAACCCAACGATATGTACATCTCCTTTTTGTAGTAGAGCTTTCCACAAAATTTCATTGAAATCCAGCCAATAGTTTCCAAGAAAAAGAGCGGAAACGAATATCACTCTGTATGTATTATATTGCTTCACCAATCAGGGGCAGTAACTCTAAATTTTAGAAGTCGAGCCGGGTAACCCCGACGATGTGCACACCTCCTCTTTGTAGTGAAGCTTTCCAAAACAAACTCATTGAAATAGGGTCAATGGTTTCCAAGAAATAGCGCTGTCCAAACGAATATTGTTCTATATGTATATAGCTTCACCAATCAGGCAGTAACTCTAAATTTATAAGTCGAACCGGGTAACCCCGACGATAATATTATGCGCATCTCCTCTTTGCAGTGAAGCTTTCAACAACGTTTCATTGAAATTGAGTCAATGGTTTTTAAGAAGTAGCGCAGAGACGAAACTCGGACGGACGGAAGGACGGAAGGATGGACGGAAGGACGGAAAACCAAAATCCCCCGACGATTTCATTGGCAGGGGATAACTATAACTACACACAGTGACGTGCGCAGACTAACCGGACATAAAAATAAACTTCAAAACATGAGGGTAGGTAACTTCAAGCTTGATTATTTCACTTGTCTTTGGGTTTGCAGAATTTCTAGATTGTCATGTTTTAACAGATCTTAATTTGCTTTATGCTTGTCAACGAATATCATTGTGCTTGTCATTTGTGAGCTTACAATCGTGTATTCAATGGCAAATATAGAACTAATTTCTTAAAGAATAAGGTATGCAACCCATCATTAGCACCAATGAAGAGCCAGAGGCGAAATTTGGAAAGTGCCAGTAACTACCAAACAGTGTTTTATTTCTATTCCAAATACAAACATAAGCATTTTGTACGTTTTAGAATTTTGAATTAATGCATATTACTTATGGAAATATTTTTATGTTGGTTTTGATCGTAAAGGTTCTCTTACTCTAGGCACTTTGAGTGGGCTGCGTTTTTTATTGTGGTACTCCCCACACGTTCAATTTAAATGATTTTTCGATGACTATTCGCCGTACATATTTTTTGATAATTTAACTATAAGCCGTACAGATCATGTCCTATTCACCGTACACATCTAACTTTTTTGTTTTGTTAAATATTTTGCTTAATTTCTGGATTTTGGTTTAAAAATTCTACGATATATACATATTCTATATATTCTCTAGCTCAGTACTAAAAAAATCGCAAATATCCGCATATATTTCAAATAAATTGGTCCTAAACGCCAAAAGCATGCTTTGATTATGGTACTAGTCGTCGGATGATCGGTCCTCAAATCCATCCGTCTTGTCAATTAACAAAACGATCTACTTACAAGAAAAGCTTTATATATTAGCCATGTATGTACACAAACACATCTTCAAATATATCACGGTTAAAACCATCAAAACTGATTTTTCATGAGTTGTCACATTTCGTGTCGGTCAACTCTCGCTTCCCTGGTAATCTATTTCCGGTGTTGATGATAGACAGTGATCATGTGCATGATCTTACGATTTATATCTGGGATTTCAGGTAAGCAATGAATTTTTTTTAATTTAATTAACATTCCCCCAAACAAGACCAGGTTCTAACATCCCTAATAAAGGCTTAGAAAAACATTGAGGCAAAAGAAGAAAATGCTGATAATCAGCATTTTCTTCTTTTGCTTCAATATTTTCTGTGCTTTATTGTACACAGATCTTATCTTTAAAAACATTTATTTTGTTGTCTGCAACAGCCTTCATGTTGACCAACCCTAATATTTTGTCGTTTTGGAAAGGGTAAACCAAATAGCAAAATTTGACATGGTCCAATTTGAATGTTGCTGAATTTAAGATAACTAAATTACTGTTTATATTTTAAGACCCCGATTTTTATACGTGATGTAGGGATTCAAAAAGTGTCATAATGTGGAAATGGGTTAAAGTCAGTGCAAGTACATAATTTGGCTTGTAAAATACATTGCTTTATAGCTTTTCTCCAAAAACAACATAACTACAGCTAGTTTTAAGCTGTAGTTACAAGTTTTTTGAAGAAAATTGACACCATGCACATTATACCCTCGTTATGTGTTAGAAAATTTTGGGGAAATTAATTAGAAAGTGTAAGGATTAAGGCAGTTGGCAAAGCTTTAAATGATTAAGTTTAGGTAAATGAGAAGATGAAAAGCTGTACATAATGATATCAAGAGATGCAGAGTTTTGATGACTGATTAACCCTTTCTCAAACAACGTTTCTGGATGAGCCAATTTGAAAACTGTTTCAATTGATAAAACAGGCAGACACGAATATAGACGAAAGCCTTGAAGCATGGGCTTCAACATAAAATTGTCAAAAATAGTCTCTCTGGGTAGTTATGAAAAACAGAGCCCCAGATGCCACCAAATCTCACAAAATCTTCAAAATTACAAAATGCGTGGATAAGCCCCTAAAGGGTGTTGATTAAAATATCATTTGTGTAAAATATAGCACTTGAAATAACAAGGCAAAAGGAGTGAATACTGAATATCGGTATTACTTCTATTGTGTCAATGTTCTTTGGTCTCTGTTTAGGGACCTTAAAAGCACGTCTATTTTGGGAAATGTTAATGGTGTCATGTTATAATTAAAAGAATTGGATATGACGGAAAACTTTAATCAACCTTGCCGTCAGACTGAACTGTCTATTGACCTTGACCATAAAAATTGCTCTTTTTTTTTTGGGGGGTGTGTGTGTGTGTTGAGGTCAATGGTTTAACTCATTACAAGACTGCACTATTTTAGACTAGTCTTAATTCAAAGATGTTGCAGACGACAATTTCAAGTCGAAGAAATATTACATTCTGTAGGCTTTTTGCATAGAAAACTTTGTGGGAGATGAAGAAATTGCTTGTTACAAGTAATTTCTTCATTTTCCACAATGTTTTCTAAAACCATTATCATTTAAGGTGTCTAAAAACATCTAGGTGTGGTAATGTGTTAAGTTTGCAATTGAAGTTTATTTAAAATCTGTTTCGGTGCTCCTACTAACTTTTTAAAGGCCCGGGTCCCACTGGCAGATTAACAAAAACGTATGCAAAAAGGACACAGCGGACGAGCAAAATTTCGGTAGTGGTACCATCCGTTTTCATCCGCTTTAGAAAATGGCGAAAATATAACGGAAAAGAGAGCACGTCAGTAGTATATAGTGGGGATGTTAAACGGATATTCGTGGGAAGCCTGGCGGATGGGAGCGGATGTCAGCTAAATATACGGAATACATCCCAGATAAAAACTCTTTTTTTCCATTTCTATACTACATATACGCGATGCATATGCTTACATCCTTTCTATCTCCGTGCTGCTAACGATGTATAGACGTTCCATGTACCTTATCGTTCCCCAATCAATCCCTTTTCAGTTTCGGTTGATTTGAGCTTCAGGGATACCTATAGGATGAAGAAAGGATACAACGGACTTATAACGGACATAGAACGTCTGTTGCTCGTACATATAGCGGATTTATATCGTACACGAAGGAAGGTTCATCCGTTCTAAAAGTTTTGGGCAGCTCAAAACTTCTTGCGCGGATGAAATTACGGTTGACGGATGCCCGTTGGATAAAACGTATGCAATAAGTACTCATCGGATGACAAGAGACTTCCAACGGATGGCAAGAGACGTCTAACGGAAAGCAAGTTTTTTTGTACGTTTTATATCCTCTTTGCATCCGAAAGTGCAGTGGGACTGGGCCTTAACCCAGGTCTATTTAACCCTTTCCCAAACAAGACCTGGTTTTGACGTCCTTGATAGAAAAGACCCGGGAAAACATTGAAACAAAAGAAGAAACTGCTGGATATCCAGCAGTTTCTCCTTTTGTCTCACTATTTTCTATGCCATATTTTACACAAATCCTATCTTTAGTAACATCCATTTTGTCATTTGTAGCAGTTTTTGAAGTGGATCACCCTAAAATTTTGCAGTTTGGGGAAGGGTTAACTTTGCAGAATTGTTGCCCTTGAGTCAAGGAGGTGCCCTTTTATTTAGGGTCCTGAAGGTCAAAAGTCAAGGTCACAAATACACTTTGGTTTGTTAAACTTTGTCCCAAACAAGACCTAGTTTTAACATCCCTGTGTGAATTGCCTTGGGAAAACAATGAGGCAAAAGAAGAAAATGCTGATAATCAGCATTGTCTCTTTTTGCCTTATTGCTGTATCATTTACAAATTTTACCTTTATTTAAATCAATATTGTCGTCTGCTGCAGCTTTTAACCCTTTCCCAAACAACAAAATTTCAGGGTGGTCCAATACAAAAGCCACTACATGTAGACAACAAAATTGATGTTAAAAAGGAAGGGATTTGTGTACAATATAGCACAGAAAATATTGAGACAAAAGGAGAAACTGCTGGTTATCAGCAGTTTCTTCTTTTGTCTCGATGTTTTCCCAAGCCTTTTCTAATAGACATCAAAACCAGGGCCCCGTATTACTAAACAGCTTACGATCAAGTTTTTGTGTAAACTGTGTAACAAGACATCTGATTGCATGAGAAATCCGACTGAGCCAATCAGGGCTGTTGTTACAAGTAATTATGCAAAAATCGAACGTACGATCGTTAGTAATACGGGCCCCTGGTCTTGTTTGGGAAAGGGTTAAAATGGACCACACTGATATTTTGTCGTTTAGGAAAGGATAAAACTAGCCCTGTAATTGAGATCAATAGCATTATAATGATGTCGGAAGAAAACTTGATAGCATGTGTGCTGACAAAGCAAATTGCAGTTAAAAACACAGTCTGCAATCAATTTTGTTTAAACCTTTGCTGGAACTATTGAATTAGGCTTATTGAAAATAAAGAATGACAGAAAATGAACGTAAGAGTTTGTTTGTCAGTGCATCAAACTAAATGAAGATTTTAAACCATGTCAAAGTTTCACTTTTTAGCAGGATACGAGGGACGTTCAATTAATTTTGGAACTGGGGTTCTATAAGCCATAGTTATGTCGCAATTCAATTTTAAGTTTCTTCAGTCCTTCGAAGTAATCCTCTTTGACACCCACACACTTCTAAAGTTTTGAGATCCATTACTTACATGCCAATAAATGGGTCTCTTTTGGAACACCCCACAGACACAAAGAAGGAGAGAAAAGCCTGGTTTGGGAAAGGGTTAAAATGGACCACACTGATATTTTGTCATTTGGGAAAGGATAAAACTAGCCCTGTAATTGAGATCAATAGCATTATAATGATGTCGGAAGAAAACTTGATAGCATGTGTGCTGACAAAGCAAATTGCAGTTGAAAACTTTGCAGAATTGTTGCCCTTGACTCAAGGAGCAGGTGCCCTTTTATTTAGGGGTCCTGAAGGTCAAAGGTCAAGGTCACAAATACACTTTGGTTCGTTAAACTTTGTCCCAAACAAGACCTAGTTTAACATCCCTGTATGAATTGGCTTGGAAAAACAATGAGGCAAAAGAAGAAAATGCTGATAATCAGCATTTTCTCCTTTTGCCTTATTGCTGTATCATTCACAAATTTATTTAAATCAATATTGTCGTCTGCTGCAGCTTTTAAAATTGCCCACCATGAAATTTTGTCGTTTGGGAAAGGATAAAACTAACTCTGTAATTGAGATCAATAGCATTATAATGATGTCGGAAGAAAACTTGATAGCATTGTGGGCTGACAAAAATTGCAGTTAAAAACTTTGTCTGCAATCAATTTTGTTTAAACCCTTCCTGAAATCCTTGAATTAGGCTCATTGAAAATAAAGAATGAGAAAAAATGAAGCTAAAAATTTGTATGTGAACATGGGCAGATCTAGAAGGGGGGGTCCTTGGGGTCCGGACCCCCCCCCCCCCCCTGGCATTGGCCGAAAATTAAATTTTGACCATATAAATTTAGTGTAATGTTACATATTTATTACATTTTAAGCCATAATTTGAGCTTGGAACCCTCCCCCCCCTGGAAAAAATATTAGGCTTGGAACCCGCCCTCGAAAAAAATCCTAGATCTGCCCTTGGTTAACACATCACAGGAAAGATTTAACATGGTAAAGTTTCACTTTTTAGCAGGATGTAACCGCGATTTGATAATTAAGCTCAAAAACTTGTGGTACAATTTTCACAAAACCATCAGAAATGGCATGCAGATTTTCTCCTCCTGCTGCAATATTTTCTGTGCTGTTTTGTAAAACAAGCCCTATTTTTATCAGCATATCCTCTGCAGCAACTTTTTTAATGTTCCTAAATGTTTGCCATTTGGGAAATGGTTAATACAATGTAAAACATGGCGTGTAAGCACAAAAGCACAAGATTTACAGTTGTTTTGAAGTTTATAATCGGTAACATTGCTCATTATTTGCTCTGCACAAGTGCATGCGTGTGTGTGCATTTTACATTATTAACACTTTACCAGGAAAGGAGATTGGCAGCATTGCTTCTTAACCCTTTCCCAAAGGACCAAAATTTAGGGTAGTCCCTTTTGAAAACTACTACAGAAGACAAAATAAATGCTGCTAAAGAAAGGGTTTGTGTACAAAATAGCTCAGAAAATATTGAGGCAAAAGGAGAAAGTGCTGATATTCAGCACTTTCTTCATTTGCCTCAATATTTTCCCAAGCCAATTTAATTCTTTTAGGGATGTCAAAACCAGGTCTTGTTTGGGAAAGTGTTAACCATTTCCCAAACAAGTCCTGATTTTAACATTCCCAGTACCTGGAAAGCTTTGGGATATATTGAGAGAAAAGCTTGAATTGCTGATATTTAGCAATTGTCTCTTTTCCCTCGATATTTTCTATGATATAATTATGATACTTTCAAAATCTTTTTTATGTCAAATTGTCCAATTGAAGCAGTCCAAAATATAGCTATGGCGCAGTTGGTTTGCGTATCACACTCTCACTCATGAGGTACCTGGGCTGCGTTCAGTAGACAAACTGTTAGCTAACGTTACCAACATTTGCAACTTCTTTGACCCAAATTTCACAGAATTAACCGAGCATCCGAATTAAACGGCCAAAGTTAGCTAAAGTTTTGTCTTACTGAACGCAGGGCTGGTTTATCCCTAGTTGCAATAGACGCAATCCCAGTTAAAGTGGACATTTGACTAATTTTTTTTCGAAATTTTTCATTTTACCCTTCACTCATTCTGGACAAATTTTCTTCTTGGATCACATCTTCTGCGCAAATTTCTTTTGTTTTGTCAAGTGGGCTTGCTTAGTTTTGGATTTATAGACTGTTAAAGGATCAAATGTGTGCATAAAAAACTACGTATTTTAAATAGACCCCTTTGTGAAATGTGTGTCTAATTTCACATTAAGTAATGCATAAAGAATAATAAATCCGATACATTTTGATGAGTATTTGTTTATAAAATGTGAATCAATTGACAATATGGGTGAAAATGGCGAATTGTACCTATGCGAATGAAAATTCAAAACGACCATCCTTGTACAATTCCTTTAATTTAAAACGTTGACTACTTCCAACTCTTCTAAAATACACCAAACAACCTTTAATTTTCTCTCGTATTGTTAAACAAAAGCAATGAGTTATTCCCTTAGTCGATATACCGAAATGGAAGGTCAATGATTTGTTACAAATCAACAATAGTTTAAAACTGGTCTGTCCCGAACGTAACTACAGCTTGTCCCGTACGTAATATGCTTTCTTTCCTTTAACATCACAGCCTCTGTGTTATTACCTTTTCAATCAAATCATAATATTATCAGGTAAAATCCATTTGCCAGACACTTTGTCAAAAAATTGTAATGAAATGAATAAAGAAAAATAAATACAACTCTATAAGCCATCTGGGTGTGTTGTTTTACAAATTAAGGCTTCCTAGCCAAATTAGTTTCAATTTATAAAAGTTGAGATGTTCGTATTGTTTTGACACATGAGGTATGTGTAATAACTTCTTAATTAAGTGAAATGTTATCCAAAATTTGCTAGACATCCTTACCTCTGATGGATCCAATATACGAACACGTACGGGACACTTTTTATAAAGGTAAGAAACGCTGAAATAGTCTATTTTAATGCATCAATCTAGTGTAATGTATATGGGTATGAATATATTCCTATATATATCAACAAAAACTGGCATATTTTGTGGAACTTTCTTCAATATTGTAAAAATAGTATCAATTAAGCGTAATCATAATACCATTACGTGCGAGACTAGTACGAGTACGTGTACAGTCTATTATGTGCATTAAAAGTCTATTTTGCTTAAACTGGAGTCCTTAAGGAACCCAAAACACATCAAATAAGCACAGGAAACGTTCCATTTCAGCAATTTAAAAACTGAAAACTAAATATTGCCTCGAACGTTATGGACTCGTACGTCACTTTTTAATGTGTACCCAATTTTATTTGGCCTGCTGTATCAATGCTATTATAGTAATCGGCATAATTCTTTTTGTCATATTTGAAGACACTTCGAATAGAGATTTTACTTGAAGAATTAAACTATTTATAGTTACACATTTTTAACTAGAGTTACTTTAGTTCTTGCCTCGTACGTTACGGAGTTAAAATTACGGTAAATTGTTTAAGAATGATGTTGATTTTTTGGAAATATTGACAAAAGTATATCAAAATACGACTTTATTTTGATTATATATATTTATACTAAAGTAGATTACGCTAGATTAATGTATTAAATGTAGATTTATGTCAGTGTTTCTTAGCTTTAAAGAAAGTGTCCCGTACGTTTTTGAATTTTGGAGACAACGACTCGAGGCTGTTCTACAAATTTTGGATTACATTTTTTTATATAAATCTTGGTATCGTTTTGGAGCTCTATGTTTTCTGTACAAGATTGGGACATTTCTGTTAGGATAATCTATTGTTGAAATTGACATTTTTGGTTTGAAAGTTAGAATTTATACCCGGAGACATCGGTTTTTCGTACCCCCTAGTTTGATTGTCGCATGATTTTCATATGAAATGGAGTTCTTACGAACGTAAATTATAGATACATTTTTTAGTTATAGGTGTTGGATGAAAATAAATGCGGAGGTCATTTATATAATGTTGACTATTTGCAGCTAGAACATATTGAAGGCCGGAGACATCAATTGTCCCATTTAACTGGGATTGCGTCAATAATGTAACCGAAACCTTTTCGAATTTTGATCTGGGTTTCGGTTACAATTCCTTCCTAGTCGTTGCAATGGAGCAGGTGCTGGAATGATTCATTCCAGCAAGTTTAGCATAGTCAAACTTCAAAATAAAGCTATGGAATGTATTAAGATTGTTACCTGACAACAGGTTAACTATTTTTCTGTCAATCCAGTGTAGTTTTATGTTGAAATCACTTTCAAATAAAGTCCAATTCAATTTTGAAGCAGAGTACCCACCCATTTTATTCTACTGAGACTTTAATTTTCCATTGGAAGAAATAATTGATAACAATTCTCCTTGATACTTTTTAACTGAATTAGTGCCATGGAATCTCTTTTTATGGGATACACATCTGATTAGAAATGTTAGTATTCAAAATTTTATGCAAGAAAATATGTTTTCCACTCTTTTGTCTTGCTCCATAAGAAGGAATAGGGTAGACTTGTAGCCACAAACCAATACCCATCATCAAGTTTGTGGCTACGATATCGCAGCTAGTTTATCCCTGGTTGCTACAAATATCCTTTCAGACAAAATTGTCTCCAACTAATGTTTTGAAAATTGTTAAGTTATGTGGGCGAGCAGCAGGAGGCTCGGTCAGGATGTTTTGTACATAAATGGTTTGTAAGATCCATGGTTAGGTGCTTCAACCGTCGTGATATGACCATTAGCAGTTGAAAGAGGCATTAAACCCCTATCAATCAACCTTAGAAGGAACCTTCAAGCTGTATCTTACTCTTCACAGAAAAATAAAGTCTATTGTTATAATAAGAAGCACAAATTTCTCATTAAGGTAAGACCTGCGTAATGAACTTCCAGTATAATCATTATAGTTTGACTTATTCAGTGACATCCATAAGTCCGAGCATTTTCAAAGTACCACTAGATGCAATATTGCCTATTTTTGTAACAACGGAAACAATTGAGCGTGCTCAGATTTCCGAGGAATATTCTAAACTATTTTTGTGAAAATGTTTCTAAATTGTATGAAGAGTAGGCAAAACAACCCAACAAAGTCAAAAATTCCAAATTTGAGGGCAATGAAAATTACTTCCCTTGAAATCATCTATTCGCACCATACAGATTTCGTTCTATAACTGGTGACATAGCCCAGTACCCATGCAGGTCTTACCTTAATTTTGTTGTGCACAAGCACAATGTATGTATTCTACATTATTAACATTTTCCTCTCACAAATGACCTCCCTTGAGAGAGCTGAATTTAGACAATAATTTGGAAAATTGCCACTATAATTCTTTTCTATTACAATAGCATGCCTTTCTCTCCTGTAAACAAATTATAACACCTTAAGGATCCTCCAGTTGTTACTGCGCAACTTACTGCACATATCCTAAATACCGAAATAAAGCTGTTTCAGTAAATGGCCTTTTCAGCAAATGTATTTTTTTACATTCAGTTAATGTTTGGTTGATGAATGACAAGACCCTTTTCGGTAATTTCAATTTTTTCTGTTTGGTCAATTAAAGTGTAATAGTACTCGGATGGTACATTTCACTTTCTGTTACGCGTTCAACATGTGGCGTTTGCGATAGGAAACGGAGCAACAAAAGCAAAGTGGTGTCTTTTTGAGCTAGTCCGCTTCAGATGGACACACAAGATGACACTTTTTATGCCCCCGATAGGGAGGCATCATAAATTTGACTTGTCCGTCCGTCCATCTGTCCGTCTGTCTGTCCGTCCGTCCGTCTGTCCGTCTGTCCGTCATTCCGTCCAAAAACTTTAACATTGGCCATAACTTCCTTATTACTTAACATATTCGCTTCATACTTTACCACAACATTCCTTGGTACATTACCTTTCTGTAGGCACATACTTTGGTGACCTTGACCCCTGGATGACCTTGACCTTGAACATAGATTGGCCATAATTTAAAATCAAAGCGGTGTCGGGGGCATTGTCATCTTACAGTGACAGCTCTTGTTATTATCTAAAGCTGGTAATAAGGAAGAAAATGGATAAAAGTAGTGAAACAATTTCGGACAGAGCTGCAAAAAGTAAACCAAATTTTACTTATAATTAAGAAAAACGCTTGGTTTGATATATTTTTCTTTTTTTGTTTTTGTAGGTATGACCAAGCACTATGTCTATACCAAAAAAGAAAAAACTCTTACCGCTGGAATATTTTTTATTATCAGAAATGTTGCGAAAAAAGAGCAATTTCAGCTTCTTTTGAAAGAATGTTTTACTAAAAATTTCAAAATCATCACTAAATTTTCCGAAATTGATACTCATTTAGACAGAATAAAACATATTGAACACAATAAAGACTTATTTATGTAATCCTAGTCATTTCGAAAACCTTTTTGTTGGTATTTAAGTGACAACTCATTTTTGCAATTTTAGACAAGAGTAGTCTCCCTTGAAATCCAATAACTTTTTAATTCGCTTGGTGACCTATAGTTTTTAAGCCATTTTTTTAATTCTCATATATCTAAATATCAGTACAGAAAAAATAAAAAAAATCTTACCGTGGGAAATAAATGGAAGATCTGTCCTTAAAATGTAAGTCAATTTACAGCATCATAAGTAAAAAATGTTCATCCAAAGGCCTGCCTCTATTTACTTCCTTTCCCTCTTAGTTTTCAAATTGCAAAATAGGTGCTAAAAATAGACTGGGCTTGCCGTTACGTTTTAAAAAAACATCGGTGTTGTTATAAAATCTTATAACTACAGCTCGGATCAAGCCGTAGTTACATGATTTTATAAAAAAACCTACGAAATACTATTGTTTGTCCGAAGTTACCTCTTTTCTCACGGTTAACTGTTTTTCAATACCCTGGTTACAACCCTGAACTAGATCCGCTTCCTAGAAGGCCTGAAAAAAGATTGAAAATGCCGATTTCTCTGATATAAAGATTTGAGCCAACAAATTTATTTGGATTTCATGGAGTTTTCCGTACCACTCAACTGCTAAGGTCATATGGAGACGGGACCTCAGTTTAAAGTCTCATTCAAGAGAAAGGCGGGGATCCAACCTGCGACCCCTTGGTTACAAGTCCAGCACATTACCACTGCACCAAATCCGCCCCTTGAGCAAACATAAAAATCTGTGAAATTGACAATTATAACATTCAAGCAGGCAACTCAACTCATCTTATGTCTGGTAAACCCTTTCCCAAACAAGACCTAGTTTTCATACCTTGATAAAAAACAAACTTGGAAACACATTGAGGCAAAAGAAGAAAATGCTGATAATCAGCATTTTCTCCTTGTGTCTCAATATTTTCTGTGGATTTTGTACATAAATCCTATCTTTATCAACATCTATTTTGTCATCTGTAGCAGTTTTCAAGTTGGAATCGTGCAATTTTTTGTCGTTTGAGAAAGGGTTAGTTGTAATAGATTACATTATCACACCTGAGGGTTTAAATCTGATTCCTGAACTGTTTTTAATTGGTAAACAAAATTGGGTGGATTTCTTGAAAACTGTCTCAAATCTTACATTTAACCCTTTTTAACAACAGAATGATTTTAACCTTTTCCCAAATTTTAGACTCGGGTTTTTGTGTCTTTGGAAAAGAAAGCTTTGGAAAATATTGAGAAAAAGAAGGAATTGCCATGCGCGGATCCAGAGGGGGGGTCAGGGGGTCATGACCCCCCCCCCCCCCCTGGAATTTGGCGAAAAAAGGGGTTATCAAAAGATTACTGGCTATGTCCCAAATACGCTGCGTCATTTGTCCCTGTGTGCCACGACAAACCATTGTTAGTCCTTCATGGTATGACATGTATCTGCATGTGGATCAAGGGGGGATGGGGGGGTCAGGAGGCCTAACCCTCCCACCCCCACAACCTCACCCCCACCCCGAAATTTGGCAAAAAAGGGGTTAAAGATCAGATGACCCCCCTGGGAAAAATACCTGGATCCGCGCTTGATTGCTGACTCAGCATTGTCCCCTTTTCCCTTACCAAAACAAACCCTGGTTTTGACAAAAGCTTGGGAAAACATGAAGGCATTTTTAAAAGGAATATATCAGTAAAAATTTACTTAGTCTGTCAATAATATTTTTATCAGCTGAAACATCGACTTAAGAAATCCAGCAAATTCTTGACAATTTCCAACCTTCTTTGCTTTAAACCGCACTCAAATTTGTTGTATATTGATATAATTATTGATGATTTGAAATTTTGGTATCACACGATTCCTGAATGTGATAAACAGGCGCATCCACACGGTGGATAATCACGTGATACAATATTTTCAGAAAATCTTCAATAATTTTGTAAATACTAGACCGATTTGAATTCGGTTTAAAGCAGAGAATGTGGACAGACGTCACACATTAGATGGACGTGGTTGATTTTCAAAAAATCAACTGGTAAAAAAGTTATTGAAGATAAACCAAAATTTTGTTTATCTTCAATAACTGTTTTATCAGTTGATTTTTCAAAAATCCAGCTTATTCCTGGCATTTTTTCACCTTCTCTGCTTTAAACCGAATTCAAATTGGTCAAGTATTAAAAAAGATATTAAAGATTATCGGAAATTCTGAGTCACATGATTATACACCGTGATCCAGTCAAGTTCTGAATTTGACTATTTTCATTAAAACAGCCTAAGCTTTGCCATTTGGGAAAAGCTATGACATTTTACTGATGCGGCTTAAAAAAAATCTGTGATTATCAAGATGTAGTAATAAAATGTGCAATGCTAATGCTGTGCTGTGATCTTGCTGTTAATTGTTGGATTTTAATCTCAAATTCTTGGTGAAAACAGGCAAGCTAATTTTAGTTTTTCTTCAGTTTACTAAGGCTTTGCTTTGCCTTTCAAGAATTCAAATCAAGGTATTGTTTGAGAATGGGTTTAGACATTTTGCTGTTGCCGCTAAATTTACTTTCTGTGATTATCGAGATGTAGTAATAAAATGTGCAATGCTTGCTGTGATCCCGCTGTTAATCGTTGGATTTTAATCTCAATCTCTTGGTAAAAACAGGCAAGTCAAGTTTTATTATCGTTTCAATCTGGCACGTAATAGATTATTCAATTCAAGCTCTACTTTAATGATTTTGTTCATTTAACAGTTTAAATCTTTTCCAAACTTTGTATTTTAGATGTGTTGAATTTGAAAGTTACAACGGACATCACAATGCATGTTGAAAAAGACAGGATTTGTGTATGATATAGAACAGAAATAACAATTGGGCAAAAGAAGAAAATGCTGATTGATATTTAAAAGTTACTTTGTGCCGACAACAAAATACAAAATGGATGTGGACAAAAAGGATATATGTGTAAGATATAGCAAAGCAAATATTTAGGCAAAAGGAAAATGCTGATGGTCAGCATTTTCTTCTTTCACTTCAATGTTTTCGTATGCTTTTTCTGTTAGGAATCTGAAAAAAGGATCTTGTTTGAAAAAGTCATAACCCATTACCACACATTGACGCTATATAAGCAGCTTTTCAACACCCCAAAATAATGGCTTAATTGGAAAACTTTGTGGGAAATGAAGCAATTGCTTGTGACTAGCAATTTCTTCATTTCCCACAAAGGTTACTGCCCAGAAAATGGAAAATTTGATATCTTATTCAAGTTAAAGTGTGCTATATTTGCAACATCTTTGATTTCAGACAAGTCTAAAAGTTTGGCCTCTGGTAAAGGCTTAAGAATGCTATAGAAAGCCCTTAGAGACTGATGTAGGTTTAGGATATATTAGTTTGGCGTCTGGCTACATCAATTACATGATCCATCAAGAAAAAATGTAAACTTTATGGAAGAGTGAAAAAAATAAGGCAGAATGGAATTTGCACCTGGAATCTACCTTGACCTTAACCTTTTCCCAAATGGCGAAATTTTAGACTGGTCCAAATTAAAAGATGTTGCAGACGACAATTTCAAACAAATGAAATTTAAAATAGTTTTATCTTTTTTTTAGTAGAAAACATTCTGGGAAATGAAAAAATTGCTTGTCACAAGCAATTTCTTCATTTTCCACGATGTTTTCCATATAGCCATTAGCTTGTAGGGAGTCAAAAGGAGTCATTGTGTGGTAATGGGTTAACCATTTCCCAAACGGCAAGAAATGCTTTAAGCGACATTTGACGTTCTAGAATGTTAGAGAGAACTGATGTACTAGAACAGTTCTTGATTTTTTTCGTATAGGTTCCAATCGACATCCATTGACCATATGTTTTAATAATTAGGGTACATTATAAACTATTTTCTCCTTTTCCCTTGGTTTTTAAGAAAATTCTTTACAGTTGTAAAGGCCCATCATTATGTTTGTGAAAATTTTTCTCAGAAGGCACAATTAAAGCCCCGTTCCCACTGTCACGGTTTGGACCCCCGGTTAGTCCCGGATGAGAGGTCCGGGGGAAACCGTGACAAACTGGGAGTACAACCGTGGCGGCACCGTGAAAATCCTGGACCATCCAGGATGAACCTTGTTGATCAGGCAACCGACCCCGGATGTTTTAAAATGTTTAATACAACCGGCAGTCACCGGGACTTACCGGTAGGATGTCAAGAATCGGCTTTATAGGGGGAAACACCGGCATATTCCGGGGCAAGTCCGGTTCTCTACCCTGGCTCAACCATGATAGTCCCTGATGATCTGTGGACATTTTCAGCTTAATCAATGTAGTTTCATTTTCTGATGCAAGCACAAGCAAACAAGATGAACTATCTCATAAACCCGAACTTCAAGAGACGAAAGAGAACCGATGCTGATCCACGAGTGACCAGCGGGAAACATCGGCTTGTCACCGGCGCACAACCGTGATATGAAAGGGGGCTACCGGTGCGCTACCGGCGACGACCAGGGTTACACCGGGTCGTACCGGGATCAACCGGGATCCCGCCGGCCCCTGCACCGTAAATACACTGTGGCAAACCGGGAACAAATCGGGATAGTCCGGGGTAGAACGGGAAGATCCTGCTAGTAATAAACCGGGGGTACACCGGGGCAATGTCGGGAATATGGGAATATGAATCATTTTTTAGAGAAAAGATCCCGGATCATCCCGGAATACCGGCTCTTTCCCCACTGGGAGGTACCGTGGGTGTCTGGGACCAACACCCGGGACAGTGGGAACGGGGCTTTAGGGATAAGTTCAAGAACGCATTTCTAGGTCTAGAATTGTTCTAGAATGTTCTAGAAAGTTAAATGGCATTTCTGGAACTGTTCTAGAACAGTTCTAGAAGGGCCATTTAACATTCTAGAATGTGCTAGAACAGTTCTTGAACTTAAATGAACTTTTTGCAGGGGAATAGAACAAAAACTCTAGTTCACTAATGAACAATTACATGGCCAAAAAAACCAACATCACAATCAAAATTAATTGTTTTATGATGTGTTATATCTTGTTAGTCATGATGCCCATCTAGGTAGTTTTATTCTCATTAACTTTTATCTTTGAATTTGGACCAGTCTAAAATTTTGCTGTCTGCTAATGGGTTAAGATGGAAGGGATATCTCTGAAACTTATCAGAAAGAATAAAATTCTTGTTCACTAATGAACAATTACATGGGGAAATCTTCACAAATTGTTTTATGCAGACATTGCGAAAGACGTTGGACCGCGGACATTGTCCGATAGTTTTGACTTCGGTCCGATTGAAAATTCGATACTGTCGGTCCGTATGTCCGACATATTTTGACCATTTTGCTTTTTTTCAATACCTCGTGTTTGCATAATTATGGAAGCTTATAACCAAAATATTTGTCATTCTGTTTGCGAGAAAATTGATAAACAACAAAGTACGAAGGGACGGCACTATTATATCGTGGTTTTGCCGATTATTTCCCTTGATTTGTAAACCGGATTGTGGTTGGCTGAAACAGGTATTGATTAGCCAATCGGAATACATATTACTTTTACTGTCGTAGTATAATGGCGTCCCTTAAATATTTCGAGGGTGCAAAGTGAATTACCTGTTATACCTGTTATACCTGCGGCCACACCCTTAAGTGCAGCCTAGGGGTTAAGCGACCGAGTCATTGAAACCCCATGTATTTCCTTGAAGTGTCTGTCAATGGCGTTTTTGAATCCGTTGATAGTTGTTGCTGTTATCACTTCCTCAGGGAGACGATTCCATGCGTTTATCACACGTTGATTGAAATTGTTGTATCGAACATTTAATCTTGAGCGAGGCTTCACTAGCTTGAGAGAGTTTCCTCTAGTAGTAGAAAAATTCAGCTCAAAAAGACGATTCACAGGGAATGAATTGTCTAATTTTGAAAGGCTTATGGACTATGGGCGTGAATGATTAGAGTGTCAGTCATGTTTTTATATCTTCAGAATAAAAAAGGTGGTTACATGTTATTTTTCCTTGTTTTTTTCGGTCTGACAGATTTGTTTTCGGTCTGACAGATTTTTCAAGCCTGTCAGACCGAATGTCTGACAGTTTTTTTGAGCTTTCGCAATGTCTGTTTTATGATGTGCTATCTCGTTATATGATGCCCATCTAGGTAGTTTATATTTACTTTTATCTTTGAATTTGAACAAGTCTAAAATTTTGCTGTCTGGTAATTGGTTAAGGTGGAATGGGTTCCTCTGATTATTTATCAAACAGGAAAATTTTTTTGATCACTAATGAACAATTATATGGCAAAAAAACTCAACAGTCAAATTGTTTTTTGATGGGTTATCTGGGTTAGCTCATACTATTTTCTCCTTTCCCCTTGTTGGTTTCTTAAATTTCTGAGAGCTTATGAGGGCCCATGATTGTTTGTAAAAACTTTTCATAGAAAGGATTTCTCTAATACTTATCAAAAAGAATAAAAATTTTGTTCACTAATGAACAATTTCATGAGCAAAAATCTCAACAATCAAGTTGTTTTATGATGGCGTTATCTGGGTTATATTATATATACTATTTTCTCCTTTTCCCCTATTGGTTTGTAAAACTAGACAGCCCTGGCGGTCTGGAAGCGCTCCACAGGCCTGACTGTTTGTCTTGTTGAATGCAATTTCAAAGGTTCAGGTTTCGCAAACAAGCAAATGCATGACCAAGCTGAAAATTACAAGCAAATAGGACCGTATGGTCAGTAAGATTCTTTGAAAGTTCTGTATTGATTAGTTAATACTAATGGTTGTCAAAGAGACAATAAAGCTGAAAATGGCAGTTTTGTCAATTTCAAGGGCACATAACTCATGTTATACCAATATACCAAGGCAAAATCTTATAGTGTCCAATATTCTGTCCTAGTTTTGTCTTGATTGATCAATATTTGTAGTTACTAGAGTGAAAACAAAGTCAAAATAGAGCCCAAAACGGCAATTTTGTCAATTTCAAGGGCACATAACTCATGATATAAAATTCAGATCAAGCTGAAAATTTATCCAAGGCAAGATCTTATGATAACTAAGATTCTGTGCAAGTTTTGTCTTGATTAGTCAATATTTGTAGTTGCTAGAGTGAAAACAATGTCAAAATAGAGCCGAAAATGGCAATTTTGTCAATTTCAAGGGCTTATAACTCATGATGTAAAATTCAGACCAAGCTGAAAATTATACCAAGGCAAGATCTTAAAGTCACCAAAATTCTGTTCTAAGTTTGTCTTGATTGGTCAATATTTGTAGCTGCTAGAGTGAAAACAAAATCACATTAGAGCCGAAAATGGCAATTTTGTCAAATTCAAGGGCACATAACTCTTGATGTAAAATTCAGATCAAGCTGAAAATTATACCCAGGCAAATTCTTATATTCACCATCATTCTGTCAAAGTTTTGTCTTGATTGATCAATATTTGTAGATTTGAGAGTACAAATAAAGTCAAAACCAGCTATTTTTGACATTCAAGGGCAGATAACTCAGGTTATTCTGATTCAATCCAAATTCTTTGAAGGAATCTGAGAGAGGGTCACCCAATGATCATTCCTGTGAAGTTTGATTGAAATCCATCCAGTAGTTTCTGAGAAAAAGATTTTTAAAGAAAAAGTTTACGGACGAACGGACGGACACACGGACGCACAACGGACACACCGCCATGACAATAGCCCGCTGGCCTGACGGCCAGTGGAGCTAAAAATCAGAGAGTTGTGAAAGCCCATTAGTGTTAGTAAAAAATTCTCAGAAGCTGAAAGCTAGGGAATTCTCTGATACTTATCAAAAAGAATAAAAATCTTGTTCACTAATGAACAATTACACGGCAAAATCTTCACAATCAAATTGTTTTATGATGTGCTATCTCGTTACATGATGCCCATCTAGGTATTTATATCCTCATTAATTTTTACTGGAGCACAAAACTAAACACAGCTGCTGTTGAATCAGGTTAAAATCTTGAAAAGGGTAACTTTTCTGTATCTAAAGGCTACGTAGGTCACACACGATTCCACGTCCATATCACATCCACATGAAATTGAAAATAATGTTTAAGTGGCCCCTGTTTTAGACTCCCTCCAGCCCCAATGTGGATGTGAAATAGTGTATGTGACCGGGCCTTGAGAATCTACATGGATCCAGATCAACCTGTGCATACGCACAGTCTGATCTGGATCCATGTTGTTCTTAACCGTTTCCCACACATTGACGCTTTTGGACGCCCCACGAAATAAAGGCTTTGGAAAACATTGTGGAAAATGAAGAAATGGCTTGTGACAAGCAATTTCTTCCTTTCCCACAATGTTTTCTACCAAGAAATACCAAAAAATGTTAAATTTTGTTCAATGGAACTTGTCGTCTGCAACACCTATGAGTTTGGACTAGGCTAAAATTTTGTTGTTTGGTAATGGGTTAAATAGTGTATAGCAGCTGGTAGACTGGAACACAAAATAAGACAAACATGTTTATGATCCTGAGTTACCAGTATGGGTAGATTTTGGACATTTCATGGAGCGGTCAAAATTATTATACCCCTGTGAAAAAAATTTCAAGAAAGCATTTATAGTTTTAGAACTGTTCTAGAAGGTTCTAGAATGTTACATGGCATTTCTAGAACTGTTCTAGAATAGTTCTAGAAATGTCATTTAATGTTCTAGAATAGTTCTAGAAGTGCCATTTAACGTTCTAGAATGTTCTAGAACAGTTCTTGAATTTAAATGAACTTTTCGTATGGAAGCGTGCATCCATATTATTAGCTCACCTGAGCACAAAGTGCTCAAGGTGAGTTATTGTGATCACTTTTTGTCCGTCGTCCGTCCGTCCGTCTGTCTGTCCGTCCGTCTGTCTGTCTGTCCACAATTTGGTGTTTACGCTCTAGCATCCACAAATATTAATCAATCTTGATCAAACTTTGTCAAAACAAGTATGGTCATAAGTTCTCGGATGAGTTCGATTATGGGCCAGATCGGACCAAAATGTGCTGAGTTATCTGCCCTTGAATGTCAAAAAATGCCGTTTTTGACTTTGTTTACACTCTAGCATCTACAATTATTGATCAATCAATCAAAACAAAACTTGGAGACAATGTTGGAGACCATAAGATCTCGGATGAGTTCGGTTTTCAGTATGATCTGATCAGAAAGTCCAGAGTTACGTGCCCTTGAATTTGACAAAATTGTCATTTTCGGCTGTTTTCGACCTTGTTTACACTCTAGAATCTACAATTATCAATCAATGAAGACAAAACTTGGACACAATGTTGGAGACCATAAGATCTCCGATGAGATAGATTTTCAGTTTGATCTGATCAGAAAGTCTAGAGTTATGTGCCCCTGAATTTGACAAAATTGTCATTTTCGGCTGTTTTCAACCTTGTTTACACTCTAGAATCTACAATTATCAATCAATCAAGACAAAGCTTGGACACAATGTTAGGGACGATAAGATCTCGGTTCAGTTTGATTTCCAGTCTGATCTGATCAGAAAATTGAGAGTTACATGCCCTTGAATTTGACAAAATTGCTGTTTTTGGCTGTTTTCAACCTTGATTACACTCTAGAATATGCAATTATTGACCAATCAAGACAAATCTTGGACACATTGTTTGGGACCATAAGATTTTGGATGAATTGGATTTTCAATTGGATCTGATTAGAAAGTCGAGAGTTATGTGCCCTTGAATTTGATAAAATCCTGTTTTCGACGGTTTTCTACCTTGTTTATACTCTAGAATCTACAATTATTTATCATTCAAGACAAAACTTGGACACAATGTTGGGCACCGTTACATCTCTGATGAGTTTGATTTTCACAATGTTATTGATCATAAGTTCGTTTTCAGTCTTAAAGTCATAAATATCAATTGAATTGAACAAAAATGTTGCTCATATCATTTTGGTTCAGGTGAGCGATATAGGACCATCATGGTCCTCTTGTTTATAAAGGCCCTTCTCAGATGTTTTTGCACGATTCATCGAAGCTTGATGCACAGAGCCAAGAAATTATCTGGAAAGGGGGAGGGTCTGACAATCAATTTCTTCATTTATCACTACATTTTCTCAAACGTTTTTCTTGAGGGGAGTCAAAATGCACCTCTACATTATGTGGTAGGGGATTTACAGCAAAATCCATTACATGCAGCAAAACTGCTGTAAGTGTAAATAATTTTAAATGCATTTACAATAGATTTGCACTAAGCTTGCAGCTTAACAAATGTTTTATATTTGATTTCACCTTGTCAAACAAAGTGAAGTCTAGAAAAAGCAAACATGCAACATGTTATTGCACCGACATAATGTCATGTAAATATTTAACATGAGTCACTTGTGAATCTGTCCCAAATAGAAATGAATTTTGTGCTAAAAATAGACTAAGTTTACTGTTATCTTTTGATAAACTGTCAGTGTTGTTATAAAATCTCGTAACTACGGCTTACATCAAGCCGTAGTTACGAGATTTTATGACAATACCAATGTAATGTTCTTATTTGTCCGAAATTGCATCACATTTATAGCTGGATAAATCGTTCCCTATTGCAAAACTTTAAGGTAGTCCAATCTGAAAGACTGAAGATGACAATTAAAATCAATGTAAATAAAGATAGGATATGTGTACATGATTCAATGTAGAAAACATCGAGGCAAAAGGAGAAAATGCTGATAAACAGCATTTTCTTCTTTTGCCTCGATGTTTTCCCTAGCCTTTTCTAATAGGGAAGTCAAAACCATGCAGTTCTTGTATAGGAAAGGGTTAAATCTGTAACATTTGGCTCAGTGATAAGACCAAATTTGGAAATCATTTGCACTGTGCATTTTGTAATCGTTTTAGATTAATTTTAACACAATTTGTGGTGTTTGACTGGAATAAGTGATAGTAACCGTGGAAAATGAAATCATTTGTTAGATTTTTCTTTTTCCACAATGTTTTCTACCAAGAACGACAACAAAAAGGTAAAAAAAAATCATTTACGTGAAATTGTCCTCTGCAACACCCAGTCCTGTAGGAAGCAATTTGATATTGGGTGGGCTTATGGGGGGGGGGGGCTTAATTTGATTTTCTCTGAATATTCAGTGTGAAATGAAGAAAATTTGGCATTTATGGCCAATTTTAGGAGGGCTTATAGCCTCCCCTCCCTGGCCCCCCTGTTCCTGCAGGCCTGACACCGTTGCTTTTGTACCACTCTCTAGCATTTTTTCCACCCATAATGAAATTGATGGGGCATCAGAATTTTTCTGGTGACATAGTAAAATTTTGTTGGTGACAATTGCCAATTTTTTTTCAAAACTCATAACATTAAGTCTGCACAAATCCTTGACTTGAGCGTGCAAAATTTTGATGTCAAATGAATTTCTTTAGAGGTAGACTATTGTAAGCTGTATATAATGCCCCATTTTCAAATGTAACTCACAATTAGATTATAAATTTATCACTCATTCTACAAAAAAGTGCACAATTAGAAATATAAAAATCTGAAAAACCGACCATTCTGAAAGACTTAGTTTTTGACTTATTCTTGCAAAATATATGTTGAAATCAGAGAATTCAATTCTAGTGTACCCATAAAAAGCCGGATTTTTTCAATTTTTGGATCCAAACACAGTGACGTCTATGCATAATAAGATACGTTATGGTGTTTGGTTTTCCTGTTTACACATTAGTTTTGTCTATTGGTGTTGGGTGACGATTCATATTAGGTTTCCGCCAGATCAAGAATTTATTGTATTGCGAGAACATGATGATTTATTGACTTGTTATAAAAATATTAAGGCCTTAAAGTTCGTATTTAAAGGAAATACCGTTTCTCTTATTATTTTTTTGTTTGTTTTGAATGAATTGAATAGACCTTGTATGAAATACAATGAACTCCTGCTGAAAATATAAAGATAAGCTACCACTCAATTGAATTATAACACAAAAAATATCTTATTCTAATTTATTTAGCCTTAGTCATTGTCACAAGGTAAGGAACCATGCCGTAACGTATCTTATTTCAACACAAACTATCTATCTTTTGAACATGCATACATTATCGCATTTTATATATTTTTGGTGAAAAGTGAAATGAATATCTGTATGCTTAGGCGTTGGTTAGAAATGCACTGGTTTCAAGCTTGAATTATAGAAGACAGTCCGAGAAATAAGGATTAAACAAGATACCAATATATTCGAAATGCTTAATTGTGTCAATGGTAAAGGATAATAGGACTCGCTTTTTTCGTTGAACAAATACGTCATCGTCACGCCTCACTGGTCTAAAAATAGATTGGGAATCCTCTATCGTACAAATATGGCTGTCAACATCGCGAAGTTTTTCCAAGTTCAACTTGCTGAAGATGACGTTCTAAGAGCTGGATTGCCGTAATCATTTGTTGAGAAACATTATAATTCAGAGTTGAGAAGGTTGCTGCACTGTCGTGTACTTTTTAAGATAGGTAACTATGAAATAACCATTTGACAAGTAATGTTTACACATACGGTCCTACCTTAGCTTCGTCGTGTCGCTCGTGCTACTCGCTTACCCTTTCCAAAACGACAAAATGTCATGTTGGGCCAAATTGAAAAAAGTCTACAGACGACAAAACGGATGTGAATACTTTTAGTGTTTTATGTCAGAGAAAATATCGAGGCAAAAGTAAAATGATCATCAATATCCAAAGAAGTTATTCAATCTCATTTTGTCTGCTGTGCAGGTCTTTTTAATCTGATCGATCATCATTTTCTTCTTCTGCATCAATGTTTTTTCAATAATTTTCTGTAAGGGACGACAAAACCGGTCTTGTTTGGGAAATGATTAATCTAGAAAAAACAAGAATTTGTCGCTGAATGTGATTTGTCATGATACCCCCACAGGCTTCCACTACAACAGAGGGCAATAACTCACAAAATAAGCAAGGTAGAGTTACGCTCCTTGTACGTTGCACTTCTCCTTGGTGAGATCTATCTACCCGCGAAGTTTCATGATCATAGCTACTTTACTTTCACACTTTTCGATGTTTTTTCTGGTTAAGCTGCTGAGGAACCTCAAGAAAAAACGTTTGTCATTTCTGGTCTGTCTCCGTATCTGGAATCAATGTTGCATGTTGAATATGCGCAATGTTTCGTAGTTTTAGTTCCCGCCTGCATTATCTACGATCGACTAATATCTCGCTTGAAAATGATAATTTTTCGCCAATACTGTTACGAAAAAATTGTCCGATTCATGACCGATAAACAAAATATTAGACTGGTACCCGGCAAGCGTTGTTGGGGGTTGTCCCATCAGAAATCTATTTTTAGCACAAATTGGCGCGAAAATTGTTCGCTATTGCACTAAATGCCCTTTCTAATCTCTTTGTAACAATTGCCATTTAAACATATACAGAACATGATAAAATACTATAGTAAAACTAGCCAATGCAGCACTTATTTTGAAAACAGTGCAATCAAAATGGTTCGTAACGTATCTTATGATTTCATTTGTTTTATTGTTTCAAATAATTCAAGGACTTCGTGAAATATTACTAAATGACACATGTGTTTTTGTGTGCCAACTGGATCAACGATCCTACAAAGAATGTTATCAGAAGTTTTCCATAGCTTGTCTTCCTTTGGAGGGCATTAGAATACATATGATTGTTTTGTATTGGTTTCTTTCATTTATTGTATAAAAATGGTTATTTCATTAAGATGGATGTCTATTCTTTGTCCAATGTATACTATGTTCGAAAAGAAGTCCAAGTGGATAGTCTAATTTGATCACATAAGTTTTTTATTGCCATGACTTAGTCGAGCGTCACGTATCTTATCATAACGTATCTTATTCATAAATTAGTTTTTAAAGAAATTCATCAGGAATAAAGTTCCCTGGTTGATTACGCTGCAAATTATTTTTTTCTAAAGAAACTTTGGAATCATTTAGTATATCACGTGTATGAAAAATGGTGAAAGATTCGAAATAAAAGTAAGTTTAAGCCGTAACGTATCTTATGAAAAAAAATGGGGGGATTCTTGTTTTTGAACTTTGATGTTGTTTTATTCGAAAATGTTAATAAGCTTGATCTTTTTGTGTGTGTTTCTGTTTACGTTGATATCTAACCTACCACTAAAAACCGTTTTGACCTTAGGAACACATCATGTTGTGTTTTACTATCAGTTAAAGTAGCGTTATGTATCTTACGCTGGAAATCGGGACATCAGAAAAACCTTTATCTCAAAAAAGTTTAGTCCTGCATTCCCACGAAACAGTAATCAGACCACAGGAAAATATATTTGGGAAAGAATAGAAAGATAATGAGGCAAATATAGATTAAACTGCGTTAAAATCAAGCTGATTTTGAATTGCACCAGTGCAGGGACAACCAAAATTCATGGAAAATAAGCTAAAGAAATGTAAAATTTAAGGAGAAAAATAGTTCCTGGTCTTATATCATGCTTGAAATACGTACAAGGTGTCTTTTGTATAATCTTAAGCAAAGAAACGAAAACAAAAACCTTCCAATGAATTTATTACTAGTGGGGGACATAGAATTTCAGTAATTGTGCACTTTTTTGTAGAATAAGTCTTATATTGTTTGAAGTTTTTCCTAAGGAGAAAGTTGCTATTTTTTTACAAAAACCTCATAACTGCAGCTTTAAAGAAGCTGCGGTTACAAGATTTTTGTTGGAAAGCGACAAAGTGTATTTATTACTGCTTGATAGCAGGTAATGCAATTAATGGCGTTTGTTGTAGTTATTATGGTGGATTATTGTTGCTAAGTGTAATATTAAACTTGAAAAAGCAACTTACACAAAACCTGGATAATGTTGCCAACATAGTCATAAAAAGCTGTTGTCAAGCAGGGATTATTTTAGAAAGTATTACATCAGTGATTTTGTGTGAAGTTTATTTCGGAGAAAGTGTAAGTTATATCGTTGTTTGATTGCAGGTGATGTAATCAGCAGAGTTTGTAGAAAATTCAGAATAACCTTACAATATAATTAAACTATTCAGATCTTTTGAAAAAAAACAACATTTACAAGAAGATTTCTTTACTGTAGAATTAATACCTGTAATGGGGTCATTTTGAGACGCATAAACCATCAGATTTTTTCGAGCGGCGTCGTTACGTATCCGAACTTATTCGGGCGTGGCCATAAACATTCTGTGGTGGAAAGTTCTGAGGTGGGAAGTTCCACCGCCAAATGTTTTTCGACGTCGCCCAAGTAATTCCAACGTCTCCCGAATCTCATAAGGGGGTGGACTACCTTAACATCAGGAGCAGAGATTGTTTGCGGAAAAGATAAAATCAGGAGGGCAAAAGTTATATTGTATGAAGTTCCTTCCTACTGAGAATGTGTAAATTTATTGTTGTTTGATTACAGATTCATGAGATGGAATTGGTGGTGTTTTGTGGAATTTTGGCGTATAATACTGTACATATTGTATTGAATTATTAACCCATTCCCAGACAAAACCTGCTTTTGATGTCCCTCAGAAAAAGGCTCGGAAAAACATTGGTAAAAAAGAAGAAACTGCTGATAACCAGCAGTTTCTCCTTTTGCCTCAATATTTTCTATGCTGTTTTTTATCCCAAAATCAGTCACATCAACATCACTTTTGCTGTCTGCAGCAGCTTTTGAATGGGACCACAGTAAAATTTTGCCGTTTGGTAATGGGTTAACTACATTTTATAACTTTGGGGGAAAAAACAAAAAGAGAAGGTGCGGTTCTGAATCTGTTATTTAGATACATAATGCTTATAAGCATTAAGCAGAGAACAACATGGGTCTTGATCAGACTGCATGAAAGTGCAGGCTGATCTGGATCCATGTTGGTCTCAAATACCACAAGAGCCCTTTTTCTAGATTCTAGCTCATACAACATGATTATTGTAATTTGTGTTAGCGGAGAAAACAATAATTTATTGTATGTTGGATATTACAGGTGCTGAATGAGATGCTGCTTTTGATTTAGAGATAGTTGTGCTGCTGTTACATACATGTATAGTGTTATATAACCATTCATCTTGTTTCACAAAAATGACAAAATTGTTGAAAGTGCAATGAATACTGGATTTTTCGAGTGACTTTGTGCTGAATGAGCTGCTTTTGATTGTAAGATATTTGTGCTGCTCATACATAGCGGTAAACCTTCGTTTTGTTTCACAAAAATGGCAAAATTATTGAAAGTGGAGTAAATATTTGGATGCTTATGAGTGATTTTGGACCTATTTTGTCCTTTGACAGGAAAATGGAATAAATGCTTGGATGTTTATGAGTGATTTTGGACTATTTCGTCGATGGACAGGAGAATGGAAAAGCAATAAATGACTGTGGTTTGGCCAGCAGCCTGATGTTAGAGCAAAGTACTGTGAGTAATAAAAGTGATTCATATTAGTTCTTGTAGCCCTTTGCCAAACAACAACATTATAGGGTGGTCATATTTGAAAGCTGCATATGAAATAAGACAAAATTAATTTTAATATTAGATAACAATAAACATTTTCCTATTATAGCCTGGAAAATATTGAGACAAAAGGAGAAAATGCTGGTCATCAGCATTTTCTTCTTTTGTCTCAATGTTTTCTCAAGCCTTTTTGTCATTGGATATCAAAACCATAAGTTTTCATTGTGATTGGTAATTCCTCCTAGACAAAAATATTTTGACTGATTTGAAATTAAAGAAGTTGCAGATATGTCACAAATGTATATTTATAAGCTACTCTCCGAAACAAAAGCTATACAAATTAAGTTAAATTCTCTTTACTATATCTTTTCACTATAAAAGGGGAAAAGCTTTGCTTATTAATAACTTTTAGTGTAGTGCATTATTTTCTCCTATACAATTATACCAAGTCTGAAATTTTGATCATTGTCTGATTTTAAAATAAAAGAAAATAAAATAAAAAAAAAATGTTTTTGCACAGAAATTCCTGATCTTGGCAACACAATTTTCTGTTGTTATGCACCATATCTTTTTAGACATACAGTCGACACTCATTGTGTCGAAGTCAGAGGGGTCATCAAAATACCTCAACATATCCAGATTTCGACTCATCCGATTTTGATTATTTTCGATGAAAATGATATTTAACCATTTTTGATGGGAATAATATGTGTCCATGATTGAAATATAGTAGGAAAAGGAAAGAAATTGCTCAAAACAAGCAATTTCTATCCTTTTCCTACTAAATTTAAATGGCTGCATTTGTTTCAAAATTATTTTGATCAAACCTTTCGATAATCCATTGTTGAGGATGGGACATGACTTTCACTTCGACTTAAGCGGAATTTTGACTTATCCGATGTCGACATAACGAGTGTCGACTGTAAATATTTATAACCCTTTTTTAACAATATCAAGATTTGACATCTTTGGTGGACACAGTTAATTTTTGGAAAACATTTGAGGCAAAGTCTGAAATTTGCTGTGTGGGAAAGGGTTCCCCTGCGAAAAGTTCATTGAAGTTCAAGAACTGTTTTAGAATGTTAAATGGCCCTTCTAGAACTGTTCTAGTACAATTCTAGAAGTGCCATTTAACATTCTAGAACAGTTCTTAAACTTAAATGAAATTCCCCTGTGAAAAGTACATTTAAGTTCAAGAACTGTTCTAGAATGTAAATTGGCCCTTCTAGAACTGTTCTAGAACAGTTCTAGAATTGCCATTTAACATTTTAAAACTATTCTAGAATGTTAATGGGCCCTTCTAGAACTGTTCTTAAACAGTTCTAGAAGTGCCATTTAACGTTTTAGAACAGTTCTTGAACTTAAATGAACTTTTCGCAGGGGAATTTCATTTAAGTTCAAGAACTGTTCTAGGGGTTATTATGAAGTCTGTTAATGGTTTACCATAATATCCCCTGCGAAAAGGTAAGGTAAAGTAAGGTATTGAATAGGGTTCGCTTTTCTTGTATTACAAATACGTCATCGTCACGCCTCATTGGTCTAAATTCAAATTCAAATTCAAATTCAAATTCTTTATTCATATATATACAAGGCCTCTGGCCCATTATACAATAATACTGTATACAATAATCATCATGAAGAGTAGCAAACATAAAAATAGATTGGGAATCCTCTATCGTACAAATATGGCTGTGAATCTTGCGAAGTTTTTTCCACGTTCAACTTGCCGAAGATGACGTCTAAAAGCTGGATTGCCGTAATCGTTTGTTGTGAAACATTATAGTTCAGAGTTGAGAAGGTTGCTGCACTGTCGTGCACTTTCTAAGATCGGTAACTATGAAATAAGCAGTCGACAAGTATAATGTTTACACATATGGTCCTGCCTTGGCTTCTTCGTGCCGCTCGTGCATACTCGCTTACCCTTTCCAAAACGACAAAATGTCATGTTGGGCCAAATTGAAAAGTCTGCAAATGACAAAACGGATGTGAATACTTTTAGTGTTTTATGTCAGAGAAAATATCGAGGCAAAAGAAGAATGATCATAAATATCCAAAGAAGTTATTCACACTCATTTTGTCTGCTGTGCATGTCTTTTCAATTTGGTCGATCATCATTTACTTATTTTGCCTCAATGTTTTCCCAAGAATTTTCTGTTGAGGACGTCTAAACCGGTCTTGTTTGGTAAAGGGTTAATCTAAAAAACTAGAATTTGTCGCTTATCTAATAATTTTGATTAGATTTGATACCCCCGCAGGCTTTCACTACAACAAAGGGCAATAACTCACAAAATAAGGAAGGTAGAGTTATGCTTCTTGTACGTTGCACTTCTCCTTGGTGAGATCTATCTACCCGAGAAGTTTCATGATCATAGCTACTTTACTTTCAGACTTTTCGATGTTTTTTCACGTTAAGCTGTTGAGGAATCTCAAGAAAAAACATTTGTCATTTCTGGTCTGTCTCTGTATGATCTGGAAGCAATGTTGCACGTTGCATTATGCGCAATGTTTCGTAGTTTTAGTTCCCGCCTGCATTATCTTTGATCGACTAATATCTTGCTTGAAAATAACACTGTTACAAAAAAAATGTCCGATTCATGACCGATAAACAAAATATTAGACTGGTACCCGGCAAACGTTGTTGGGGGTATTCCCATCAGAAATCTATTTTTAGCACACGAGCGTGCCAAAACTGTTCGCTATTGAACTGTTTGAAACATTGAAGGTTGGAAAAGTGAAAATGCTGGTAATTCTCTCAATGTGTTTCCAAATCTTTTTCTACTAGAGATGTCAAAATAAGTGTAGTAAGGTAGTATGGTGAAAGTATTAAAGGAGAATACATTGAAAAAAATTTTCCTTTTCTTGCTCTAATTTTCATGATGTCGTCTGGTAAAAGCCTGGTCAGATATTGTTTGCCTGCTGAGACATCCGTGAGAAAAAACACATAAAAAATGAATGAAACAGGCATGTCAATTATGTCACAAAATGTCACATTGTACATTAGCCATAAAAGGTCATGGATGCATCCAAAGTATTGCCAACTAGAATTTCATTGCTTTTCAACAGAATCTTCGTAACTGCAGTTACAGGGTTTCTGATGAAAAGCAGCAATTTACTTTATAGAATAACCGTCCTATAGTCTAAAAGAAAATGACTTTCAATTTGTCATTTTGTAATAGTTTGATCTTTGTGTGAAAAAAATCTATAAAAATAGTAGGCCTGTCAATTTCATGCAATGAAATGTCACTTTGTACATTATCTATAAAAGGTCAGGGATGTATCATACAAACGGCTCCGAAGTTTCGGCAACTCCCTATGTAATAGGATGATTTATTTAATAATGCCCCATCATTGAAAAGAAAGAGCTTTTATAATTTTTGAGGGATGAATGCAGAATAATTGAAAAAGCACATGCTGCTATAAATGTTTGCTTCAGTTTTGGACAAACTGTTTGACATAGTACATGCTGTCTTGCATTGTTGTTGATGTAATGTCTATAGACTGAAGAAATGGAATTTTACTGGTCCAATTCAAGTCTGATATACAAAAGAAATATAATGTATGTTTAACCCTTTCCCAAACAGCATATTTTCAAGATTTCCATTTCAAAAGCTGCTGCAAATAGACCTTGTTTAAGATAGACTTTGTGTATAACATAGCACAGAAAATATTGAGACAAAAGAAGAAACTGCTGATTATCAGCAGTTTCTTCTTTTGTCTCAATGTTTTCCCAAGCATTTTCTATTATAAGGGACGTCAAAACCAGGTCTTGTTTGGGAAAGGGTTAAGCCGCTTTCCCATTGCCGACCAAATCAACTCGATCAATTTGATCGCCTAAATTCCCCGATCAAACCCGATTAAACTCAATCAAGTGTATTTACATGTCTTCTTCTTTATTTCTTGTTGATTAATTCCTGAACATTTTTGCCGACCAAACTTGATCGTCCCGCTCACTCTTGGCGACCAAGCTCGATCAGTACTCGATCGCTTGATCGAGCATGATTGAGTTGATTTCGTCAGCAATTGGAAGCGGCTTTAAATCCATACACACATAAAGATGTCAAAAAGAGTCATTGTGTGGGAATGGCTAAATGGGATGACAGCTCATACATTTGAGCCGGGATCTGGAGTAACGTCCCTTATAGCAGTTTTAAAATTTGAGTTTCAAGATCAGTCTATTGTAAGATGCAGTCCAATATGCATCCATGCTGCTATTTTTAAGTTGCTACAGGTCACAAAGAAGCTATTAGAGAACAACATGGATCCTGATCAGACTGTGCGTATGCACAGGCTGATCTGGATCTATGTTGGGCTCAAAAGCCTTAAGGGACGTTTTTCCAGATCCTGGCTCATTTGTATTTGCAATTTGACTCCCCACAAGATAATGGCTTTGGAAAACATTGTGGATAATGAAGAAATTGTTTGTGACAATTTCTTCATTTCCCACAATGTTTTCTTTCCCAAAACACCCAAAACTTTTAAATTTCATTCCCTTCAAATTGTCATCTGCAACATCTTTGAATTTGGACCAGTCCAAAATTTTGCTGCTTGCTGGTAATGTATTTGATACTGTTTTACAGGATTTGATCGATTATTGATGGGGCTGCGGAGTATCTCCAAGTTATGACAGAAATGACTCGCAGAAGAAGACGAAAAAATTCTCAGGTATTTACACCATATTTTCAAACTTTTTTGTCCGATTTCAAAAAAATATCGCTGGTTACCAACATATTTATATGCTGGAAGGGTTATATTGTTTTGTACCTCACTGGTTGTCTATCTTTCTGTCTGTCTGCCCATCAGCAATTAATTCCCACACAAAAAAGTTCAAGAGCACATTTCTAGTTCTAGAACTGTTCTGGAACATTCTAGGACATTGAATGGCACTTCTAGAACTGCCATTTAACATTCTAGAATGTTCTAGATCAGTTCTTGAACTTAGATAAAATTTTTGCAGGGGATTTTGTGGGATTCTCCTGCTACAGTTTCAATCAGAATCTGATAATGTTCCTAAATACAAAAACTCTGACAAATATTTTGGGTGCATGTTGAATTCATGCGTAGTTACAATAGTTTTGCACTATGCCCATGATAAGCTCTCAGCAATTCTATTAACCTTCTTGTCGACATTTGTCTGGTTTAACTCTACAATGCAAAAACACCCAGCTGCATGCTATGATGAAAATACTTGATAAAATGTTCGTTTTCTCTGAATGAATGTAATGTATTTTTTGGTTGTTCCTATGCCTAGCTCTTTCCAAAACATTTTTTGTTCTGATCACCAGCATTTTCTCCTTTTTCTCTGATGAATTTCTCTGCTATGATTTGTAGAATGTCAAACTTCTGTAATGAATGTTTAATTGTCTTAGACCTGCAACTCTTCTGAACTTAAATCAATCTTAAATTTTGTTGTTTAGGTAAGAATTATGATAGTTGGATTAGCTCAAAGCTATGTAATATTTCATCTTAATTTTATCACAAAGATCTGCACTTGCTTGTCATAGCTTTTCAGTAAGCCCTAGAATTGAATTATACATTACCCTTTTCCCAAACAAGACCTGGTTTTGACGTCCCTAATTGCAAAGGCTTGGGAAAAAATTGAAACAAAAGAAGAAACTGCTGATAACCAGCAGTTTCTCCTTTTGTCTCAATATTTTCTATGCCATATTTTACACAAATCATATCTTTAATACCCTAAAATTCGTCGTTTGGGAAAGGGTTAAAGCACCAAGTACAAAGGTATTTTCGTAAAAATGTGTGATGCTTTGTTTACGTAGGAACAATTCTAGTTCTTAGAACTTTTTTTCACTTGGAAAGTTTCTCCAAGTTGATGTAAGTTTTGGCTGTGGCATTTTAAAAAGTTTTCAATGCCGTGACAGGTACCTGATTATGCTTTATTTCAACAATAATCCATTTTAAAAGTAGATGAAATCAACAAAGTAGATATTGACAAGTAAGGATTGGTGTTCAATATAGCTAAGAAAATATTGAGACAAAAGGAGAAAATTTCTTCTCTCAGAGATATCAAAACCAGCTCTTGTTTGGGAAAGGGTTAATAGATGCAAATGCACATTAGGACCATTTATGGAGATCACAGATGAAAACATTTCCCAAACAAGACCTGGTTTTGATATCCATAATAAAAAATAGCTTTGGAGAACATTGAAGCAACCAGCATTTTCTTCATTTGCCTAAATATTTTCTGAGCCATATTGTACATAATCTCTATTTCAAATATGTCCATTTTGTGCATGTTCTGCAACCGCTTTGACATGAGAACAAGAGTAGATTGGTCCTGTTTAGGAAAGGGTTAAAACATAATGTCTTGACAAGAATTAGAAAAACAAATACAGAAGTCTGAGAAAAGCAAAAAACAACAGAAAAACACGACATTGACAGACATGCTCCGATATGTGATAAAAAATGGTTTATAGATGTAGTTAGGAGCAGAGATAATGTTTATGAGAACATGGGACAGGTGAAAAATGGGTATAGAAAAAATATGCATTACAGCATTTTGAGCTTTCTTACAAAATTATATTTTAAGTGGAAATAATGCTTTGTATATATTGAGCTCTGACTTTATGTCTTGGAAGCTTAGTGTTGGCATCACATCACTTCAGCGTCGCGTCTCCAAAAAATCTTTCACCTGGTCTTTATCTCATACACTATTATTGATAGAGCCTTGATATTTCACACAATGATACCTTTTGCCAAGACCTTTCATTTGGACTATGACCCTTGACATTGTGACCTTGATGTTGAAGACTTTGACCTATGCTATGCTGTCCTTGGACAACTCTTGTTACCAATCGAAATAATTCCTGGTTTGCAGAGGGCCCCATTCAGTATGCCAGATCAAATATTCTAAGATATTTTGGCGTATGGAAACATAATAAATCACAGGATTTGTTGTCTCGGAGACATTTTCTATGTCTGCCATGATATTAGATATTGATATTTGAACACAAAGAAAGTTTTAATGTTTGTAGACAGAACTTGAGAAGCCATACCCACTAAATCTATAGCTCTTATGACCTTTTCTTAAAAGATGATAGGCTCGTTCTAGTAGAGTGAGATTTTATATGATATCTTAAGATGTTATAGATAAAGTGTTTATAAGAGCAAAAGTTTGACTAAGGTGTTCTGATTGCTCCATTCTTTAAATACAAATGATGTCATCATTTGTATAAAGTATTGGCCACTCAGAACTTTCAAAACTTATGAAGCATTCAGAGCATAATAAGCTCACTGGAAAGGAAACTTTATCTTAACCCTTTCACTGCCATAGGCGACTTTTGTCGACTATAGGGGGTCCCTGCCATAGGCGACTTTTGTCGACAAATTTATGGGGATGAAATATATGAGTACCAACAACATAAAAAAGAAAAAAATATTGTCATTTCATAAATTACCTTTAAATTTTGGTCACATATAGGTGCTTAATTTGTCTGTATGTGCTGAAAATTTGAAAGGAATCCATCAAATGAGTCAAAAGTTATGCATGTTTTTGTGAACAGGATATCGAAATTTCTTTGAATTAATTCAGCAGTGAGAAACACGTCCGAAAAAAATATTTGGCAGTGAAAGGGTTAAAACATCCTAAAAAATCTTAAAAAATCTTGCTCTAAAGTATGCGCCTCCGCTTTAGACGTCTTGAAATAGAAAATCATTGAAAATACAAAAGAAGAAAATGCTGATAATCACCTGAGTGCTTTTGCAGGAACAATTGCAGGTGACAGAATTTAGTGATCACCTGGTCAAGGACCAAACTAATGAATCTAGGCATTCATGTCATTAGCACTTATATTTTCAATATTTCTATGCATATAGATGTGTTATATGTTCATGTTTACGTCTGTCTATTTAGGAACAAGTACAGGTGACAGAGAGTGACCACCTCGTTAAGGTACAAGCTGATGAGCCACATCTCGTCAGTATGGGGAGTGGACGACTGTCTACAGCTGTCACTATACTACCTTTACAAAAAGGTAAGGGGGAGGCTTATAATTATTTTTACTCTCCATCCCCCACCCCCATCAGTCAAGGTTAAAAGATTTCCCTTAAGCAGAGTCTTCTCTGAAGCAAATTTCGCAATTTGATATATTGATGTCGCTCCATTGAGCGACGTCAATGTATCAAAATGTGGAATTTGCATCAGGGAAAACTCGGATTTTACTTCCCTCTGTTATAACAAGTTCATTTCTTCTGTAATTCTTGTGACCTCTGCGAAAAATCATTTGACACTCTGTGAAGTGCGGGTCACTGACACAACTCCATATCTACATCGTAGCTGGAGCACATCATAATTAAATAATCTTTTGTACTCAGGCCCGTAGGAACAGGGGGGGCTAGGGGGGGGGGGGGCTAAGCCCCCCCAATGTTGGCCAAAAATGCCGAATTTTCTTAATTTTACTCTGAAAATGTTGCGAAAATCCAAATTACCCCCCCCCCCCCCCCCCAATATTTAGGAAAAAGGCTTTAGCCCCCCCAATATGAAATTGCTTCCTATGGGCCTGTGTACAGCATATTTTCAGATGCAATGTGGACATGTTTAAATTAACTTAATTTATAATCTAGTACATGTATATGATTTTGTTAATTTATAAAGAATTGAATAAAAAAGAAAACAATGTTATCTGACTGTATTGATTTTGTTAATTTTTAAAGAATATAATAAAAAGAAAACAATATTATCTGTCTCTGCAGGTCGAACCCATATAGGTACAGTAGATGCAGTTCCACTTCCGGATATTCTGATAACGGGTACTGCAGTAGACAAGAAACACTGTTACCTTGACAACCAAGATGGGGTCATCACCATAGTACCTGTTGCTAAGGCTTGTTTTATGGATGGAGAAGTAATCAAGAAACCTACAAGATTGTCACAAGGTAAACTTCATTTTCCTCCTTTTTCAAGAAAGATATTTTGTACAAAATAAGCTTTACATGAATAGTTGTTGCCTTGACAACCACAATGGGATCATCACCATAGTAACAATGTAAAATTTGAATCAATATACAATTGTCATCTGCAACACTTTTGAATTTGGACCAGTTTGAAACTTTGCTGTCTGATATTGGGTTAACCCTTTCCCAAATGACAAAATTTTATGGTGATCCAATTTGAAAGCTGCTGAAGATGACAAAAAGGCATGGATAAAGATTGAATTTATATGTATAATAAAGCATAGAAAATATTTAGGCAAAAGAAGAAACTGCAGATTATCAACAGTTTCTTCTTTTGTCTCAATGTTTTCTCAAGTCTTTTCTATTAGGGTTGTCAAAACCCGATCTTGTTTGGGTAATATTAATATTTGTTTGATACGAAGGGAAGTAACTTTTACCAAAGTTTATCTTTGAATATGGAGTTTTCTCCCTTACGTACATAGACAAAAATGTAAATCTCCAGAACACTTCTAGGAGCACTTTCTCAAACAATACCTGGTTTTCACTTCCCTAAAAGGACAGACTTTGGAAAACATTGATACAAAAAAAGAAAATGCTGGAAGCCAGCATTTTTTCCTTTTGTCTCAATATTGTGTATGCTCTATAGTACATTGATCCTATCTTTATTATCAACATGTGTTCAGTTGTTAGTCTGCAGCATGCGTTTTGTTGCCTGCAACACATGGTGTTCTTAGGGAAAGGGTTGAAGTGTTGAACATCTTCAGCTCACCAGATGTTATCCTTCAGTTAACCCTTTCCCAAACAAGACCTGGTTTTGACATCCCTATTAGAAAAGATTTGGGAAAACATTAAAACAAAAGAAGAAACTGCTGATAATCAGCAGTTTCTCCTTTTGTCTCAATATTTTCTATGCCATATTTAACACAAATTCTATCTTTAATAAATTCAATTTTGTCATTTTAGGACAGTTTTTGAAGTGGATCGCCCTAAAATTTTGTCGTTTGGGAAAGGGTTAATTAAAGTGTACATGTGAATTAGGTATAATTGCCAAAGCTTGTTATGATATTACAAAATTTTAAACTGATTCCAAGTGCAAGCATCTTGGCATACAAAAATAGTTGTTATGATATATCACAAAATTTCAAGCTGGTTTCAGGTGGAGGCATCTTTGCATACAAAAAGAGCTTGGTGGAATGAGGGTGTACCATGGATTTTGTGTTTGCTAATGGAAAGAGTGGTAGTAGTAGAAAACTTTGAAAAAAAAAAAAAAAAAAAAGAAATTGCAGGGCAACAGCATTATGTACATAATTCTCAATGTTTCAAAATTATCCTCACATGAGCTCTTTGAATCAGCTTTTGTTTAACCCTTCCCTAAATGTAACAAAGCTAGGACAGAGAGAGGCTACAGATGACAAAATTGACTTGAATGAAAAGTTTGTTGTGGACAAAAATTATAGCACAGAAAATATAGAGGTAAAATAAGAAAATCCGGATTACAGCACAGAAAGTATTGCAGAAAAAGGTTAAAATGCTGATTATTAGTCCCCTACCGGCGAAGCAGCCAGGGCACTTTAGGTTTGCACTCTGTCCATCAGTCAGTCCGTCTGTCTGTCAGTCCGCAGAATTAGTTTTCCGGACTTTTTTCTAAACGCTGGTAGCTATTGAGCTGATATTTGGTATGTAGACCTGTATTGATGAGTTACAGAACAAGTTTGAGTTTCGTTCCGGTCCAGTGCTTTTTGAGGAAGATACGGATGGTGGACTGAGAAAATTAATGTGAAATCACAGTTTTTCTGACTTTTTATGCCCCCGATAGGGAGGCATCATAAATTTGACTTGTCCGTCCGTCCGTCCGTCCGTCCGTCCAAAAACTTTAACATTGGCCATAACTTCCTTATTACTTAACATATTCGCTTCATACTTTACCACAACATTCCTTGGTACATTACCTTTCTGTAGGCACATACTTTGGTGACCTTGACCCCTGGATGACCTTGACCTTGAACATAGATTGGCCATAATTTAAAATCAAAGCGGTGTCGGGGGCATTGTCATCTTACAGTGACAGCTCTTGTTTTTTAAACGCTTGCAGTCATTGAGCTTATTTTTGGTATGTAGACCCGCATTGATGAGTTACAGAACAAGTTTGAGTTTCATTCCGGTCCAGTGATTTTTGAGGAAGATACGGATGCTGGACTTAGAAAATTACTGGAAAATCACATTTTTCCGGACTTTTTTTCAAACGCTTGTTTTAAACTATTTTTTTCTGTCTCGATGTTAACAGTTTTTCAAAGTCGTTTCTTTTTGAGATGTCAAAACCAGATACTATAGAGGAAAGAGTTAAAGAAAAGCTTAAAGTGAAGCCATTCCAGATGATGTGCTTCTGTTAATTAACCCTCTCCCCCATGGCAAAATTTTAGGGTTGTCCTACTGGAACCTGCTGCAGACAACAAAGGAATCTAAAGATAGAAATTTTGTATTTAGATAGCACAGACAATATTGAGACAAAAGGAGAAACTGCTGGTTATCAGCAGTTTCTTCTTTTGTCTCAATATTTTCCAAAACCATTTATACTAAGGAACATCAAAACCCAGTCTTGTTTGGGAAAGGGTTTAATGTATACATGTGAAGGGGCTTTTAATTGCCAAGACTTGTGCTCTAACACATAAATTATTTATGCTTCCTTGATTTTTAGCTCACCTTAGCACGAAGTGCTGAGGGTGAGCTATTGTGATCGCTCACCGTCCGTCATCCGTCTGTCCGTCCGTCCGTCCGTCCGTCTGTCCGTCTGTCTGTCCACAATTACTAAAAAATCTTCTCCTCACAATCTATAAGGCCTAGAGTCTTGAAATTTTGTGTGTAGAATCATCTCAAGGCCCTCTACCAAAATACTTCAAATTATTGTGATACAATGAAAATTGGCCCTATGTTGTGGGTATCAAATTTCATCCAGGTAATATATGGTTAGTTGGAGTCAAAACCTCGTAACTACAGCTTGACAATGCTCGAGTTACAAGGTTTTGATCCCCCACTGGGGAAATATCTTATCCTATTAAATAAACAAAGCCGAGAATTGTTTACATTTATGCCAGTACCAGAATTGGGAGGTGCATGTAAAAAGGGGTAAATATATTCTATTTGTTATTTAAGCGATCCTTTGGTGTTGGTAATCATTTAAATAGTTTTTTTGATTAGATCATTCAAATGAATACCCACATCACAGGGTTTGATAAACATTGAAAGGTGTATTACAATTTGGAAATCCCTTAACCTCACCTATTTGAATCTCTAGTCTTGGGATATATAATCAGAGACTCTGTCAGACTTGCTTCTATTTTGCAACTAATATATTCTCTTTAGCACTTTACCAAATCATTATAAAATTAATTATTTTGCAATGAAAAGAAGGCCCTATGTTGTTGATTCTTGGGGTCTATAAAGGGGATAAGAGTTCTATCTCTAACATTTTGATATTTGACTTGGAAAACCTTTTCATCTCAAATCAGAATTTTTTCATAGGGCCATATGTTGTTGATTCTTGGGGGTTATATGGGGTGAACCCTGTTGATGATTGGAACCTTCTCATTGATATCATGGGAAAAGGGGCCTAAAAGACAAAATCCTTGTTAGCATTGTACAGGCTACAATTTCCGCCCGATGTTCATAGAAATTGATCAGAATGTTTGCGTAGTCACAGAGAATTGGAATATTGAATATTCCGTTGGATACCACAGGAAAAGGGGCCATAATGACAAAATCCGTGTTAGCACTTTAGAGGCCATAATTTTGGCCTGATCTTTGTGAAACTTGATCAGAATATTTTTCTAATTTCAAGGATAAAGCTATCAACAATCCGAATGTTCCATTTTGATATCATGGGAAAAGGGGCCTTTATGACAAAATCTTGTTAACACTATAGAAGCAACAATTTTGGCATAATCTTCATGAAACTAAAAGAATGTTTGTTTTAGTCACAAGGATAAACCCTTTAAAAAATGGTAATATTCCAGTCGATATCATGGAAAAGGGGCCTTGATGACAAAATCTTTGTTAGCACTCTGGAGGCAAAAATTTTGGTCTAATCTTCATGAAACTTGTGTTTGTCTAGTTTTCCTAAACTGTTTGGTGTAAGGATTTTGAAAATTTGTATGTAGAATTGTCTCATAATGATACAATCTTCTCCAATTCTGTTTATCAGAGATCCAAAAGGTAAATTTTGCACTTCCCATGGTAGTATAACTCTCTAATACCAGCATTGTTTAAATTGTTTCCTCTAATGAATGTTGTCCAGAAGTTGTGTATGTAACATAAGACAAGAATTATCATCTTGATGATCTCTAAGGTGAGCGATATAGGGCCATCTTGGCCCTCTTGTTTCTAGAGGAGTGGAGCCTTGAACATTTCTCATTTGTGTATGATCTATTTTTGGACTGATATATCCCTTCTAGAAAAAGACTTGGAAAAACTTTGAGACGAAAGAAGAAAATTTTGATAACCAGCTTTGCTGCTGGCTATATCTCTCTCTATCTTAACCAATTACCAGATGGCAAAATTATAGACTGGTCCAAATTTAGACAGGATGCAAACAACATATTCAAATGAATGAAATTTTATAATTTTTGGTGTTTCTGGAAAGAAAACATTATAGGAAATGAAATTATTGCTTGTTACCAGCAATTTCTTCATTTTCCACTTTGTTCTTTCCAACCTTATTCCTAAGGGGCATCAAAGGGGGTTACCTGATTGACAAATTGATTTAGAGTTACTGCCCCTGATTGGTGAAGCCATATGCATACAAAGTAATATTTATTTCTGCGCTATTTCTTGGAAACCATTTGATGGATTTCAATGAAACTTTGTGAAAAGCTTCACTACAAAGAGGAGATGAACATGTCGTCAGGGTTACCTGGTTCGGCTATTAAATTTAGAGTTACGGCCCCAGGTTGTTTAATTAAAGCCATATACATACTGAGTAATATTTGTTTATGTGCTATTTCTTGGAAACCATTGGCTGGATTTCAATGAAACTTTGTGGAAAGATTCACCACAAAGAGAAGATGGGCATAATGTCAAGGTTACCTGGTTAGACAATTAAATTTAGAGTTACTGCCCCTGATTGGTGAAGCCATATACATACAGAGTAAACAAAATATTTTTGGCGGGGGATATCAATTCAAATAATTTGCTTGTTTTTTAATTGACACCAAAGCATAAGTTCATGTTTGGGAAAGGTTTAAAATCAATCAGAGTTATCAAATATATAAGATGAAAGTTTAACAAATTAGTATAATGTTTTTCTCATCTAAATTACTTATCCAATATTACAATCATATTTCATGTCAGTCTGTCAAAAATGGCTGCCCTTTTCTTTCAACAGAACTCGTAGCTACTGCTGTTAAGTGGATGGCTTCTACCTGGTAAATCATTTTGTTGTTGCAATTAACTCTCTTCTAAACAAGACCTGGATTTGATAACCTTAACCCTTTCCCAAACAAGACCTGGTTTTGACGTCCCTGGTAGAAAAGGCATATGAAAACATTGAGACAAAAGAAGAAACTGCTGATAACCAGCAGTTTCTCCTTTTGTCTCAATATTTTCTATGTGATATCGTATACAAATCCAATGTTTTTTTCAATATTTATATTGTCGTCTGCGGTAGCTTTCAAATTGGGACACGCTGTATTTTTGTCATTTGGGATAGGGTTAACAGAAATATGGCCTTTGAAAACATTGAGACAATAGAAGAAAATGCTGATAATCAGCATTTTCTTCTTTTGCCTCAATGTTTTCTGTGCTTTATCATTCACAAAACTCATCTAAATTCATCTTGGAATCCACATTGTTGTCTGCAGCAGCTTTCAAGTTGGAACATGCAAAAAATTTGTCATTTGGGAAAGTGTTAACTCTTTTCTAAACAATCCAGAAGTGTTCAAGCATTATATCTTTGTCTGCTTACTGACCAAATAGAAATAAAACAACAAATTGATTCACTGGTCAAATATGATTTATGAACAATGAAAAGTGATTAACCATTTTCTAAACAATAGGCATATAATTATTTGAACTGGTCCAGTTTGAATGCTGCTGCTAAGCAAGAAAGTGGATATTGATAAGAATGGATTTTGGTGCAATATAGCAAAAAAGTCCAACAATTTTACTTGTCTATCATTCTACGAGATCACATTAAAGTTTACTTCTTGTTCATCACCTAGTAATTATATCGACAATTTGAATGCATCATGAGCATTTTCAAAATATACTCTATTGAAATGCTGCTGTATATTTTTGTGTCTGTTTTATTTCTGTTGGATTTTTTTTCTCAACCAGGAAAAGGTTCTAATAATTGTTATTTCCATGGCAATAGTTTTGAGTTTCGTGATAATAATGGTTTTTCCAGTTTTGTCTTTCACTTTGGCTCGTTTAGACCAGTTATCCAATTAACCAACATTCTAGAATATTACAGGAAAAATGTATGGGAGAAAATGCTTTCATCGTAAATGATCAAAACAAAGCCTATTTATGACCAGTGGCTTTCAAACCCTTTCCAGCTGACCAAATTATAGATATTGAATCTGTTTCATAACCAGCCGCAGTAATTGTAGCGCATCTCCCTCTCATTCGAGAGGTCCCGGGTTCAATACCCGGCCGCGGCAAATACCCTTTATGAAAAAAATATCACCCATCAATGGTTTGATTTCGTGAACCTATGTGGGCAAGCAGCTGGAGGCTCTGTTAGGGTGTTGTGGCAGTACTGGTAAGAGAAAAAACAGGAATCCATGGTTAGGTGCTCCAGCCGCGGGGATATGACCATAGCAGTTGAAAACGCCGTAAAGCTTTGAGGGAATATAGAAGAAAGAACTGATCAATATTCTCCTTTTCTCTGTATAATTCTATGTGCTATATTATGGAAAGAAATGCATTTACTTATTTTAATTTTATCGTCTCCCGCATAATTTTTGAGATCGAAACTGTCTAAATTTTCGTCGTTTCGAAAAGGATAAAGAAAAGCTGTGATGCTGTTTTGTATATAATATTGTACATGTGGCTTTACCGTTTTTTCTCTGAAAACTCACAAACATCCTATGATCCCTATGGAGTGAGCGAAAGTGTGCAAACTCTTCAAACGAAATAAAAAGGAGGTAGAATTAGTGCCAGGTTAACCCTTTACCAAACAAGAATTGTTTTTGATGTCTGTCGCAAAATATCACTGGGAAAATATTGAGAGAAAAGAAGAAATTGCTGATGATCAGCAATTTCTTCTTTTCCTTCAATATTTTCTAAGCTATAATATACACATATTATACTTTTGACATCACAATTGTTTTACCGTCTACAGCATCATCCATATTGGAACAGTCAAAATTTTCTGTCGTTTGGGAAAGGGTTAAGAAGCCGGTTATTAATCTTTGAAGAAAAAAGCATGGATAGTTGATTGTGATTGGTGTTTTTCTTGATGGCTTATCATAATTTTTTATGTGTTTGTTGTTTTTTACTTCTGACAAAAACTGTGATTTATTTTGATGTTGGATTATAGATAATGGTATATTTACCCATTGCTATTTAATAAGAGAATGTGTAAAAACTTGTTTGAAAGTTGTCAGTGGTCTAAAACATTGTGGCAAAGAGAAAATATGGGCAATCTTTACAGTTACTAGCATTTTCTTCGCCATTCACAGTATTTTCTTATACCTTTCTGTCTCAAAAACAATGATAGAACATGATCTTTTTTTGTTATTTTGTAAAATGTGACAAAGTTTCATTTCAATTGGTCAAAATCTTAACCCTTTCCCAAACTACAAAATTTTAGGGTGATCCAATTTGAAAACTGCTGTAGAGTACAAAGTAAATGATCACAAAAGGCCAAAATGTTTATTTTATAGCCAAGAAAATATTGAGGCAAAAGGAGAAACTGATGGTTATCAGCAGTTTCTTCTTTTGTCTCAATGTTTTCTCAAGCACTTTCTTATAGGGATGTCAAAACCAGGTCTTGTTTGGGAAAAAGGTTAAGGATCAATGGAATAAAGCAATTTTAAATGCTATCAGGTATCGTTTTACAGAAATCACAGTTCATATTTAAGTTTTAATAGCAATTGACCAAACGCCGACTGTCAATCAAAGACATCGATTAGCCAATGGACGATCAGAAAAATGTCATGCCCCAATTGTTCTTTGTTGCACGTGTCATTGTGTCGATCTATCGGCTGACAATCAAAACTTTTTACATGCCAATGGGAAAGAATTTTGTGCTTATAATAGACTGGGTTTACTGTTATGTTTTGATAAACCGTCGGTGTTGTTATAAATCTCATAACTAAGGCTTAAATCAAGCCGTAGTTACGAGATTTTATAACAACACCTACGAAATACTATTTTGTTTGTCCGAATTTATGTCACGATTAACTGGATAAAATCATTCCGTATTAACGATCTCATCTCCATTGTTTGTGTTAAATTCTATGCTGGGTGGAGCGATCTGTCGATTGGCGTTTGGTCAATTGTTGTAAGGTCAACGGTGGACGGACGTTTTGGCCACGGACGTTTTGGCCAGGACGTTTTGGCCACAGATGTTTTGGCCACGGATGTTTTGGCCACAATATTTTACAAGGTAGGACCTTTTGGCCAAAAATTTTTTTAAGGAAAAAAGGAATAGAACCAATCAAATTCATTTCATAGTTGTACATTTAGACATTTGATAATAAAATTGATATATAAATTCATTATAAGGAAAAAAATAAGAATGAATGGTCTCAATTATTAATATTTCAATTTATTTCATATTTGGCCAAAAGGTCCTACCTTGAAATATATTGTGGCCAAAACGTCCGTGGCCAAAACGTCCTGGCCAAAACGTCCTGGCCAAAACGTCCGTGGCCAAAACGTCCTGGCCAAAACGTCCTGGCCAAAACGTCCTACATTCAAGGTCAACAATAGCAGTTGAAGTTAGAGTCATTATGTCATAGGCTACATCTGTAGTACTCTCTTAAAACAGAGCACATGATCTCTCCATTCTATTACGATAAAATGATACTCTGTTCCCAGGGGGTCATTTCACATCTAATCTTGGGGCCTTGTGGGATTTCGTTGGCTTTAAACAGCAAAACATTTGAAAATCTGATACAAATTTTCATTGGCCGACGCTTCAAATTACCGGCTTCAGCCAAAAATAGAAGCGATGTAATGTATAATATGTACTCATATAAGATAAAACTGAATGATTTTGATTCGATAATACAAATGATGTGCTATAATTAGATTATGAAGACCAAATAGGCTGTTGGTGCATCAAAAATGGCAGAGGTCATATTTGATGGTTTAATCAATAGACCTCGGCTTTGGAGAGTACATCATCTGTTGATGAATGTTGAAAGTACAGCTTGGATAACATGTTGTTACTGCATTTTCAAACATAGCTAAGAACATGCTAATACTAACAGATTAAATTTTAAATTGTCTGAAAATCTGTTGTTTAAATTTTTCCTGCCTCAGAAAAATAACACACCATCCTGTATAGCAAATAAAACTAACAGTAAAACAATTTGTACAAAAAACATCACAGTCAAAACCAGAAGTAGGAGGCCAGAAAAACAACAGTTTATTGTGTTTTAATCCTTCCCAGCATCACAAAAAACAGATTTCAGGATTTGTGGAACTTGGTGTTTTTTTATACTCTTCAAAAAATTCTTGAGAACTTTTAGTCCTATTTTTTTTGCTATGTATAACAACCTGTATGCAAAAAAGCAATTGCTGAATTTCCCCGGAAGGTCCTTCTAAACAGGAAACACTTCGAATCACTACTAAAACACAATTTCTACAATTTTTTTAAACAAACAACAAGCAGCCATAAGCCAGTATTTTCATGGACATTTCAAGACTGAAATTTACGATAATTTTACAGGACTGGTACTTGTATTTTTAAATTTTAAATTTAGATCAGCTTGATTTTTTTTCCCGGAAAAGGTGTACAACAAGTTAAAGAAGGAGTTATCCCCCTTTTTATAGAGCACATTATTCCTTGCAATTTCTTCCTCTAAATGAAAGAATCACTAGCAGTAAGAAAGTCTTTAATACATTGATTGATATCATTTTGATGATTATCTAATGTTGTGAAAGCTAAACACTGGATTTTCTTGGAAATCTTACAATAACAAAATGTTGTAATGAACTTGTGGATAAAATATCGAAAAAAAATCTGTAGTGATGTATGGAATAACAATGGCAATAATTTTTGTGCTAAAAATAGAGTAGGTTTACCGTTATGTTTTGATAAGGCGTCGGTGTCATTATCAACTCTCGTAACTACGGCTTGAATCATGCCGTAGTTATGCAATTTTATAATAAACACCTACAAAATAATATTGTTTGTCCAAAATTATGTCACGGTTAACTGGATAAAATCGATCCCTGTTACACGTTTCTGTGAAAATTTAAATGCATGCCTGATTTTGTGGCATGTTTTATGAAAAGAGAGTTAATTCGATGTAATTGGTTTCTTTAAACATTCAAAATGAATGCTTTTGCTTGAATGTTTTAGGAAACCATGAAATTTGGTGCAGAGTGAGTTAGAATCAGGAATGACCCTTCGTTTCGAAGGCGCGTACAGTGCACCTTATCTGGTCAAAATCCATAGAGTATAACACTGCTTTTCAAAGAAAACCACATAACAGCAGCAGTTACAAGGTTTTCGTTGAAAAGCGCAGATAAGCAGAGAAATTAAACAAAATATACATGAAGGGAATGATTTTTCAGAGTGAACATTTCCCAAATGTCACATGGGTTTTCCATTGTGTTATTACTTTGTTCTCTATGGCAGGAATTATCTCAGGACAGTTGCAATGTTTCAGATGGAACTTTGGATGAAGTGTTACTGAACATGTTTCTATAAAATGTGAATTTTACATAGTTTTGAGACTGTTTGTACATATTTGAATTAATTTATTTAATTTATTGATATATTTATTAAACTTTTGTTTGCATTGTGCAATAACTATTTATTGGTGCCTTTTGTTGGATATATTTAACTGAATATAATATATTTTTTGTGCAATATAACTATAAGTGTTATCTTGTTGGATATATATTTACAAACTATTGCCATGGCAACAAATTTTAAAGTGACTTGTACAGCTCAAGCAGAAATTATGCATTCTTGCAGTAAGCCAAGTAAGTATGATTTGTCTCCCTTCTTTTGTAAGGATATTATTTGTATAGTATGTCAACCAACATTAACCCTTTCCCAAATGACAAAGTTATAGGCAGGTCCAATTCAAAAGCTGCTCCAGACGACAAAATGAATGTTAATAAAGATTGAAATTGAGTGTGATATAGCCAAGAAAATATTGAGGCAAAATGAGAAACTGCTGGTTATCAGCAGTTTCTTCTTTTGCCTCTATGTTTTCCCAAGCCTTTTCTATTAGGGACATCAAAATCAGATCTTGTTTGGGAAAGGGTTAATTGGGGACATCCGCATATATAATGTAAAGACCCCACTTCGGCAATGTTTTCTTAAGAGGCTCAACTAACAGACTTTGCCGATGAAGTTTTCTTTGGTAAATATTGGTGCACTTTAAGATCATACATTTCCTATTTACATCCATTTTGATGTTATGGTCTAATGCTTGGTTAACGCTCACAGACTTCTCTAAAGAATCCTGAAAGGTTCGCTGTTTGTAGACATTGATGAACAACCTAGAATCCCTATTGTATTGGCACCTGAAAATAACGTAGTGAAATTTTTTGTCTTGCTACATGTCAGCTTGAAATGTTTGTTGTACTGTAATTATTCTAGTAAATGCCCATCACCCTAATTTTGGCTGAAAATCCGTGCTTTTTAGCGAGCCGGGACTTTAAGTCTGGGGAGCTAATGTAACAGCCCTAGTGTCGGCGTCAGCGTCGGCGTCACGTCTTTAACCTGGTCTATATCTCAGGCACTATTTGAGATACAGCCTTGATATTTCACACATGGATACCTCCTGACAAGACCTTTCATTTGGGACCATGACCTTTGACCTAGTGACCTTGACCTTGGAGTTTGACCTACTTTAAAAAAAACTTTAACCTGGCCAATATCTCATGCTCTATTGATGATACAGCCTTGATATTTCACACATGGATACCTCCTGCCAAGACCTTTCATTTGGGACCATGACCTTTGACCTTGTGACCTTGACCTTGGAATTTGACCTACATTTTAAAAATTAAGCTGTTTTTGTGACAAGCACTCGTATAGGCGAGCTACGTTGTCCGCAGACAACTCTTGTTTCAAACACATTTTTATCGAAAAATGGTGATTCTAATAAACGCCTAATTAAGCTTCCCCTGTATGTTAGTCGTAAACAAAGATCATTTCCAAAAGCAATGAAAAAGAGGATGTTCCATGCCTCAATCTTTGCAATGAATGAATGTCATCGGAAAATAGTATTTCACAGTCCTAACAAAAATATGCCAAATTGGATTTGCTGAACTTTGAGTGAGTCCATGAATTGACACTTGATTTGCAAATTTTGACCTCTAATAAACGCCCACCCCCTACTTTCCATTAACCTTGTTTCTAATAAATGCCTAGGCGTTTATTAGAATAATTACGATACTTTAGTCTTATTCCAGGAAAAGACAGATTTTAAATCAAAGAAAATACTTATTTAGATGGCCCGGCGTCTGGGAAAAGTGAGCTGCTATTATCAATTTTCAAGATATCTTTGAAGGTTTTAAAGTTAGAGGAAACAAAAAATGCAGACATTATTTGCATTATAACTGCATTAGATGCATGTTTTATTTTAGAATACTTTATAACAAACCTTCACTTATCTTTATTTCTCCCTGAGCTGTATGATGAATGTCCAAACAGCAAAATTTTGGGTGCTGAAAAGGATATAATTTGTGTAGAATATAATTTTTTTATATCAGAAAATATTGAGACAAAAGGAGAAAATGAAATGCTGATTTGATCTATTGGCATTTTTTTCTTCTTTTGTCTCAATGTCAACCCAAAGTATTTCTATAAGGTCCTACCGTCTTTGGTCAGATGGGGTGATATTTGAAATTCTAGATGTATGCAGAGAAGCGATTTTGATATAATTTGAGGCCATATATATTTTCACCTTAGAAACTTATAGATAATTCTCAGTGCCAAATGTGGTATGATAATATCGGTGATAGGCCCAAGACAGCCTTAGTGTCTTGTCTGTGTTTTGTTATTAGCAGACATGCGGGTTACATACTGTTTATTGGTTAACCAACAATACCAAGGTGACAAAATTTTAGTATGGTCCAAATTCATAGATGTTGCTTCTGAGAAGGCAATTTTACTTAATTGAATGAAAAATTTTGCATGTTTTGGTCTTTCTGTGTAGAAAACATTGTTAGAAATGAAGAAATTGCTTGTCACAGCAATTTCTTCATTTTCCACAATGTTTTCTAAAGCCTCTATATCTTGTTGTGCGTAGAAAGGCGTCAATGTGTTGGAATGGGTTTAATACAAGGGAGGGCATAAGTTCTGTTTAACTTTGTATAATTAAATAGGAAAGCAATCCCTGCTTTTATCTGTGAGGAATGAACAGGATTCAAACAGTAATTAACCATCAACCTACTTAACCCTTTCACAAACGGCAAAAATATAGACAGGCTAAATGTTCCATTTGAAAGCTGCTGTCGGACGACAAAATCTATGTTGATACAATTCAAAGATACACGATTTTGTACTTAATAGATGCACAGAAATATTTTGGCAAAAGGAGAAAATGTTGGTTTTGTCACAATGTTTTCCCAAAATTTTTGTATTAAGGATGACAAAACCAGGTTTTGCTAGGAAAAGATTAACACTTTCCCAAACAAGATCGACTGGGTTATGACATCCCTATTAGAAAGGGCGTGGGAAAACATTGAGGCAAAAGAAGAAAATGCTGGTGATCAGCATTTTCTCCGTGTATAAATGTTTTCCATGCTATTTCATTCATAAATTCTATATTTAGCAACATCAACATCAACTTAGTTGTCTTCGGAAACTTTTTAAGTGCAACACTGTCCATTGTTTTTGGTGTTTTGGAAAAAGGTTGACCCTTCTCATGCTGTTCATTATCAATATACTGTACTGTTGTGACCAAAGCTTTAACAGGCAGTATAGACTAAGATCAGCCTGCACAGATGTGCAGTCTGATCTTAACCTACACTGCCTGCTCTCTTCTACAGTTTTGTGGCATATTGAAATGTCTTTTAAATTGGGAGTTTGGAACAAAATTTTAAAATCAGCAGGAAAAAGGTTAATTTAGAGAGAGTGAGAAGAGGACTAAATGACGCACAAAATCCCTCTTTCATGTGGCATGCATGTTGGCTTCAGGCACGTGGCTCCCTTCATTCCTGTTTAGACATGATTATAGCGGACGAGAATTGACCTGTCAGAGCTTTCCATTCGATTAGCATGGGCTGCTCTGCCAGGTCATTTATCCTGAAGTATACCAGACAGCAAAATTTTGGACTGTTCCAATTTCAAAGTTGCTGCAGACGACAATTTCAAGTGAATGAGTTAAAAGTATTTGGTCTTTTTGTGTAGAAATCATATTGTGGAAAATTGCTGTATACAAACAATTTCTTCATTTTCCACTAATGTTTCCAAAGCCATAATCTTGAGGGGAGTCAAAAATAATCTGTGTGTTGTAATAGGCTTTGGTTTTTGGCATCACCTGCGGTTTAGAGCAACGTCGGGTTATTTCGACCATCGGTAATTATCGACCATATACTGTTTTGATTACCATTTCCTTCATATGATCTCATTAGATTTCATTGTAACTTAAAAATCCGACACAGTAGATCTTTACTAAGTATTATGTCTACATTTCTACCCAAAATCAGGCGTTCTTCAAGGAATTTTAACCATTCATTGCAAGAGGCACATGAATGTTATTTACAAAATGGCCGTCTTATCCGATGAGTTAAGAGCTATGTTCATTGAAGAAATGGATTTTTATGATATAGCGCTTTGTATTTTTCCATTTCATTTATCGAAACAAGTGCCAAATTGAGTTTCTCACCTCTCAAACTTTGTCTGATGATTGTATAAGCTGTCTGACCCTAGATACATGGGTGGTCGGTAACTGCCTCAAACATTTACGGAGTGCGGGTGTTTCCGACCAAAGAAGCGCCCTTCTTCCTGTAACTATGTTCAGAGGTCGGTAACACACACAATTGAAAGGCATTTTTTGAATATGGCTGACAGTCTACGATTCTAGAACAAAGGTCAATCCATTTCATCTTCCACATGGTTTGAACCTCCAGTGGTCGATAATACCCCACACTCTTCTGATCAGTCATTGTTGTTAAGATTATTATTTAACGACCTCCCTTGAACTAATTAATCATTTGTAAAAGCAAAGACCTCTGCATAGAGATGACGGATCTTACACCCGTACATCAACTTTCAAACTATAAATAACATTTTGGGTAAGTGGTCGATAACTGCCACGCTGGTCGATAACAGACTGCTCAAGGTCATCTTATAAAAAGGTTGGTACTTTATTACATTTCAAAGATATATGGTCGATAACACACGCAATCGAAAGCCAATATTTGAATCTCGGTGACAGTCAACAATGTTAGGAGGACAGTCAGACGGTTTCCCTCATAACATGATTTGAACCTTAAGTGGTCGATAATACCCGTCGTTGCTCTTATAAGAAATGTTTAGAAAAATATTTAGACAAAATAAGAAAGCACTGGTAACCAACATGACTAAACTGATATGATCTTTTATAAGTCGCAAAAGTTGGCGATTTATTGATATCATCTTATCATTCTTTTGATCTGTATGTATGTCCATGTTTCGTTATTACAACTTCTGCATTTACGGATGGATTCAGACGAAATTTTCACAGTATTTTCGTAGTCATCTGATATACACATAAGATCTGCACTTGCCATTTAACACTGCAAAAAGACACTGCATTTAATGCAAAAAGAGGCATATTTTGTGACTGTGTCAGTCTAAAGTTTCAAATTGTTGTTGAATACGTACAGCTTGAATAAATGAGGCACAAAATTCATTTCCACATGGCAAGGGTGATGGTTTTGGGCATGTGGCACCCATTAACTGTAAACTTTCATAATATATTTTACATCTGGAACTTGTTCTGAGAGGCCTGCTTGTTTCTTGATTAACAATTTTCACTCACCCTTTGTCAAACCTGTTCTCCTTCAATAGGTAAAGAATAGGTGCACTCTATACATAACATTATGAACATGAAGTTTTTTTATGCCCCTGTATCGAAAAATCTGGGTCATATTGTTTTATTTGTGTCTGTCTGTGCGTCCCTCTGTCAGTCCCTCTGTCTATCTGTCCCAAAGCTTATGTTCTCCAAAAGTATTCCATTTTAGGGACATTCAGGTGTTTCACAAACACATCTTTTTTAGAAATAGCATCTACCTTATTAGCTCATCTGCATGAGCATAAAATGTGTGAGGTGAGCTATTGTGGTCACTCACCTGATATGATCAGTCTGTTTACAATTTATGGGAAAACATTGTGGAAAATACAGCAATTGCTTGTGACAATAACATTTTCTATGAAATAATGTTTTCTAACCCGAAATGAAAAGATTCTTAACCCATTACCACATTTGACTCTTTTTGACTTCCTGCAAGACATTGACTTTGGAAAACACTGTGGAAAATGAAGAAATTGCTTGTAACAAGCAATTTCTTCATTTTCCACAATGTTTTCTACCAAAAAACGCCAACAAATTTTAAATTTCATTCACTTGAAATTGTCGTCTGCTGCATCTCTGAATTCACACCAGTCTAAAATTTTGCCGTTTGGTAATGGTTTCATCAATCCTGAAATTGTCATTTGCAAAGCCTTTCAAATTGGAACAGTCTAAAATTTTGAAATTGGGTAATGGGTTATCCCTTTCCCACACAGTGACACCCTGACTTCCCTTCGAGAAAATGTTTGGGAAAAACCTTGTGGTAAAGGAAGTTATTGCTTGTGACAAGAAATTTCGTCATTACACACAATATTTTCTATCCAAAAAGAGCAGAAATTGTAATGTATGGTATAATTCACTTGAAATTGTCGTCTAGCTGTAACTAAATCTTTGAATTTGGAGAAGCTTAAAATTTTGTTGTTTGGGAAAGGTTAAACACCATTTGCATGTCTTCTTCCCTCCCATTTAGGCTATATGTTGTGTCTTGGTCGCTCCAACTATTTCCGTTTTAAGCAAGCAGGCAAGCAATTTCTTCATTTCCAACAATGTTTTCTCTCCAAAAGACCAAAATTTTGAAATTTCATTCCCTTGCAAATGTCGTCTGCAACACCTTCCAAATTTGAACCGTCCAAAATTTTGCCATCTGGTTACGAGTCAAAAACTAACCAAGGATTGTATCCTTTTGTCCATTTCAGGTTGTATGTTATGTCTGGGTCGCTCCAACTATTTCCGTTTTAATCATCCCAAGGAGGCCAAGAAGATGAAGGAGGCGATGCCTAACTGTCGACTGTCCTGTACACCTCTGCAACTCTTTCAAGGTAAGATTTTGAAAAGCCAATACAACCTCTTTTCCTTTGTATATCATATATGTGACCCGTCACGCTAAAGAGGACCTTATAGGAAGTGTGAAAAATATCGACCCTAATCAGTCTGCGCTGTCCGCGCAGCCAGACTAGGGCAGATACTTTTCACTTTTATGTAATTTACTAAATCCGGAATATTCTCCCTATCTTATTGTATGTTCATTTTTATACGCCCGAAGGGTCGTATTATGTTATGGCCCCGCTCGTCTGTCTGTCCGTCCGTCTGTCCGTCCGTCCGTCTGTCTGTCTGTCCGTCTGTCCGTCCGTCCGTTAGCAATTTCTTGTGTGCGCAACTCCTCCTACAGTTTTGATCGGAATTTAATCAAACTTGCCACAATGAATCTCAATGGTGTCTAGTTGTGCATCCCGCTTACGGAATTTAATTAACCCTTTTCGTTCTTGAATTATCTGCCCTTGAATTAAAAAAATGCTCATTTTCTTGTGTGCGCAACTCCTCCTACAGTTTTGATCAGAATTTGATCAAACTTGCCACAATGAATTTCCATGGTGTCTAGTTGTGCTTACCGCTTACGGAATTTAGATAACTGTTTTCGTTCTTGAATTATCTGCCCTTGAATTTAAGAAAAAATGCCCATTTTCTCAAAAATGTCCATTTTCTCCTGTGTGCAACTTCTACAGTTTCAACCAGAATTTAATCAAACTAGCCACAATGAATCTCTGGTGTTTTATTGTGCAAACAAAATTTTGATAACTTTTCTAGTTTTAATTATCTGCCCTTGAATCGAAAAAATGGCCAATTTTACTGACAAGCCCCTCTCGGGCGTATATGCGCCGCTCTGCGAAGCTCTTGTTCGCATAAGAGATATGGTTGACCTGTGCTCAGGGTCTGACAAGGTTGTCAGAATTTGGATTTCTGTAGTTCGCATAAGGTCCCTTTTAGCGTGACGGGTCACACATAACTGACCAGTGCTGATTGAAAAGGGTGGTGTCCATGGTTGAGAACGTCAGCTTCATGATCAAGAGGTTCCTTGTTCGATCCCCTGTAACGGAGGTCGTTCTCAGGCTTCTCATTGGCTTATGCATTGGGCACAAGTACTGGTGTATTTCCAGGGAGCAGAATCTAGAGGGATTGAGATAAGTTGCTTCCCAATCGATGTGAAATGAATACTTTCAAAGAAACATCTGAATTTTTGTTTTCATGTTCAGTAGATATGATAATTATGCAAGGGAGATGAATCTTACAGCCATATTAGCTCACCTGAGCACGAAGTGCTCAAGGTGAGCTATTGTGGTCGCTTTTTGTCCGTCGGCGTCCGTCTGTCCGTCTGTCCGTCCGTCCGTCCGTCTGTCCACATTTTGGTGTTACCACTCTAGCAGCCACAAATATTGACCAATCTTAACCAAACTTGGTCAAAACATGTATGACCATAAGTTCTCGGATGAGTTCGATTTTGGGTCAGATCGGACTAGTAAGTCCGGAGTTATCTGCCCTTGAATGTCAAAAATGGCTAGTTTTGACTTTGTTACCACTCTAGTATCTACAAATATTGACCAATCTTAACCAAACTTGGTCAAAATATGTATGACCATAAGTACTCGGATGAGTTCGATTTTGAGTCAGATTGGACCAGGAAGTCTGGAGTTATTTGCCCTTGAACGTCAAAAATAGCTAGTTTTGACTTTGTTACCACTCTAGCATCTACAAATATTGACCAATCTTAACCAAACTTGGTCAAAATATGTATGATTATAAGTTCTCGGATGAGTTCGATTTTGAGTCAGATCCAACCAGGAAGTCTGGAGTTATCTGCCCTTGAACGTCAAAAATGGCTAGTTTTGACTTTGTTACCACTCTAGCATCTACTAATATTGACTGATCAAAACAAAACTTTGCAACATTGTTGGTAACTATAAGTTCTCAGATGAGTTTGATTTTTTGTCAGATTGGACATGGAAGTCCGGAGTTATGTGCCCTTGAACCTTAAAAATGGCTAGTTTTGACTTTGTTACCACTCTAGCATCTACAAATATTGACCGATCAAGACAAAACTTTGCCACAATGTTGGTAGCAATAAGATCTTGGATGACTTCAATTTTCAGTGTGATTGAAGTAGGAAGTCTGGAGTTATGTGCCCTTGAATTTGACAAAATTGCTGTTTTCGACTTTGTTTACACTGTAGGATCTACATTTATTGACTAATCAAGACAAAACTTGGCCACAATGTTGGTGGCCATAAGATCCTGGATGAGTGAAAATTTCAGCTTGATTTGACTAGAAATACCAGATTTCTTTGCCCTTGAATTTCACAAAATTACAGTTTTCGACTTAATTTTCACAATATAGTGACCAATCTAAAAATACTGGACATAATGTTGATGAGAATATTTTTATCAGAACAGAGTTATGTGCCCTTGACTGTGACAAAATTGTTGGTTTCTTCCACTTTGTTTTTACTGTAACAGCCACAAATATTGATCATTCAAGATTATGAAAGCAGTTTTCAGCTGGATCATAATCTCACATCTTAAATTATGTGCTCTTGAACTTGACAACATTGTGACTCTCTTTCTATCTAGGTTCAGGTGAGCGATTAAGGACCATCATGGTCCTCTTGTCTTTCTTTGTCTCCACTTTACTATACTAGTCATGAATGGAATTCATTTTAACTCTTTCCAAAAAACAGTTTTAGTGTGGTCCATTTTGAAAGCTTCTGCAGATGAAGATATTTCTAAACCCTTCCTGATCAATAATTGAAGCAAAATCCAGGTTTTATGTGGGAAAGAGTTTAGAGATGGGTTTGAATCATTAAGGGGGAATGCTCCAGTTTTTCGGAACACTCGGACTTTACTGTAGTAATTTAAATGTTTCGTACCAATATGTTTCGCTACCAGATTTTCAATAAAATAACACATCATTACAATTTACCATTTTTGACGGTAAAAGTGTATTTATTATGCGAAACTGATTTTCTCAAGATGGAAATCGAATATTTAGAGCAAGACAGTCGTAAGTGTGTATGCAGTTACCACTGTTTTGCGTCATTTTATTCATGTGCAGCTGATAAAAATTGCCATAATTCACTAATTAGTGCGCTGACCTATACATTTTCTTTTTGAATTATTACCAGGACATGTTGCTTAATACAATGAGAGAGTTTTATCAAATTCTATTATGTAGAACTTGAAATATTTCCAAAAATATGCAAAGTCCAGCTTCGTTGATCTAACCGAACACGTGAGCATGCTGTTTTATACATTTACGCATTTATAATAGCACATATTTTGTGTTTTCTGTTCGTAATAAATGTAAGACGTTACTTTAAATCCGTTTTCGGGACTAAACGATGAATATACAGCTTTTTATTAGCATTTTAGTGACCTTGGACAGGTGCAAGAAATTGTGCATTTTTTCGATGTAGGGTTATGTGATACAAAAGCCAATAAAATTCAAACAAGATTGCTGACCACCCATTTTTTATTTTATTTTTCAATTGGTAATAACTTGTAATTTCAACATACAAAATATGAATAAATTCTATTACTGGGAAAAAAATTAGGAAACCGGAGCATTCCCCCTTAAATGCATCATTCTGAAACATGTACATTATATAACATTAATCTTTTCACAATCGGCAATGATTTGGGCAGTTCCAATTGGAAAGCTTCTGTGCACAACAAAGTGGATGCCTATGAATGTTGGATTAACTCTTTCGCTGCCAATGTCGCCTTTTGGCGACCTATTAGGAGACTGCCAATGTCGCCTTTTGGCGACTTCAAAACAATAGCTTAATTAAGTCAATCAAGGTCAAGGTCAGGGTCATCTTATCAAACTGCCTGATAAAAAGTATGCTATTCAACAATATAGTTTATGTGCAATCATTCCTGGGGGTTTCAGATTAGAATTCATCAAATAATGATTTTACTATATTATAAACTGATAAGCCCTGTTATGAAATTTTAAAAAAAAATTGGCACTGGAAATAGCAGAATTCCAGGAAATTTGGCAGCGAAAGAGTTAAACACAATATGGCACCAAAATATTGAGACAAAAGTAGACATTTCTGCTTTTGCCTCAATATTTCCCAAGCCTTCAAGGGACCTTAGAATCAGGAATTGTTTTGGAAAGGTTTTATATTGCACTAATTGTACTTGCAATACCTTAACCCTTTCCCAAACGACAAAATTTTAGGGTGATCCACTTCAAAATTAGCGGTAAACGACAAAATTGATGCCAAAAAGGAAGGAATTTTTGTACAATATAGCAAAGAAAATATTGAGACAAAAAGAGAAACTGCTGGTTATCAGCAGTTTCTTCTTTTGTTTCAATGTTTTCCCAAGCCTTTTCTATTAGGTACATCAAAACCAGGTCTTGTTTGGGAAAGGGTTATAACATGCCTGACATTTTCTCAAGGTAGAAAGTGTGGGAATTTGTGTGGGAGAATCCTTGTTCTCATTGCATTAATTATCTACCAATTTACTCAACAATAAATATTTCATTGATGAATTTTCTTAACCTTTTCCAAAATATGTCAAGAATGAAGGTTTACGAACTGAGAATGAAATGCAGAGCCAGAGGCGAAATTTGAAAAGTGCCAGTAATTCCTAAACCGTGTTAAATTTTCATTCCAAATACAAACATAAGCATTTTGTATGGTTTAGAATTTTGAATTAATGTATACTTACGGAAATATTTGACAAAAATGTTCAAAATTACCTCCCTTGCATAAAAACAAAGAGTAATATGATATTTGTAAATCATTTTCTTCTTGAAGCATAATCTTGAAATCCGGCCTGGTGAATCAACTTATGTGAAGTGTATTTACAAGTGTGTGTAATTTGGTGCATTTCATATGGCTAGAAAGTGGTGTTTTCATTCTCAGTTTGTAAACCCCGCCACAAAAGAAGCAGAGACTTCAGATAAGTCTCTGTGCTTCAAATGTACCTCTGATATACTTATAAAGTACTTCCAGTCATGAAGGTCTGCTTCACCCGAAGTCCCAGAGGCTTCAATTAGGCTTCCAAAATATACTTCTGTTTAAGCTCAGGGACTTCAAGTGAGCTGCTCTATCACAATGGGAACTTCTTCAGAAGTACCAAGTACTTTAACTGTACTTCAGAAACTTAAATTATTGTATATGGGACTTCTTAAGAAGTACCAAGTACTTTAAATGTACTTCATAAACTTAAATTATTCTATATGGGACTTTTTAAGAAGTACCAAGTACTTTAAATGTACTTCAGAAACTTAAATTATTATATATGGGACTTCTTAAGAAGTACCAAGTACTTTAAATGTACTTCAGAAATTTAACTTACTGTAGGTGGGACTCCTTTAGAAGTACCAAGTACTTTAACTGTACCTAAGAATACTCCCAGTCTAATTTCAGTCCAGTTCCAGTCTATATATGAGGTCACTTCCTCTTTAGAAAATTGGAGGGAATTTTACTTGTCTGACATTTTTTGAAAGAAAATGTTTATGAGTAGAATTTCCTACTTCACACTTATGGATTATTATTTTATTAAGGGACTCACTTAATGGAAAGACCAAGTAGAGATCTAAGGCAACTTTGGTGAGTGTTCTTCTGACTAAATTTTACAAATTTTTAAAGTTCTATTTTTTACCATTCCCCACCCACATATTGCAATCTTTTGTTGTACATCATAATTATGTTGAAGCATCTTTGAAGCACCACCTTGAGCACTGATGAAAAATATGCTTTGAACGTACTTCAGTAGTACTTCCTGTGAAGCTTCTATGATATGCTTCAAATGTACTTCAGGGTGTGTACTTTAGTGGTACTTCTGCCTAATTAGCATATTTCAGACGCACTTCAAAAGAAGTATGGGACTTTATTTGTACTTCGGAGTACATTTGAAGCATAATTAGCATATTTCAGACGCGCTTCAATAGAACTTTAGCTGTATATTTAAATATGTACATTTCTGATAAAAAGCTAAAGTACAGAAGAAGTATGTGCTTCAATTGTACCTCACTTATACTCCAATAGAGGACTTCATTTGTACTTTTAATATACTTTAAAGATACTGAATTTGTGGCTGGGAAACCTTAAGTCTTGACTCCATTTATGAAAGATTTAGAAAGCATCGGGAGTAAAGAAGAAAAAACTTGTTACCAGCATTTTCTTCCTTTCTCCCAATACTTTTCCAATGTTATTTGCAAATCGCACACAAAATCTTTATTAATTAACCCTTTCCCAAACAACAAAATTTTAGGGTAATCCACTTCAAAAATTGCCACAAAAGACATAATCAGTGTTATAAGAGATAGGATTTGTGTAAAATATGGCACAGAAAATATTGTGACAAAAGGAGAAACTGCTGGTTGTCAGCAGTTTCTTCTTTTGTTTCAATGTTTTCCCAAGCCGTTTCTATTAGGGACGTCAAAACCAGGTCTTGTTTGAGAAAGGGTTAAACCAGTGCTTTGTAACACAATTTATAAGTCAAGGATAATATAGACAGTATCCAAAGATAATTAAGTTGTTTGGGATAGGGTTAATTATTGCCAAATTTTTCATTGTAAATAATTCATTGATGAATTATCATAAGTAGCTTGAAGATTAGCTCTTGGTAAATATTATAGGTTGATATCTAATTATTCAATAAATACCAGGATAAAAGGAAAAAGGCATTTAATGAGACAAAATTATTTGCAGCTAAAATACTTTAGACTTGAATCAAGCTGAAAGCTGCTACAAGTCTTGCATCTAAGAAATAAGTTTGGCTCAAACTATGAAATGTGAAAGTCACAGTAAAGATAAAAAGAACAGTTTGATTAGAAGAAAGTTAGTCTAATTGCGGTTTTGCGCAGTTGTCAACTGCTTTGGTCATATTGCTGCGGCTGGAGCACCTAATTGTGGATTCCTGGTATTTCATTCACCAGTACCACCACATTATCCAAACCGAGCCTCCACCTGCTCTCTGACATAAACTGACACAATTTAAAAACGCAAAACATGTTTTCGTTAACCATTCATTTCCCATTGCCTTGATCGGCATCATATTTTGGGACATGTATGAGAAAATGTATACGCTTCACGTCTCAGTGATTTTGTCGTGTTTTCTGTAAACTATCCGGAGATCTGAACCGCCCATCACTAAATGCTCGTGTGTCTCGTGCATTCAGACCACGTGTTAAATCACTAAGATTTTTTGTGTACAAATTGTCACGTTGATTTACTTGTTGAAAACATACGAGAACATCGAAAGAAAATTGTGTACAAAATGCTGAGGCTTACTTTGCGAAAATGGAACCGAGTTTTTCGGCTTTTGGTTTGCGGTGTTTCGCAAATGAATGTAGCTAGACGCTTTAATGTAGCCGAAACGACAGTTCCAAGGTTTATGAGACGTGTAAACGACACGGCAATATTTACAGACCAACCACGTCCTGGTAAGCTGCGTGTAATAACTGTACGTCAACATAACTGTATACGTTAACGTCACCAACGCAACAGATTTGTGATGGCTCAGTCTATAGCAAATTCTATGGTTGGTAATCGCGGGTGGCCTATACATCGCGATTTGGTGATAAATCGCCCGTGAAAACACGGGGTTCGTTGTCGTCGTCCTGTTTGATTCCAGGCCCTTGACTCAACGTGCATTTTGACATAATCTGACGTCCATTCAGGCATTATTCATGGTTTTAAAGGTCATCTTCTGTCCTGTTATGTTAACAATTGTAAAATTTGCAATTTTACATGGCTATATATCGGTTTTGCAAGATGTAGGAGATACCATTTGTAAAAGTCCTTTTTTGCGTTTTTAAATCGTGTCAGTTTAGATGATTTACACACATTGGTGAGAGACAAATGATCGACTTTTGTCAAATGTCAGAATGGATGCTGGCAGAGCCGAGGATCGAACTCATGACCCCTGGATTGAGAGACTCTGATGTTACCGCCTGAGCTATCTCACCTGGGCTCGGCTGATTAGAAGAAAGAGCTAGTAATCTGATTTTCATCATTTTGTTTTGATTGTTGTGGAAACAAAGTATTGCAGAAGTCTAGTGGAGCAAAATTCGGCATCTCCAGGAAAAACAATTACCATTTTTTATGCAGAACGAAAATAGATATTCATTCAACTAGAATAAGATAACTAGGTCAGAAGGCTGATAAGCCTTTTTCACTCTTAATGATACAGCTTTGTTATATCATTCCCTGCAAAAAAAATCAAGAGCGCATTTCTAGTTCTAGAACTGTTCTAAAACATTCTAGAATGTTAAATGGCACAATCTGGAATGTTCTAGAAAAATTCTTGTACTTAAATGAGTTCTTGAACTTTTTTCGAAGGGAAGGGAACACTAGAGTTATGACAAGCAAGAAGACAATATTTGGGAATCTATTTTGATTGATTGATTGGCTTAAACCCTTTCCCAAAAGACAATATTTTAGGGTGGTCCAAATTGAAAGCTACTGCAGACGGCAAAATGAATGCTGCCGAAGAAAGAATTTGTGTGCAAAATAGCTCAGAAAATATTGAGGCAAAAGGAGAAAGTGCTGGTTATCAGCACTTTCTTCTTTTGCCTTAATGTTTTCCCAAGCCTTTTCTACTAAGGACGTCAAAAGCAGGTCTTGTTTGGGAAAGGGTTAAACGCATCTTTCTACTGTAATGGTCATATCGCGGCGGCTGGAACACCTAACCATGGATTCCTGTTGTTTCTCACACCAGTAATATCTCAATATTCTTACTGAGCCCCCAGCTACATCACACCATAAGTGGGAGACTTACAGCTGGGGATCGGACCCCACATATAGTTAACCTTTTCCCAAACAGCAAAATTTTAGGTGATCCACTTCAAAAACTGCCACAAATGACAAAAGGGGAGTTATTAAAGATATGATTTATGTAAAATATGTCACAGAAAATATTGAGACCAAAGGAGAAACTGCTGGTTATCAGCAGTTTCTTCTTTTGTTTCAATGTTTTCCCAAGCAGTTTCTATAAGGGACGTCAAAACCAGGTCTTGTTTGGGAAAGGGTTAAAGGCATCTTTCTACTGTAATGGTCATATCATGGCGGCTGGAACACCTAACCATGGAATCCTGTTGTTTCTCATACCAGTAATATCTCAACATTCTTACTGAGCCCCCAGCTACATCACACCATAAGTGGGAGACTTACAGCTGGGGATCGGACCCCACATATAGTTAACCTTTTCCCAAACAGCAAAATTTTAGGTGATCCACTTCAAAAACTGCCACAAATGACAAAAGGGGAGTTATTAAAGATATGATTTATGTAAAATATGTCACAGAAAATATTGAGACCAAAGGAGAAACTGCTGGTTATCAGCAGTTTCTTCTTTTGTTTCAATGTTTTCCCAAGCAGTTTCTATAAGGGACGTCAAAACCAGGTCTTGTTTGGGAAAGGGTTAAAGGCATCTTTCTACTGTAATGGTCATATCATGGCGGCTGGAACACCTAACCATGGAATCCTGTTGTTTCTCATACCAGTAATATCTCAATATTCTTACTGAGCCCCCAGCTACATCACACCATAAGTGGGAGACTTACAGCTAGGGATCGGACCTCACATATAGTTAAATGCATCTTTCTACTGTAATGGTCATATCATGGCGGCTGGAACACCTAACCATGGAATCCTGTTGTTTCTCATACCAGTAATATCTCAATATTCTTACTGAGCCCCCAGCTACATCACACCATAAGTGGGAGACTTACAGCTAGGGATCGGACCTCACATATAGTTAAAGGCATCTTTCTACTGTAATGGTCATATCATGGCGGCTGGAACACCTAACCATGGATTCCTGTTGTTTCTCATACCAGTAATATCTCAATATTCTTACTGAGCCCCCAGCTACATCACACCATAAGTGGGAGACTTACAGCTGGGGATCCGACCTCACATATAGTTAAGAGTCTGATTCGCTACCAATGATACTATATATGGCCCTGGTAAATCTGAGTTTTTAGCTCCACTTGTTTGGGAAAGGGTTAAACACATCTTTCTACTGTAATGGTCATATCATGGCGGCTGGAACACCTAACCATGGATTCCTGTTGTTTCTCATACCAGTAATATCTCAATATTGTTACTGAGCCCCCAGCTACATCACACCATAAGTGGGAGACTTACAGCTAGGGATCGGACCTCGCATATAGTTAAAGGCAGAATAACACTTAACATCTTGCAAATTTTCCGAGAACTTCGTACAAAAAATAAATATATATTATTAAAATATGGTCTTTAAATTGCATATATGCCAAATCTTAGCTTTCTACCTTGTGTATTGGCTTAGATGTCGACAGATTTAAAACCCCATGATTTGTTGTCCCGGGGATAATATTTACAATAATGGAACATATGGGGTTTTAAATCCGTCGACATCCTAGCCAATACACAAGATAGAAAGCTAAGGTTTGGCATAGATGCAATTTAAAGGCCATAATTTTCATAATACATATTTATTTTGTACGAAGTTCTCGGAAAATTTGCATGATTTTAAGTACCATTCCCCCTTTAAGAGTCTGATACGCTACCAATGATACTATATCCACGGTGGGTAACCCACATGACTTTTGGAAAGCGTCCATACGGAAAAATCATGCGCTTCAAGGTATATTTTGTTTAATTTCTCAGCTTATACTCTATTGTACGCGTCTTTGAGAGGGCTATTCCTGGTTTGAAGAAACCACGGGATTCGGAGCAGAGTGAGTTACAAACAGGGATAGCCCTCTCAAATGCGTGTTCCGTGCACTTTATCTCGTCAAAATCAATAGAGTATAAGCTGAGAAATTAAACAAAACATACCGTGAAGGGGACGATTTTTTCGGTTTTAACGCTTTCCAAAAGTCACATGGGTTATCCACCGTGATATCTGGCCGTGGTAAATCTGTTTTGAACATGACATTCATGATTGAAAAAAATTACCTGTGCATAATCGTTCATTGTCCTTATATAATGAGCTGATTGACCTGGTCAATTGTATTTAATTGTGATCATCATGATTACTTATTGTCAATTTGTCACTTTCTCATTTACCCTTTCCCAAACAAGACCTGGTTTTGACGTCCCTAACAGAATAGGCTTGGGAAAACATTGAAACAAAAGAAGAAACTGCTGATAACCAGCAGTTTCTCCTTTTGTCTCAATATTTTCTGTGCCACATCTTACACAAATCCTATCTTAATTAACATCCATTTTGTCACATGTGGCAGTTTTTGAAGTGGATCACCCTAAAATTTTGTCGTTCGGGAAAGTGTTAAGCCATTTATTAATTTATTAACCCTTTCCAAAATGGCAAAAATCGACCGCTCCAATTTTGAAGCTGCCGTAGACAACAAAATAAATTTTACAAAAGATAGAATTTGTTACTTAAATAGCACAGAAAATATTGAGGCAAAAGGAGAAACTGCTGATGATCAGCAGTTTCTTCTTTTGCCTCAATGTATTCTCTAGGCTTTACTATTAGGGACATCAAAATCCAGTCCTGTTTGGGAAAGGGTCTAGGTCTTATCTTAGACTGGTCAAAATTCAAAGATGCTGTAGACCACAACTTCACATGGATGAAATTTTACATTTTATTATAGGCCCGAAGGGTCGTATTATGTTATGGCCCCGGTCGTCCATCTGTCTGTCCGTCCGTCTGTCTGTCCGTCCGTTAGCAATTTCTTGTGTGCGCTACTCCTCCTACAGTTTTGATCGGAATTTGATCAAACTTGCCACAACGAATCTCCATGGTGTCTAGTTGTGCACACCGCTTACGGAATTCAGATAACTCTTCTCCTTCTTGAATTATCTGCCCTTGAATTTAAAAAAATGCCCATTTTACTGACAAGCCCCTCTCGGGTGTATATGCGCCGCTCTGCGAAGCTCTGGTTTTGTCTTTTGAGTGTAGAAAACATTGTTGAAAATGAAGAAATTGTTTGTCACAAGCTTGTTTAGGTTCGGGTTTAATGAATTGATATATTATGAATGAAGCAAGCATGTTTATAGTTCATGTCATAATGCTAGCAATAAAACATTATGAGAGCATAATGAAGGATGCATGTCATTCATTATTAAACATCCTTCTTATAAATATAATCTCTGCAGTGTTTCCTCAATGCACATATAATATGAATTTGAATGATATATTGTTTTACATCTTAACCCTTTCCCAAACAAAGCCTTGTTTTGACATCGCTTATAGATCAGGCTTAGGAAAACATTGAGGCAAAAGAAGAAAGTTTTCTCACAATTTCTTTCGTTAACAACATTCATTTTGTCTTTTGCAGCAGCTATCAAATGGGGCCATCCTTAATTTTTTCCGTTTGGGAAAGGGTTAACCCGTACACAAATGACAAAAAATTGACAAAGCACTGACAGGAGCAACTAACCATGGATTCCTGTAGTTTCTCTCACCAGTACTACCACAATATTCTCTTTGAGCCTCCAGCTAGCTGTTCCACGGCCAACGTAGGTTTACAATTATCCAACCATTGATGGGAGACAAAATATTGTCAGACAGCATGTTTGCTGCGGCCTGATCCAGCATTTGTCTTTTACAACAAAAATTATTATAAATCTTTGTCACTTTGAGATGAGTGACTATTTCATTGTTAGAGTTCTAACTTCCAGGGCAAGTATCAATAGGTTTTGATATTATCATGTAAATAGTGACAAGTAAACAGTGATGTAGATTCAGACAAATAAATTGATAAAACTCTATCTACAGACCTATTTTGCACAATATACTAGTAATATCGATCCCTATTGTATGATTTAAGTCCATCAATACTGAAAAGTATTTTTGTCTTTTGAAATGAGCAAGTAAAACAGATATCTTCATACAGTTGTGATTGATTGGTCGACAGATATTCTGATTGACACAAGCAACATCGCTTATTGTTATATTGCCCATTTATCATTAAATGCTCATATGCATACATAAAATTATAAGAGCAGCTGGCTTAGTAATATTATATCAACCCTTTCCGAAAAGATTGAATCTATGCCTGTTAAATTTACAGATATTAGAATATAATATAACATCAGTAAATGTGTTACCAATAGCAGAAAATGAGCATGAAAAACTTGGGGGCAATGCTGGTTATTTTCTTCTTTTCTCTGGTCTTATCTGTAGATGATGTTGAAATCAAGCATTTTATAGAAAAGAAAGGGTTTCCCAAACTGCAAATAAGTATACACTGTCCCAATTATAAAGTTGCACCAGATGATAAGATTGAATGTTGATTAAAAGATTAAAAAGGATTTGCATATAAGATGCAGGCCCGTAGGAAGCAATTTCATATTGGGGGGGGGGGGGGGATTTTCCCAAAATTGTCAGTGTAAAATTAAGAAAATTCAGCATTTTTAGCCAACATTGGGGGGGGGGGGGCTTAGCCCCCCCTAGCCCCCCTGTTCCTACGGGCCTGAGATGGAAATGAAAAAAGGAGAAAATTCAGTGCTGATAATCAGCATTTTCTACTTTTGCCTCAATGTTTTTCTCAAGATTTTCTGATCAGGTGCATCAAAATTAAGGCCTCTCTGTTTGAGAATTGATTAACCCTTTCCCAAATGACAAAATTTTAGGGCCATCCTATTTAAAACCACAAGATTTGTGAACAGTTTAACAAAGAAAATATTAAGACAAAAGGAGAAACTGCTGGTTATCAGCAGTTTCTTCTTTTGTCTCAATGTTTTCCCAAGCCTTTGTTAGTAGGGATGTCAAAATCCAGTCTTGTTCGGGAATGGGTTAACAATTGTTGCTGGTTTAGAGGCAAGAGCTGTTTGTTATGTTTATCATTGCTTCCATCTGGATAAATTCCACAAAAATTAGGGATAATGTAAGATGTGTTATCTTGCAATCAACATTGGTCTACAGTCAGACAGAGGTATTTACGGTGAAATGATATATATGATATCATACAAAATTTACCTTGATTCTATGGAAAAAGTGGAATTATTATACATAATGTACATGAAAATGTTTGTGATATGTTTGATTGTCCAACCCTATACTGACTGACTGGACTATATCTTGAAATCAACAAAGGTCTACAGACAGACATAGGTATTGTTGGGTGAAATGATATATATGATATCATACAAAATCTACCTTGATTCTATGGGGAAAAGTGGAATTATTATACATGAAATGTTTGTGATATGTTTTGAGATTCTTGTAACTAATGAGATGGAGTGGAATTTGAAACTTAAAAATGTATCATTCGTAGATAGTTTATCTGAAGTCTCAGACAGAGATTTTTATGGTGAAATGATATGTTATCATATGCAATCTACCTTGATTCTAGGGTAAAAGTGGAATCATTATACATGAAATGTTTGTGATAATTGATGTCCAACCCTTTACTGACTGAACTATATCTTGCAATCAACATTGGTCTATAGACAGACAGAAGTATTTACGGTGAAATGATATATATATGATATCATACGAAATTTACCTTGATTCTATGGGGAAAAGTGGAATTATTATGTATGAAATGTTTGTGATATGTTTTGAGATTCTACTAATGAGATGGCTGGGAATTTTGAAACTTGTATTATGGTGAAATGATATATATATGATATCATACCAAATCTACCTTGGTTTTAGGGAAAAAAAGTGGAATCATGATAAAATTTATTATACATGAAAATGTTTGTGATATGTTCTGAGATTCTACTGAAGTAGGTGGTATGGAATTATGAAACTCGTATAATTATTAGCTCACCTGAGCACAAAGTGCTCAAGGTGAGCTATTGTGATCGCATTTGGTCCGTCCGTCTGTCCGTCTGTCCGTCTGTCAGTCTGTCCGTCTGTCCGTCTGTCCACAATTGGGGTGTTTACACTCTAGCATCCACAAAAGTTAGGCAATCTTGATCAAACTTGGCCAAAACAAGTATGGTCATAAGTTCTCGGATGAGTTCGATTATGGGCCTGATCGAACCAGAATGTGGGGAGTTATCTGCCCTTGAATGTCAAAAAATGCTGTTTTTAACTTTGTTTACACTCTAGCATCTACAATTATTGATCAATCAAGACAAAACTTGGACATAATGTTGGAGACCATAAGATCTCGGATGAATCCGATTTTCAGTCTAATCAGAATAGAAAGACGAGAGTTATGTGCCCTTGAATTTGACAAAATTGTCATTTTTGACTGTTTTCAACCTTGTTTACACTCTAGCATCTACAATTATTAAACAATTAAGACAAAACTTGGACATAATGTTAGGGACTATAAGATCTCGGATGAGTTCAATTTTCAGTCTGATCTGACAAGAAAGACGAGAGTTATGTGCCCTTGAATTCTCAAAAATTACCATTTTTAGCTGTTTTCGACCTTGTTTACACTCTAGAATCTACAATTATAAATCAATCAAGACAAAACTTGGACACAGTGTTGGGGATCATAAGATCTCGGATGAGTTCGATTTTCAGTCTGATCTGATAAGAAAGGCAAGAGTTATGTGCTCTTGAAATTGACAAAATTGTCATTTTCGACCGTTTTCGACATTGTTTACACTCTAGAATCTACAATTATTAACCAATCAAAACAAAACTTGCACACAGTGTTGGGGACCATAAGATCCTGGATCAGTTTGATTTTAAGTCTGATCTGATCAGAAAGATGAGAGTTATGTGCCCTTGAATTTGACAAAATTGCCATTTTTTGGCTGTTTTCAACCTTGTTCACACTCTAGAATCTACAATTACAAATTAATCAAGACAAAACTTGGACATAATGTTGGGGACTATAAGATCTTGGATGAGTTTGATTTTTAGTCTGATCTAATAAAAAAGTCGAGAGTTATGGGCCCTTGAATTTGACAAAATTGCCATTTTTGGCTGTTTTCGACCTTCTTTACCATCTGGAATCTACAATTATCAATCAATCAAGACAGAACTTGGACACAATGTTGGGGACCATAAGATCTTTGATGGGTTTGATTTTCAGTCTGATCTAATAAGAAAGTCGAGAGTTATGTGCCCTTGAATTTGACAAAATTGCCATTTTTGGCTGTTTTCAACATTGTTTACACTCTAAAATCTACAATTATTTAACAATCAAGACAAAACTTGGACACAATGTTGGGGCACCATAAGATCTTGGATGAGTTTGATTTTCACAATGTTATTGACCATAAGTTCGTTTTCAGTCTTAAAGTCATGAATATTAATTGAATTGAACAAAATTGTTGCTAATATCATTTTGGTTCAGGTGAGCGATATAGGACCATCATGGTCCTCTTGTTTGATAGTTTTATCAACAGTCCTCTTGCACAGAGGTATAGGTCCCTTTAAATGATCTGGCAAAGCATCTCTAGCTATTAGCTAGAGATACTCTGCTAGGTCATTTATAATGAGGGTGAAGTGATACATACTTTATATACCTTGATTGCAAGCTGAAGAAATGTGGAAATATTGTAGATGAAATGTTCATGGTTCGCTTAAAGGCGCGTTCCCATTGCCGACCAAATCAACTCGATCAAGCTTGATCAAACGATCGAGTACTGATGGAGCTTTGTCGGCAAGAGTGATCGGGACGATCGAGCATGGTCGGCAAAAAAGATCGGGAATTAATCCACAAATAATAAAGAAGAAGTCGTGTAAATACATTTGATATAGTTTAATCGGGTTTGATCGGGGAATTTAGGCGATCGAGTTGATTTGGTCGGCAATGGGAATTAACACGGCTTTAGATTCAATCATGGAATTTTAATACCTGTACTTGTAATGACTGTAAATTGATAGACAGAGGTCTGAGCAAGGAGATACATTTATGTGAAATGATAGTGCTTTTGATCTATTGGACATATAATTCTTGATTCTAGGGAAAAAATTATCATGACCATTAACACATGCAGTCCCTCATATAATGATGCTTTATTCATGCCCAAAAGTTAAAGGCTATGAAAATCATTGTGGAAAATGAAGAAATTGCTTATGACAATCTACTTCTTCATTTCCCACAATGTTTTAGCTAGAAACACACACACAAAAAAATATTGTTGGCATGAATTGTTGTCTGCTACATCAATTTGGTCAAGTCTAATTTTTGTCTGTCTGGTAATAAGCCCCATGGTTAATTATTTTAATTAGCATTCTTAAATTTGTGCTTCATTGATAAATAAGCCAGATTTAGGGGGTGAAAATGAAGCTAAAAATACTAAATTTATGGAAAGAGTGCAAAATTAATATGCAAAACCTAAACTTATGACAAGAGAGATGAATATTAGCTTTATGACACTGAACCAAGGCAAAAACATAATGTCATTGTAACCTTGACATGCAAAAATGTGACCATTTGAAATTGGGAAGTAGACCCTGTGGTAATTAAGGTATTCCATCCATCATTGGATACCAAACACTTTGTGGGACAGTTACTGCGGGCATCATCCTTGGCAACAAAAATTGATGAGGGTATCCCTCATCAATTTCTGTTGCCATGGATGATGCACAGAAATATGAGGGTTTGATGAGCAATTTACAAAATATTGCATTTTGAAAAGCTTTGAACAAACCTCTCTCCCCCCCCCCCCCTCCCTCCTCGACAAACACACACTTATCTGTTACAGTTCTGCCAAGGTCATGGTCAACATCAAGATACAGTGGTGATGTTGAAAAAAACTTTGAACAAACCTCTCCTCCCCCCCCCCCCCCCACACACGCACACAAACACACACACAATTATCTGTTACAGTTCTGCCAAGGTCATGGTCAACATCAAGATACAGTGGTGATGTTGAAAAAAACTTTGAACAAACCTCCCCCCCCCACACACACACACAAACACACACACAATTATCTGTTACAGTTCTGCCAAGGTCATGGTCAACATCAAGATACAGTGGTGATGTTGAAAAAAACTTTGAACAAACCTCTCCCCCCCCCCACACACACACACACACAAACACACACACAATTATCTGATACAGTTCTGCCAAGGTCATGGTCAACATCAAGATACAGTGGTGATGTTGAAAAAAACTTTGAACAAACCTCTCCTCCCCCCCCCCCCCCCCCCCCCACACACACACAAACACACACAATTATCTGTTACAGTTCTGCCAAGGTCATGGTCAACATCAAGATACAGTGGTGATGTTGAAAAAAGCTTTGAACAAACCTCTCCACCCCCCCACCCCCACACACACACACAAACACACACACAATTATCTGATACAGTTCTGCCAAGGTCATGGCATGGTCAACATCAAGATACAGTGGTGAGATTGAAAAAAGCTTTGAACAAACCTCTCCACCCCCCCCCCCCCCCACACACACACACACAAACACACACACAATTATCTGATACAGTTCTGCCAAGGTCATGGCATGGTCAACATCAAGATACAGTGGTGAGATTGAAAAAAAACTTTGAACAAACCTCTCCTATCCCCCCCCCCACACACACACAAACACACACACAATTATCTGATACAGTTCTGCCAAGGTCATGGTCAACATCAAGATACAGTGGTGATGTTGAAAAAAACTTTGAACAAACCTCTCCTCCCACCCCCCACCCCCCCCACACACACACAAACACACACACAATTATCTGTTACAGTTCTGCCAAGGTCATGGTCAACATCAAGATACAGTGGTGATGTTGAAAAAAGCTTTGAACAAACCTCTCCACCCCCCCCCCCCCACACACACACACACACAAACACACACACAATTATCTGATACAGTTCTGCCAAGGTCATGGCATGGTCAACATCAAGATACAGTGGTGAGATTGAAAAAAGCTTTGAACAAACCTCTCCACCCCCCCCCACCCCCCCCCCCCCCACACACACACACAAACACACACACAATTATCTGATACAGTTCTGCCAAGGTCATGGCATGGTCAACATCAAGATACAGTGGTGAGATTGAAAAAAGCTTTGAACAAACCTCTCCTATCCCCCCCCCCCCCCCACACACACAAACACACACACAATTATCTGTTACAGTTCTGCCAAGGTCATGGTCAACATCAAGATACAGTGGTGATGTTGAACAAAACCTGATTTCTGGTACCGTAATTATTCTAATAAACGCCCATATTCTCAGTGACTGGGAAAGGCCTGCGCCATGTGCCATAGTCACATTGAAATTCCAAATGTCACATTGTTTCAGCTAATGAGTGGGCCCTTGTCCCATTGAATTTTGCTGTATATGAGAATGGAGCAATTTCACCCTATAATTGTCACATCAATTTTCAAAATGTCACATTGATTTTGTAAGTGGAAGCGACATTGTCCCATTGAAGAAATGTCTTTCCCAATCACTGTATTCTAATAAACGCCCATCCCCCAAATCACGGCTAAAATCTGCTTATGTCAAGCACAATTTTAGCGAAAAAAAGATGTTCTAATAAACGCCCATCCCCTTATTCTTGATTAAAATGATGTAAGTCATAAACAAAGACCATGTTCAAAAACAACGAAAAAGAGGATGTCCAGCCCTCAATCTGTTTGCAACGACGGAATTTCATTGAAAAATTGTATTTTGCAGTCTTTATAACAAAACTTTGCCAAGTTGGACTTGCTGAACATTGAGCCCATGAATTGACTCTTTATTCGCAGACTAACAAAATAAGAAAACCTCTAATAAACGCCCACCCCCTACTTTTCCATCAACCATGTTTCTAATAAACGCTCGGGCGTTTATTAGAATAATTACGGTATACTGTAGAAAGTTGACCACATCAAGATATTGAGGGAGACATCTATGCAAGATGATCTTCGCTTATTATGCTGATCTAATTTGACAAATCATAATGGGATATAAGTGCATCTCTTCAGGTACAAATTACTAAGGGCAGATGCAGGATGATCCTCAATTATTATGCTGATCTTGACTAATTACATGTACATTAGGCTCTCTCGCTCTGTGCATGTATTCAGGTACAATTCTGAAGGCAGATTTTATTATGACCTGGCTCACTTTCGCTTTATGAAATATGATTTAGTATCAACATGCTATGGTTGGATACCTTCAATTTACTGTTCTTACCTGAACCTCGCTAGGATTTAAACCTCACTGGAATGGCAAAAATTTGAATGCTTAACATTGCATACGACAAAAACAATGTGGATAAAGAAATGATTGTGAAAAATGTAGAGCAGAAATATTCAGTGGCAAAACCAGTAAATTTTTGTTACCAACATTCTCTTCTGTTGTGTCTATGTTTCCCCAGGCTTTTTCTGTTAGGGAGGTCTTTTTGGTAGATATAATGATATGGCCATTTAGAAATGTATGCGGCATTGGTATTTTGGGGGTAATATTTATATTTTTCACATGATTACAAGTTTCACAAAGCTAAGATTCTCATTGTAATTAAAATGAAATTGAAATGTTGGGCAAAAACGAAATAAAACCATTATTTCACTTGCAAAGTTTTCTGTCCTTGAAACTTATTGTTGAAATAAGCGGCAACAATTAAGCTTCAATTTTCATAGATCAAACTGTGTCAATATTTGATACTTGATTTAATAAGAAACCTTAATATCTTTTGAAATGATTTAGTGCAATAAAAATGAAAGTGAATATAGAATTTCTATTTAATTGCTACAGTTTTACTCTAAGTCATTTTAAAATGATTCCCCCCCCCCCCAAAAAAAAAACAAGAGGACCATGATGGTCCTTGATCGCTCACCTGAACCTTAAGATAGAAAGACAGTCACAATGTTGTCAAGTTCAAGAGCACATAATTTAAGATATGAGATTATGATCCAGCAGAAAACTGCTTTCATAATCTTGAATGATCAATATTTGTGGCTGTTACAGTAAAAACAAAGTGGAAGAAAACAACACAGACAAAGGCACATATTCTGATAAAAGTATTCTCATCAACATTATGTCTATTTTTTTTTTTGATTGGTCAATATATTGTTAGAGTGAAAATAAAGTGGAAAACTCTAATTTTGTGAAATTCAAGGGCCAATAACTCTGGTTTTTCTAGTCAAATCAAGCTGAAAGTTTCACTCATCCAGGATCTTATGGCCACCAACATTGTGGCCAAGTTTTGTCTTGATTAGTAAATAAATGTAGATGCTACAGTGTAAACAAAGTTGAAAACAGCAATTTTGTCAAATTCAAGGGCACATAACTCCAGACTTCCTGCTTCAATCACACTGAAAATCAAACTCATCCAAGATCTTATGGTTACCAACATTGTGGCAAAGTTTTGTCTTGATCGGTCAATATTTGTAGATGCTAGAGTGGCAACAAAGTCAAAACTAGCCATTTTTGACGTTCAAGGGCACATAACTCCAGACTTCCATGTCCGATCTGACAAAAAATTGAACTCATCAGAGAACTTATAGTTACCAACATTGTTGCAAAGTTTTTTTTGATCGGTCAATATTTGTAGATGCTAGAGTGGCAACAAAGTCAAAACTAGCCATTTTTGACGTTCAAGGGCACATAACTCCAGACTTCCTGGTCCGATCTGACTCAAAATCGAACTCATCTAAGAACTTATAGTTACCAACATTGTTGTAAAGTTTTGTTGTGATCAGTCAATATTTGTAGATGCTAGAGAGGTAACAAAGTCAAAACTAGCCATTTTTGACGTTCAAGGGCACATAACTCCAGACTTCCTAGTCCGATCTGACTCAAAATCTAATTCATCCGAGAACTTAAGGTCATATATATTTTGACCAAGTTTATTTAAGATTGGTCAATATTTGTAGATGCTAGAGTGGTAACAAAGTCAAAACTAGCCATTTTTGACGTTGAAGGGCACATAACTCTGGACTTCCTTGTCCGATCTGACTCAAAATTGAACTCATCCGATAACTTATGGTCATACATATTTTGACCAAGGTTGATTAAGATTGGTCTATATTTGTAGATGCTAGAGTGGTAACAAAGTCAAAACTAGCCATTTTTGACGTTCAAGGGCACATAACTCTGTACTTCCTTGTCTGATCTGACTCAAAATTGAACTCATCCGATAACTTATGGTCATACATATTTTGACCAAGTTTGGTTAAGATTGGTCAATATTTGTAGATGCTAGAGTGGTAACAAAGTCAAAACTAGCCATTTTTGACGTTCAAGGGCACATAACTCTAGACTCCCTTGTCTGATCTGACTCAAAATCAAACTCATCCGAGAACTTATGGTCATACATGTTTTGACAAAGTTTGATTAAGATTGGTCAATATTTGTGGGTGCTAGAGTGGTAACAACAAAATGTGAACAGACGGACAGACGGACAGACAGACGGACGGACAGACGGACGCCGAAGGACAAAAACCGACCACAATAGCTCACCTTGAGCACTTCGTGCTCAGGTGAGCTAATAATCAGAAAATCCTGCAATCAGCTTTTTTTCGTCTTTTCTCTCCTATGTTTACAATCTTATTTAATTAGGATTATGTAGTTTAATTTCAAAGCTATTCTACATCTATAAATCGAAATTCATAGAAGAAAGGTATATCCATTTTCAAAACAAGACCTAGTTTTGTCTTTCTGAATAAACTAGAGGGAGTTGAATGCCTGTATTAGTCTATAGACCTGGATTTCCAGCGTAAGAGGTCCAAGGACTTTGGAAGTGAGTTTCAAAAGCTTGATTTTGGAGGAAATTGTCAAAGTTATTTTCCTTTCCTTTACGTTAAAACTGTGAACCCACATCATAAATACCATATTGAGATTAAAATGTTTACCTGAAGTAGCTATAAACTCTACAGGGTCAATCTTCATTGTCCCATCTGCCTCAGCTGAAGTAAAATATCATCTTGCATTAAACCCTTTCCCATACAGCAAACTTTTAGGGTGGTCCAATGAGAAAGCTGCTACAGACGATAAAATGGATGTTGATACAGATCAGGCCCCGGTTTCTTGAAAAAACTTAAGGGTGAATTCAAAATAAATGGCACCAAGCATATTTTTTCATCTAGACTAAAAAGAATAGAATATTTGATCAAATTGCAAGGACCATGTGATGTTAATTAGTGTATTGTCTGTTCATGCAAAATTTTATTGAAATATCTTTAACGGTTTTAAAGTTATGTCCAAAAAACATGCAAAAAATGTCTGGAGTGAAACGCTGTTTTGTAAACAGAAAAAAACTTTCTTTTTTTCTAAATACGTAACAATAAAAGAACAAGAGGACCATGATGGTCCTATATCGCTCACCTGAACCAAAATGATATGAGCAACACTTTTGTTCAATTCAATAAACATTTATGACTATAAGACTGAAAACTAACTTATAGTCAATAACTTTGTGAAAATCAAACTCATCTGAGATCTTATGGTGCCAAACATTGTGTCCAGGTTTTTCTTGATTGATAAATAATCACAGATTCTAGAGTATAAACAAGGTCGAAAACAGCCAAAGACGGTATTTTTTTCAAATTCAAGGGCACACAATTCTCGACTTTCTGATCACATCAGACTGAAAATCTACCTCATCCAAGATATTATGGTCTCCAACATAGTGTCCAAGATTTGTCTTGATTGGTCAATAATTGAAGATTCAAGATCGAAAAACAGCCAGAAACGGGTATTTTGTTAAATTCAAGGGCACATAACTCTCAACTTTCTGATCGGATCAGACTGAAAATCAAACTCATCCGACATATTATGGTCCCAAACATTGTGTCCAAGTTTTGTCTTGATTAATTGATAATTGTAGATTCTAGAGTGTAAACAAGGTCGAAAACAGCCGAAAATGATAATTTTATCAAATTCAAGGGCACATAACTCTCGTCTTTCTGGTCAGATCACACTAAAAATCAAACTCATCCGAAATCTTATCCTCTCAAACATTGTGTCCAAGATTTGTCTTGATTGGACAATAATTGAAAATTCTAGAGTGTAAACAAGGTCGAAAACAGTCAAAAACGAAAATTTTGTCAAATTCAAGGGCACATAAATCTTGACTTTCTTGTCTTATCAGATTGAAAATTCTAGTCATCTGAGATCTTATGATCTCTAACATTGTGTCCAAGTTTTGTCTTGATTGATTGATAAATGTAGATTCTAGAGTGTAAACAATGTCGAAAACAGCCGAAAATGACAATTTTATCAAATTCAAGGGCATGTAACTCTTGTCTTTACTGTCAGATCACACTGAAAATCGAACTCATCCGAAATCTTATGGTCTCAAACATTGTGTCCAAGATTTGTCTTGATTGGTCAATAATTGTAGATTCTAGAGTGTAAAAAAGGTCGAAAACAGTCAAAAACGACAATTTTGTCAAATTCAAGGGCACGTAACTCTCTTCTTTCTGGTCAGATCACACTGAAAATCAAACTCATCCAAGATCTTATGGTCTCAAAGATTTTGTCCAAGATTTGTCTTGATTGGTCAATAATTGAAAATTCTAGAGTGTAAACAAGGTCGAAAACAGTCAAAAACGACAATTTTGTCAAATTCAAGGGCACATAAGTCTCGACTTTCTTGTCTTATCAGATTGAAAATTCAACTCATCCGAGATCTTATGATCTCCAACATTGTGTCCAAGTTTTGTCTTGATTGATTAATAAATGTAGATTCTAGAGTATAAACAATGTCGAAAACAGCCGAAAATGACAATTTTATCAAATTCAAGGGCACATAACTCTAGTCTTTTTTGTCAGATCACACTGAAAATCAAACTCATCCAAGATCTTATGGTCTAAAATATTGTGTCCAAGATTTGTCTTGATTGGTCAATAATTGTAGATTCTAGAGTGTAAACAAGGTCGAAAACAGTCAAAAACGACAATTTTGTCAAATTCAAGGGCACATAACTCTCGACTTTCTCGTCTAATCAGACTGAAAATTAAACTCACCCGAGATCTTATGGTCTCCAACATTGTGTTCAAGATTTGTCTTGATTGGTCAATAATTGTAGATTCTAGAGTGTAAACAAGGTCAAAAACGGTCGAAAACGGCAATTTTGACAAATTCAAGGGCACATAACTTTTGACTTTTTCGCCTGATCTGACTGAAAATTGAACTCATCCAAGATCCTATAGTCTCCAACATTATATCCAAGTTTTGTATTGATTGGGCAATAATTGTAGATGCTAGAGTGTAAACAAAGTTAAAAACAGCATTTTTCGTCATTCAGGGGCAGATAACTCCACACTTTCTGGTCCGATCTGGCCCATAATCGAACTCATCCGAGAACTTATGACCATACTTGTTTTGACAAAGTTTGGTCAAGATTGACTAATATTTGTGGATGCTAGAGTGTAAACACCAAATTGTGGACAGACGGACAGACGGACAGACGGACAGACGGACGGACGACGGACAAAAAGCGATCACAATAGCTCACCTCGAGCACTTCGTGCTCAGGTGAGCTAAAAATAGATAAATATATATATATAGACTAATTTGGTCCAAATTGGATAATGACCTTGAAAGAGATGTGACAAAAATTGGATACCATTGTAAATTTTGAGGGAAAAGGAGAAGAAGATGTTGAAAATTGGAGATTTTCATCTTTTCTTTCAAGGTTTTCCAAAGCTTTTTGTCTAAGAGATGTCAAAGCCGTTACACATGTATAATATTTTGGAAAGGGTTTAGATTTGGGTATGTGACTTACTTGAAAGGAGTATAAAGTAACAATTTGGTGTAAGTAAAAATCGAGACCATATCGAAGATGCATATTGTCGGTGGGGGATCAAAACCTTGTAACTCCATCTTTTACAAGCTGTAGTTACAAGGTTTTGATCCCCCAGCAAGGATATCGCGTAACAATCAAACTTCTGTGTGCAAAGAATTCATTTATTTGATCAGAAGTTACTGAATTCAATTGAAAACTGCAGATAATTACAATTATCAGTGAAAATTATCGTCTAGATAGGGAGGATGAGAGACGAAAATAACACAATAATCTTGACGTAAAAGTGCCCTTCAGGGAATCGTGAAATTTTGTGAAACTTTTAAATTTTCAGTGAAAAATGAGGAAAAATCGTGAGTCAAATATCAAATTTCATGATTTGTATATTTTTTGTTAAATTTGAAATTCATCTTGGGTTTATGATATCACTAAAAAGTGTGTTTTTTCAGACTTTTTACACTGGATTTATGGATTGTTTAGTGATATTTATCATTATATCTCGTGGAATATAAATAGTCTGGAATAAAAGATGGGCGATATTGCATACAGAAGACAGAAAATACGGCTCCGGTACAGTTTACCCGCTGGTAAGCAATTTAGGCTTTTATTTAACCTTTCCCAAACGACAAATTTTTAGGCTGGTCCGATTTAAAAGCAGTTGCAGACCGAAAAAAAGATGTTAAATTTCGACTGCTGAACGCAATACTGTTCTAAGTCACTTTTTGGCCAAAATGAGTTTTTGTCATGAATGTTAGTGTTTATCATAGGTGCATATACTCACAAAATTTTAGAGTTGAAATCAAAAAGATTTTTGAGATATTCAATAATTCCATAAAAGTCTATCTCAATTGTTAGAATTAATTCCCTGCAATACTATTCTAAGTTGACTTGGACTAGTATTGCAGTGAAAAACTATCAAAATGGACCAAATTTTGAATGCAATATTAATCTATGTATCTCATTTTGTACTTTCTAGTGTGACTTTTCGTAGAAAAGGGGGCTATTCTAGTCACCTGGATGTCGCATTTGCGTCAGCTTAATGCTTTGGCCAAGTTTTCATGTGCAAGTTTGTCAAATCTCTGTTTCTACTAATGCTTATACTCTGAAAATTTGCACATGACTCTGTGACCATAATATCAGCCTCTAGGCAAAGATTCATTGCCCTAACATGTAATTCAGTGGTATTTATAACCTTTTGGACATAGAATATCTTATGCCGCCCCCCCCCCCCCCCCCCCCCCCCCCCGTATCAAGAGATTGGGGGGATGGGGGGCCATATTGTTTAACTCCTATCCGTCTGTCTGTCCAATTGTCTGCCCATTTGTCTGTCATTCTGAAACTTAATATTGCCATTTTCTCAACAAGTATACATACAAAGCCCAAATTTGGCATGTATAACCTTCTTACAATGATATCTATCTGTTCCATGCAACATGACCTTTCTCAAGGTCATCCTTTAATCCTTATCAACCCTTAACATGCAAATTAACGTGAAAACTTAACATTGGTATTTTCTTCAAAAGTAAGACATATACAAAGACCAAATGGAATGTAACTTTCTTTCAATGATAGCTATCTCCTTGATGCAATATACCTACTTTAAGGTCATCTTTAAACCCTTATCAACCCTTAACATGAAAACTTAAAGTGGAAACTTAACATTGACATTTTCTTTACAAGTATTACACAAACAACTCAACAATAGGCATTTATAGTTTCAGCCTCAAGGTAGATATAGGTCAAGGTCATCCACATAGGTCAAGGTCTTAGTTTTAGAAAAATAGCCATTTCGGGGGCGTTTCTGTTTCATGAACGCAACTTGTTCGTTAAGTTTTTAAGTGCATCTTCCATGATAAATCTGTAATAACTTTTTCTGTAACAGATATTGCTTTTAAAGATTGCACATGCATCCGTGCCCATAATATCAGCCTCTAGGCAAACCTTTGTTACTCTGACATTTAATTTAATGGATCTTTTACCCTTTTTGGACTTAGAATTTTCCACTATTCAGCACTTGATAGTCGAGCTTGGTTGTCCTGAGACAGCTCTTGTTATTGATTTTTCAGAGCTAAATATTCAAAAGAAAATCAGGTTGGGATCAAACCGGAGTGTTGCTACTACAAGCTTGATTAACCCTTTCCCAAACAAGACCTGGTTTTCACGTCCCTAATAGAAAAGGCTAGGGAAAACATTGAGACAAAAGAAGAAACTGCTGATAACCGGCAGTTTCTCCTTTTGCCTCAATATTTTCTGTGCTACAATTTGCACAATTTCAATCTTTTTCAACATCTATTTTGTCGTCTGTAGCAGCTTTGAATTTGGACCACCCCAAATTTTTGTCGTTTGGGAAAGGGTTAAATGATAGTTTGTAAATACTGCGTTTTATGTCATCCAAAACATGTTAAGATGGGATTTAAGTTGAAATTATTTGAAGACCAATTTTCATTTTATTGGGGTTTTACGTATTTGAAGACCAAGATTGCATAACTGGATTTTTTTCTAATTTTTGGGTGCATTCTATTGCAACTGATTCTTGCAAGCTGTAGTGTACTCTCTTACGAACAGAGCGTATTCTCCCTACATTCCATTTCGATAGAATACTCTCTGTTCTCGCGGGGTCGTTTCACGTCTAATCTCGGGGCCTTGGCGGGATTTCGGTATCCAATCGTCGCCAATATACTCATAAACAATCGAAATTTCTGATACAAGAAATGATTGGCTAACGCTTCAAATTACCAGCTTCCGCCAAAAATAGAAGCGACGTAATGTATACGTAATCAAACCATATCAAACTGAAAGATTTTGATTCGATAATTCAAATGTTACCGGCTTCAGCCAAAAATAGAAGCGACGTAATGTATACGTAATGATCATGCAAGATAAAACTGAATGATTTTGATTCGATAATTCAAATGGTGTGCTATAATTAGATTATGACGACCAAATAGACTGTTGGCGTACCGAAAACTGCAGAGGTCATATTTGATGGTTTAATCAATAGAGCTCGGCATGGAGAGTAGCTGTAGTGCAGTTGCTGCCAGTTTGTAGACATGTTTCATGATAATGAGGGTACTGATCATCAGTAACATAGTATCAACATCAGGTCTGGTCACAAGGCATTAACAGATAAATACATTAAAAATTGATGGACAACAAGACACAGGTTCAAAGCTATTGAATTAATGATAATGAACCTGGTTAATATTTGACAAAATTAAGGTCAACAGCTTCCATGATCTCTTGTACATTACTCTCTAAAAACTACATGAAATGCTTAGGGTGAGAACATTTTCTTTCCTATTGCAAAGTTTTGAATGTATTTTTGTTGGCACAAATCTAATGATGGATAGATTCTTTTGATTTTGAGTATAATACAGCACAGTATTCATTTTGAAATAAATTATATTGTAAATGCACATTTTATATAAATCCTAATTATTCAAAAGTATTTTTAAGTATTGTATCTTTTCTATTAGATTCTGGTGACATTTCATACATGACTAACATCTTTTTGGTGAATGGGAAAAAGACAATTAGCCAGATCAAGTCTTGCTCTCGCTCAAAATGGGCCATCCTATACATACGAAGATGTTTTTCGAAAAAAATGCAAAGAAGACTTGATTTGTATGACATAATTTCAGTCATAAACCCAGTTTCCACAATTTAATATGGTAATGTGCCGTTATTACATTTCTTAGATTTTAGCTAAATTCATTTAATGAGACACATAAAGATATCGTACATTAAACTTGTGTTACTTTTAATAACTTGTATTATAATTTGGCATGATTAATTATAAAAATAACATTTAATAAAAGATTTTGGGGTGTATCAAGATATATTTAGCTAAAAAAACAATATATAAGCCTTTTATAAAGCATTGCCAATGGCATAATTATTGTCACAAAACCAATTGCGAGATTGAATACATGTATTGCTGATAATTTCTCTGTTGTGTTGTAAATGGGTTCTTAATAGGTAAATACAAAACAGTACTGTTAGCTTCTGTCTCTGGATTCTTCTACCAGCTCAACCCATACATGGTGAAGTCGATAATGGTTAGGTTTTAAAATAATTGAGTCAGTAGAATCAAAAGAGCAAATCTGTCTTGACAAAAAAGTAGCAAAATGGGGAACAACTTAAGAAATGCCAGTAATAGAATGGTGCCCATTTTTGCATGACACTTCCTTTTATCTTATTCTTTGTGAATCATCAGTCTCAAATAAATCAAAGTATTAGAGAAAGAGTAATTTTCTAGTAAACAATTATTGTAAAAATAAAAGGGAAATAATCCAAGATTGTGTAAGCTAGAGTTATTGCCCTTGTGCATGACACATCAAATGATTGTCAGATATGTGAAGTTGTAATCAAATTGAGCCAATGGGTAACAGATTGGGAAATAGTTACATAATGAGTTGTTTACATTCATTTGAACAACAATTAGAATGTTTTTGTAACCTTTTCTAAGTTTTTAACATTCCCCGATTTCTATTTTGCACCATCTTTATAATTCAAACCTTTCCCTGGTTTCGATGTCTATAAAGTAAAAGAACAAGAACTGTCATACGACAGCAAAGCATGACGACTATCAAAGCCTGGATAGTAAAAAAAAGAGTTGTCCACGGACAACGTAGCTCGCCCATATGGGAGCTTGTCACAAAACAGGTCATGGTCAAGAGGTCATGGTCCCAAATGAAATGTCTTTGCTGGAGGCATGTATGTCTGAAATATAAAGGCTCTATCTCTAATTAAGCCTAAATCACAGGACAGGTCAATTTTTTTTCAAAAGTAGGTCAAACTCCAATGTCAAGATCACAAGGTCAAGAGGTCATGGTCCCAAATGAATGGTCTTTAAAGGAGGTATCCATGTATGAAATATCAAGGCTCTATCAATAATATTGCATGAGATATAGGCCAAATTTAAGTTTTATAAAAGTAGGTCAAACCCCCAGGTCAAGGTCAAAGGTCATGGTCCCAAATGAAAGGTCTTGGCAGGAAGTATCCATGTGTGAAGTATGAATGCTGTATCTCTAATAAAGCCTGAGATATGATCAGGTTAAAGTTTTTGAAGACGCTACACGATGCTGACCTGACGCTGACACTAGGGCTGTGACATTAGCTCCCCAGACATAAAGTTCTGGCTTGCTAATAAGAGTTTAAATTCCACTAAATTAAATGTGAGAGTAATTATTCTTTGCCTAGAGGCTGATACATTATGGTCACAGAAAAGATGTTCAAGGTTTGAACGCAATAGCTCTGGCACAAAGTTATACTACAGTTTCATGTAAAAACTTAACCAAGAACTTTTTAAGTCCAAAAAGAGTTAAAATTCCGATAAATTAAATGTAAGAGGAGTGATAAATCTTTGCCTAGAGGCTGATATTATTATCAGAAAAGCATGTGCAAAGTTTCAGAGCAATTACAGATACATAAAAACTTAACCAAAGCCAATGCTGATACCAATGCAGATGCTTGGGTGACTGAAATAGCCCACATTGTTTTATGAATAGACGCTAAAAATGCTCGAGAAAACATTAAGGTAAAGAAAGAAAATGCTGATAACCAATATTTTCAATTTTGCTTTAATCTTTCTGATGCTTTACTGAGTATTTAAATTCTATCATCATGAACATCCATTTTGTCATCTACAGCAGCTTTCAAATTAAACCATCCAACTATTTTGTCGTTCAGGAAAGGGTTAATTTAATCTTTGTTGTCTACAAACTTTTGCAAGAAAAGGAGAAAGAAAGATAGATTAGTATTGCAGTTAATAATTTTGTCTCACTTATCCAATTTATGCATACAATACTATTCTAAGTAAACTTAGACTAGTATTGCATTCAAAATGTGGGCTCAAAACTGCTAATATTTCCCCGCAATACTATGCTAAGTCAACAAAATCATATTTCTCCTTTATTGCTAATTTGATTGAAATATATAATATCTGTAATGTAATGTTATCTATCAGATTGTATCATATCAAAAATTCGGACCATTCTATTCAGTTTTGACAAAATGAGAATGTTTTTTCCTTCTCCTGAAAAATCATGAAAAATGACTTAGACTAGTATTGCGTTCAGCAGTCGGTTTATAAAGTCTGACTATAATGTATACAATATAGCATAGAAAATATTGAGACAAATTAAAAGGACAAAATGCTGATTATCAGCATTTTCTTTTTTTGCTTCAATGTTTTCTCGAGCATTATCTTTGGGAAGTCAAAACCGGATATTGTTTACCAATGGTAAAGTTTTAGACTGGTTTAAATTCAAAGATGTTGCAGACAATTTCAAGACAATGAAATTTTACATTTGTTGTCTTTTTGGGTTGAAAACATTGTTGGAAATGAAGAAATTGCTCGTCAAAAGTATTTGTTTTCTCCTTTTCGACAATGCTTTTCAAAGCCTTATCTTGTGGGGCGTCAAAAGATGTTATTTTACAGGCAGTATAGACTAAGATCAGCCTCAGCACAGACATGCAGTCTGATCTTAGCATACACTGCCTGCTTCTTACTAAGTAAGTGTGGTAAAAACTTGCTAACTTTATAGAAATTGTCAATTTTTTAGCTCCAGACCGCCAGGGCTGTCTAGTTTAAGGTATCAAAACCCTCAAAAGCACCGAAGAGCCAGAGGCGAAATTTGAAAAGTGCAAATAATTCCTATATTGTGCTACATTTCCATTCTGAATACAAACATAAGCATTTTGTACGGTTTAGAATTTTGAACTAATGCATACTTATAGAAATATTTGACAAAAATGTTATAAATTACCTCCCTTGCATATGAATATAGAGTAAAATAATATTTGTAAATTATATTCTTCTTGAAGCATAATCTTGAAATCCGGCACGGTGAATCAACTTACGTGAGGTGCATTTAAAAGTGTGTGTAATTTGGTGCATTTCCGATGGCTAGAAAGTGGAGATTTATTCAAGGTCTGTAAACCTTAAACAAAACTTCAAGTTTAGCAGGACAATTATTAAGAAAGAGTAGATAATAAATGACAAATCCATGTACAAAAGCCACATTCTTTCTTGCACGGACCAATGAACATAATGACTTATCCATGTCCAGTAAATCCTATGGCAATAGATTTTGTGCTAAAAATAGATTTGGTTTACCGTTATATTTTGGTAAACCATTGGTGTTATATGTTGTTATAAAATATAATAACTATAAACGATTCAAAATCTTTTACTAATGAAGGAATAGACCTATAACAGATAATAGGGGAGACAGGATGTATATTTAACTATTTATAGTAACAACTTATACATATTCATACCTGTCCACCCTAAAATAAACTAAAATATTTGTATCGATTCTCGTTTAACTTTGAATGTATAATACAGCTTGAATCAAGCGGTAGTTACAAGATTTTATAACAACACCCATGAAATACTATTTGTTTGTCCGAAATTATGTCTCAGTTTTCTTGATAAAATCATATCGTATTGCACGGACCAATGAACATAATGATTTATCCATGTACAGTAAATCCTATTGAAGGTCAGTCTGATCAAATCTATTGCCCTGCGGATATTGTGGGCTTTTATAATGTCATCATGAATTGGCAAAAATCACTTAGATCAATTAAACATTTTGTTTTAATTTCTGAAAAATGGTTTTGGACTGTTTAGATTTAAAAACTGCTGCATATGTCTAAAATGATACTAATTTAAAGATTATGATTCATATACAATTTATCACAGAAAATAATTTTTTAATGTTTTTCCGAAGCATGATTTATTATGAAAGTCAAAACAGTAATTCGTCGGTGTAAATGCAAAACCTCGTATGTTGATTCGTGCAATTTTCAAAGTACAAACTTGTGTGCCCAGTTTAGAAAATTCTCGCAGGTTTTGAGATAAGTTTACTGATCAGTATTAATGACAAATTATTTGTGAACAATATGTCCAAATTTCAAGTAAAACATTCCAGTTTGGAAAAAGTTATTACACTTTTTCCCTCCCCTTTAAAATTTTACATAAACGAGATACAAGGTTTTGCATTTACAATGACGAATTATTTCTTTTTTTTGGAAAAGAGGTTTTATAGGAAAAAGTGAATAGCCACTGACAGAATTTGATAGGGCGGCAAGGGTACTTTGATTTTTGCCTTATTAAAATTGTTGTGGTTTAGACTATTTTATTGATTTAGTGAAATTAACTTATTTAATTTCTGGTTTGATTAGGATTGTCTCCTAGTTATCTGAATCCTTAACCCATTACCAGACGACAAAACTTAAGGCTGGTCCGCATTCAAAAATGTTGCAGACGACAATTTCAAGTGAATGAAATTTTACATATTTTGATCTTTTTGGGTAGGAAACATTGTGGGAAATTAAGAAACAAGCAATTTCTTCATTTTCCGCAATGTTTTCCAAAGCCTATAGCTTGTAGGAAGTCAAAAACCTACTATGTATGAATGGGTTAATTAGATATACAGTAGAATACATGGGATGTTGGATCTAATTAGCATACTTAACTATATCATTGTAAAACAGGTGCACTCAACTATGGCAAACATGTCAAGAAAATGTTAATTAACACTTTACCAAACAAGACCTGGTTTTGACGTCCCTAATAGATATGGCTTGGGAAAACATTGAGACAAAAGAAGAAACTGCTGATAACCAGCAGTTTCTCCTTTTGTCTCAATATTTTCTATGCCATATTTTACCCAAATTATAACTTTAATAACATCCATTTTGTCAATTGTGGAACTTTTTGAAATGGATCACCCTAAAATTTTGTCGTTTGGGAATGGGTTAACACTTTTTGTGCACTCTCTTCTTTCCTTACCTTTATCATTATGAAAGAGTTTTTACTGAATTTAGCGTTTAATTTTTTTTTGTACAATAAAACTTGATAAAGTGAACATTACCCGCTCAAAACATTACTCTCTCAAAATGGGACGCATCCTGCCTTAGATTTTAGAATTACATTGTTAGGTAAACCATAGTATAACACTGATAAAAATCTGATGAATTGTTGAAGTGCATTTAAAACCCAAGTCAATCTTAGCATAATAGTATAATTGATAAAGTGTAGAAATATTTTGACTTAGAACAACCTCGTGATCACCCCACCCCCCACCCCCACCCTCTTTAAAAAAGATGTTCATGCAGTCTAATCATAGAGAAAATCAAAGAGCATCAAAGTTTTGACAAAAAAAAATTGAGTGAGTTTTTTTTTTTTTTCGCTTAAATTAGTTAGATGTGCTAAAACTTAGCCTTAAAGTGTCCGCTGATTGGCAAAATTAAACTCTTGTGTCGAAAATACGCTTTCCTAATAACCAAATATCAAAGTTTCTACAATTTTCAAACATTAGAAGTGTATTTATTTCGTCTTTTATATTGGATATTTTGGTCTTTTCCGATCTTCACCGAAGAAAAAACGCTAAACTTCCGACTTGAAGTTATGACGTCATACCGGTCACTTAATGACGTCATGGCAGGAAAAACGGGAAGTCATGGGTCATTTCCAGGAAAGCCTGAGATTTCTGAAAAAGTTAAATGTCCGACTTTTCTGTCATAAAGCGACTTCCCCAATTGATTCTCAAAACACGGAATTAGTCCTTAGTAAATTGCCGATCTTTATTTTCTCGAAATTCATCTAAGCAACGACGTAAAGAAAAGCAAACAAAACTTTTAAAACAACCGAGTTTGGCGGATCTTTTATAAAACACATTATTTTAATGATTTTCCTCCAATATACGGTGAAATCAACTGCCTAGCTTGGTAGCCTTTAACTTACAGTTAGTTTCCCAAATCAAGGGAAGTAACCCTGCATGCCCTCTGTATAAATGTCGCAGATAGTGCATATAACTAAAACGCGATATTGTGAGCATTTTCCGACCCAATGTATTATCGTAAACAGTGGTGTTTTACCTCAGAACGCGATAGACCGTAACCTTTTCAACAAATCAATAAGTTTATCTCATTACCCTGTCTTACCTTTGGGTAGATATTGGACATATCATGAATCGCTCACGATAGCGTGAGTCCACTATACTTCATGGAAGTAAAATATACTACATATTGATTATCTTGTGTGTTTTTGTGTGATAGGGTATTTTATATTATGACACAGTCTCTCAGTTCTTTCAGTACTTTGAATCTAGAATTATTGTCCACAATTTTGTTTGAGTTTCTTTATAAAAAGAAATGAATATCAAATAAAAAGAGATGAAAATCAAACTTTGCACAAACTATTTGTAAGTAAATATTAATTTTCTTCTTCTGGATTAGTTTTGTGCTGGAACTTATAAAACTTGAGCCATAACTTGGGTAATTGTTTCATGAATCAAGGGGAGCAACCCTGTATGTCCCCTCTGTCTAGTCAGTTCGCAGTATGTAGTTCATCGCTGGTAAAAGATTCTACACATATTGATAATCTTGTGTGTTTGTGTGTGGGACAGTGTATCATATTTGGGGACTTCTCTCAGTGCTTTCAGTACTTTGCATTTTGATATTTAATCATCCATAGTTTCATTTTAGTCTTTTTATGAACAGAAAAAGTATATATCAAACTTTGCTGGAATAAATATTATTTTTCGCTTATGTTAGTTATGTGCTCAAACTTAGAGTTAAGTTATAACTTGGAGTAAGTTTCTCCAAAAAGGGGAGTAACCCATCCTTACCTCTGTCTAGTCGGCTATCACTGCATAGTTCATGCAGGTAAATGATTCTACACATATTGATAATTTTGTGTGTTTGTGTGGGGGAGGGTGTATAATATTAGGAGGGGGACATGGTATAAATGCCTGTCATTGATGATTTGTTGATAAATTAGCACCTGCGTTTTGGTGGCAGGAAGTGTAGACTAAGATCAGCCTGCATATTTAACTTTCATGTGTGTTTGCGACTTTGTGAGTGGGACAGTTACTGTATTTTGGGGCAGGGAATAGCATTAATTACTTTCATTGATTAATTGATGAATAATTTTGTTACATGTACTTTGGCAGATTGTGTAGACTAAGATCAGCCTGCACAAATGTGCAGTCTTATCTTAGTCTACACTACCTGCTTTGTTTTTCTCCAAAGATTATTTTTCATTCAATCGGCATATAGGACAGAGTATAGCGTTATATTTGGGGACACTCTATTGAAATGCCTGTCATTTACGAATCTCATTGAAGGGATCAGTACGCTTCAGTTCACCATGTTTTATGATCGGGATTTAATCTAGACCACTGGACTTTACCTACTAAGCTACCTTCTTGTTTGAACAGGTAAGCATTTCTTTTTCAAATCGAAAATAGATCTAGATCTGCAAAGTTTTTACAACTTTTTATTTCTTTAATCCTTTTCCAAACAACAAGTTTTAGGGGGGTTCAAACTGAAAGCTCCTGCAGACCACAAAGCTGAAGTAAAGAGAAAGGGAATTTGTGTACATTGTAGCACAAAAAAAAATTGAGGCAAAAGGAGAAAATGCTGATGTTCAGCATTTTCTTCTTTTGCCTCAATGTTTTTTCAAGTCGTTTATGGCAGGCACATCAAAACCAGGTCTTGTTTGGGAAAGGGTAAACTGTTTTGACTTCCCTTACAGACAGAAAAGGCTAAAGAAAATATTAAAGCAAAAGCAGAAAATGTTGATAATTTAATCAGCATTTCTCCTTTAGCTTCAATATTGTACTTTCTGTACAGATCTTATTTAAGCAACATCTATTCCAGCCGCCCTTCGCCCATTACATGGTTTTGACATGCAAAATATATACATGTTAGGTAAGTAAAAGGCTCATACTTCCCTCTGAATTAGTAGTAAATTTATTTTTTATTATTTCATCATGCAATGAAAGTGCACACTATGATAAGACAGACTGCTGGTGAGGGAAAATGGAGAAAATTCTGTGTTATCAACATTTTCTTACTTTGTGTCAATGTTTTCCAAAGCCTTTTCTATTAGAGACATCTTGAAACAAGGTCTTCATTGTTTTGGCAATTGATAAATAAGTGACCCAAGTCTTGTAAATCTGAATAAAAATGGTGTGTAAAACACCTGAGAAAGAAGTTGTGCAAAATAAAAGGCAGTTCATAACCCATTTCATTCAAAACTTCTTGCTTGAATATAAATTCTTCAAGTTTTATATTGACTTTTGATCTAACTGATAAAGACCAAGTCAAATATTGCCCTTTACCCCCTGATTAACCCTTTACTAAAGGGTGAAAATGGACAAAAGTTGACGACAAAAACATTATGAAGATAGGAGATTTCAAATGGTAACATCCCAACTGGTCTACTCCCATTTCGTCTTCTGTTTTTGAAGTGCATTGAGTCCCAATTCGTCTACTGTCCCAACTCGTCTACTTTCCTGTCAAATCATCAATAAACAACATTGTTTTTGTTTTAAGAAAAAAATTAAGCCAATATATTCCTAAATTAAATAAAAATGAAAACATTTTGATGAAAATCTTTTAATATCATAATGATATACCAAGTATAGAAAAGTAGACGAAATGGGACTTATGTCCAAAATAGTAGAAGAATTGGGAGTAGACGAATTGAAAGTAGACGAAATGGGATTATAAACCTTTGAAATTTACAACTTTAACTTCTTTTCAAAAAAGAGAAAATGATAGTTTTAAGCATTTAATTCTCCTTTTCCTCAAAGGTTTCTTAATTATCATATTGTTACTGGGTGATCATAACCATGTAACTACAGCTTGAAAAAGCTGGAGTTACATCGTTTTGACCTCCCACAGATGATAATTATTGTGTAAATTGGGTCTGCAAAATCAGTATTTGGATTAAAGAAATTGATTCCAACATTCGCATCGTCAAAAACAGTATCGAAGGTTGTTATGAAATATTGCAAGTCCACGCCAGCTGTTGCAGAAAAAGCAGACCAAGATCAGACTACATTCAGATGTCGATCAGATTTGATTAATAGACTAGAAAGATTGTAAATGTACAGACTGTCAGTGGGATAGGTAATTGGGTAATTGACAATTTAACTTTGTCATTAAAACCCTTTCCCCAAAAATTCCTGGTTTCGATGTCCCTTATAGAAAAGGCTTTGTCAAAACATTGAGACAAAAGAAGAAAATGCTGAATATCAGCATTTTCTTCTTTTGCCTCAATATTTTCCATACTATATTTTACACAAATCATAGCTTTACTAATCAACACCATTTTATTATCTGCAACTTCTTTCCAATTGGACTTATAAGCTGGTCTACAAATTCGCGGTTTATGGGAAGGGTTTGGGTAAATGGTAACAATCGCAATTTGAATAGTCAAGACCCATAAACTTAACCCTAGTTAACATTTCAGGGTTCAGGGATTTCTCAACAAAACAAAATTAGAATGGTCTTATTCTTCCCGAAAGACAACACTTTAGAGACTTGTCCAAATTGATAGCTGTTTGAGAAAGGCTAGGGAAAATATTGCGACGAAAGAAGAAAATGCTGATGACACATTTTCTTCAATTGCCTTCTTTTCTACCAAGAATGGACAAAAGAATGTAGAATTTCATTCACTTGAAATTGTCACCTGCAACATCCAACTGAACATTTTTTCACCATTTTGCAAAACTGTTTAAGTAAATATCATTTCATAGGCACTTACAATAGCCTTGCACTAAGCTGTGATATATTGGTCAAGTACATTATTGTTCTTATCTAGACTGGTTAAATTGTCCAAAATGGGACACAAATAGTTTTTTGACGTCCCTTAAGTAAGTCCACCAAAAAGGCTTAGGAAAATTAGCATTTTCTCTTCTTCTCTTGATAGCTCCTATGCTGTATTATACACAAACCATAGCTTCATCTTTACAGACATATTCTTCAAAGTCTGAAGCAGTTTTCAAATTGGAACAGTCCAAATTTTTGCCAGTCGGAAAAGGGTTAATGTGTGAGTAATGCTGTCAAATGTCATTGTGGGTGTTTCCAAAACAAACTTCACTATCTCAATGTTGGAATGTGACAGGACAGTTTTCATTTACCCTTTCCCAAACTATATTTATTTGAGTTTGAGTTTATTGGGGTTTTACGCCGTTTTCAACTACCAGGGTCATATCGCGGCGGCTGGAGCACCTAACCGTGGGTTCCTGGTATTTCTCGCACCAGTACAACCACAATATCCAAACCGAGCCTCCAGCTGCTCTCTCACATAGATGATTCACACCCATTGGTGAGAGACAAATGACTTTTGTCAAATGTCAGAATGGATACTGGCCGAGCCGGGGTTCGAACTCGAGACCCCTGGATTGACAGACTCTGACGTAACCGACTGAGCTATCCGGGCTCGGCATATTTATTCAAGTAGGCAAAGTTCAAAATGCAAAGTTAACCTCTTTCCACATATTTTGGCATTTTGACACCCCAAAATGTAAAGGCTTCTGAAAACATTGTGGAAAATGAAGAAATTGCTCGTCAAATGAAGAAATAGCTTGTTACGAGCAATTTCTTCATTTTCCATAATGTTTTCTACCCATAAAGTCCAAGAATATGAAATTCACTTCACTTGAAATTAAGAGCTCTTCAAGATCTTTGAATCTGGACTGGTCTAAAATTGTGTCCTTTTAGGGTAATGCACTAATTACAGTTAAAATTAGACAAAATCAATAATGAATCTTGATGAAAAGAAACTTCAGTTCAATCAACCCTGTTTTATGTAACAAGCTGTGCCCTTCCCTTTAACCCTTTCCCAAACAACAAAATTTTAAGGTTGTCTAATTTGAAAGCGGATAGAAATGACAAAATAAGTATTAATATAGGTAAGGATTGTGTACAATATAGCGCAGAAAATATTGAGGCAAAATGAGAAAATGCTGATTATCAGTATTTTCTTCTTTTGCCTCAATGTTTTCCCAAGCCTTTCCTTCTAGGGATGTCATAACCAGGTCTTAATTGGGAAATAGTTAAGGTAACAGATTGATAGCTGAACCTTTGTACCAGACAACAAAATATTGTACCAGGCTTCTCCAGATCATAATTATGAAATGATAATTTTCTTCTTTTCACACTATGTTTCTGTTTTATCTAAATCATTGACTTCAGCATCATAATCCGAACAACGTTCCATTTTGTTATGTTTTAACCCATTCCTGACATTGATGCTTTTTGACGCCCTACAAGATAAAAGCTTTGGAAAACTGGAATGTGAAGAAAATGCTTGTGACAAGCAATTTCTTCCTTTCCAATTATGTTTTCTTCCCAAAAAGACCAAAAATTGTCAAATTTCATACACTTGAAATTGTTGTCTGCATGATCTTCGAATTTGGAACCACTCAAAATTTTGCCGTTTGCAACTTTGCGGTAATGGGTTAACAGGTAAAGTGTTGAAAGGGAAAAAGTGGGGCCTAGAATTTCACTAGGTTATTTTATAGACATATTTGTGCAAGTGTGCACTGGATTGCATTCAACCCAGACAGCTTTTGTTTATCAACCAAACCCTTATTTTGTTTACTTTACCTATATAATGTTTACCTGTTTAATGTGTAAATTATAGCTCATAATGATGTGGTGCATCAATATTAACCCAGTGCACTATTTCATATTTGTTGAAAAAGTTCACTAAACCATTGCAAAACAACCATATTTTAGGCTAAGGCTAATGGAGTTTTACGTCCCACTGAACTACATGTTAAGGACAGATCCTCCATTTATTTCCTACGGTAAGATTTTTTTTATTTTTTCTGTACTGATATTTAAATATATGAGAAGTAAAAATACGACTTAAAAACTATAGGTCACCAAGCGAATTAAAAAGTTATTGGATTTCAAGGGAGACTACTCTTGCCTGAAATTGCAAAAATGAGGTGTCACCTAAATACCTACAAAAAAGGTGTTTGAAATGACTAGAATTACATAAATAAGTCTTAATTGTGTTCAATATATTTTATTCTGTCTAAATGAGTATCAATTGGGGAAAATTTAGTGATGACTTCGAAATTTTCAGTAAAACATTCTTTCAAAAGTAGCTAAAATTGCTCTTTTTTCGCAACGTTTCTGATAACAAAAAATATTCCAGCGGTAAGAATTTTTTCTTTTTTGGTATAGACATAGTGCTTGGTCATACCTACAAAAACAAAAAAAGAAAAATATATCACACCAAGCGTTTTTCTTAGTTATAAGTAAAATTTTGTTTATTTTTTGCGGCTCTGTCCGAAATTGTTTCACTACTTTTATCCTTTTTCATCCTTATTACCAGCTCTAGATAATAAAAAGTGTCATATTTTGTGTCCATCTGAAGCGGACTAGCTCATAAAGGCACCACTTTACTTTTGTTGCTGCGTTTCCTATTGCTAACGTCACATGTTGAACGCGTAACTAAAAGCAAAATGTACCATCCGAGTACTATTACACTTTAATTGACCAAACAGAGAAAATTGAAATAACCGAAAAGAGTCTTGTTATTTATCAACCAAACATTGACTAAATGTAAAAAATACATTTGATGAAAGGGCCAATTACTGAAACAGCTTTATTTTGTAATTTTAGGATATGCGCAGTAAGTTGCGCAGTAACAACTGGAGGATCTGTCCTTAAAGTGACATTTCAGAATTTTTTGTCATAAATTTTACTCTTATTTTTATCTGAAAGAGTATATTTCCTTATGAAAATTCTGAAAATTTCAAGCCAAAAGGATTATTGCGCCGTTTACGAGAAATTTATATTTTTGTGTTAAAATTGAACAAATTGTTGTTGACAACAGTTCGGATTTATATGCAATTTATCGATTATGTCCCAACTTTAAATGCGTGTTTCTCGCTTATTGGCAACAACTTAAAAAAACTAATAGTATTTATACTCATTAGAATAACCAATCTTGGCACCAAGACATACTTTAAAAGATTGAAATTGGAATGAAATGTCCCTTTAAGGTCATAATTATGTAGACGGGACCTCAGTTTAAAGTCTCATCTGAAAGACTGGAGAGACGGGGGATCTAACCTGCAACCCTGTGTTACAAGTCCAGCGCATTACCACTGCACCAAATCTGCACACCCCCCTACTTCAATAGACTGTGTATAGGCAATACAACTTTGCATGAGTTGGTTTGAATCTTGCAGGTGTGAGACACCTGCAAGATTTAAAGCATTGCATGGAAAATTACAGAGGTTTGGGGTTCAAAATTTTATTGCTTACATTGGTAAATTTAGTAAACATGTACATGCCATATTATTGTAAATGGACTATAGTCACTGTACTGTAGCTTGGCATTATTTTTGGAAAACAGAGTGTCAGTATTGATAAATAAGCAGGACAAAGAGCTAAAATTGATACCAAAACTTGGCAACAGTGGTATTTTGTTTTCACTTTCAGAATAAATTGTCGCTTTTCATCAAAAACCTTGTAACTGCAGCTTTAAACAAGCTGCAGTTACAAGTTTTTTGTTGAAAAGCTAAAATATTTTAGATCTACCTTTCCTTAACAAGAAATTGGTTTTGGCGTCTTTGCTAATAAAAAGTTTCGTAAAATAGAGTAATACAAAAGAAGAAAGTGGTGAACATCAGCTTTGTCTTCTTTTGACTCTTAACCCATTACCAAACAATAAAATTTTAAGCTTGTCCAAATTGAAAGAAGTTGCAGACGACAATTGCAATTTGATGAAATTTCAAAATTTCACGACTTTTGGGGCAGAAAACATTGTGGGAAATGAAGACATTGCTTGTCTCAAGCAATTTCTTCATTTTCCACGATGTTTTCCAAAGCCTTTATCTTGTTGAGCGCCAAAAGGCGTCACTGTGGGTTAAATTTGTTCTCCCAAACGCCTAAGATGGCTGCTATAATTTACCAAATTACCACAAAAGTCTTGAAAATAGAAGAAAAGCAAAATTAAGCTAGGTAATACCAATATCAGGAGATACCAAACTTGGGGTTTTATTTGGGGAAAGGTTTATTGTGTCGCGCTATGCGCGACACTCTTGTGGTATACTTCTTCTAATTTTAGAAATTACGTCATGAGCGATAATTGTTGTTTGTACTTGAAAATCGTTATTATATCGTAACCATAGACTGTTTACAGGATATATTTTTCAAGCAGTACTGCAAAGTATACTCTGAAGTTCATCTTATCAAAGAACACGCAAAAAATCAAGTAAACAAAACTTTAATTGTTTTATTTTTGCCAAGCAATGGAAACTCCCTACTTCCGGTTTCGCCCAATAGGGCAATGTCTACATCCTATCCGATTTGGCGACCACTAATATCCACCGCATTAATGCACAAAAAAATCAAAGTACCGCAAGTACTTTAGTATTGAATTAGCACTTCGCATACAATTTAGGCTGATCAACTCGCATAATTTCAAGGATTGTTTTAAGTGAACAGGTGTGTGTATTGCTAGTAGAACCTTATATTTTTACATGTGCTTTTTTCAAAATGGTAGACTTTTTGGGGGATTCTTACACTAGAATAATTATCCATTCCCCTAACAAAATATGGTTTTTCTCATACTTTTTTTTACCTAAAATAGAATAATATTGTTGGGAGTTTCAGTTAACATAATTAACCCTTTCCCAATCAAGACTTGGTTTTTACGTTCCTAGTAGAAAAGTGTTTTTTGGTTGTTGTTCTTTTGTTGATGTTGTTGTTGTTGATGTTGTTGTTAGCAGGTTAGAAGCAGCATTGTAATCAGAACAGTTCAGTTCTTTCGTGTTTGGGAAAAGTGTTAAAAAAATCTGTCTGTATTGTGTTATATTGTTTTTATGTTGTTTTAGTCCAGTCAATCGTATCCCTTTTATCCAGGGCTGCGTTAACAGGCAGTGTAGACAAGGATCAATATTATCATACATGCAGACTGATACATGCAGCCTTATCTTAGTCTATTTTACCCGCTGATATAAAAGTCCAAGTTCATTTATCGCCATAGCGTCAAGTTTCACGCCGAAATCTTTGACAAAATGGGTTTGATCCCTCTTAAACTATTCACATCATACTTTCGCTATATACGAGGGTTGTCCCAATAAATCGTAGACACATCTAATAACTTATCTTTTTAACGTCACACACTGTTCATATTTTATGAGAATATTATTTGTCCATTTTCGAATTAATATTCACACGTTTTCAGTAAATGCCTTTCCTTTATATCCAGTTATGACAACTTACTTAAAGTGTATAACGGTCATGCGGCGCACGTTAAAAATAACGTCTTTCCCGCGCATCGTTCCTGAATTACAAGCGTGATTTGACACATTGGTTCCTATTTCCAGTCAAAAACGTTTACTTAGCCGTATTGAGCAAATACTGTTTTGCAGTTGTGCCAAATTTCAAAACATTGACGTTATTTGTTGTCCAACTAAGGATTTTTAAGTGAAAGCAAAAAAACAATTGCTTTGACGTAAAAAGACGACGTTTGAGAAAATTGCGGCGCACCGTAAAGTTATCCGATTTTGTAGTGGATAGCAGAATGACACCTATGACTCTTTAATGAAGACGAAAGAAATCAAAATACATAGCAATGTGTCCTGGGTGCATAGTATGGATTTTTTAAGAAAGAGTCTCAAAGATACATTTCGATATTGCTTCTCGGAGAATGCTAAATTTATGTAGAAAAACAAGCGTTAAAGAAAAGACGTAACTAATTAGGAAAACGGTAAACGGTTAAGTGGGTGGCGAATAAAACGGACTATGAGATAACAAAGGTTCCACTTATTTAAAAAATTATTTTAGCATCAAAAGTACCTGTGAGATGTGTCTATAGTTCAATCATAACACAAGAAAATGCGGTTCGGATGGAATTATCAGGGTCATTTCTGTGTTCATTTCTCGGTGAAAATATAACTCTATTATTACATGACGTTGCGACGTGCGCCGCGGGTCGGTTACTGCCTTTGCTAAATTTAGTATATATTTTACAAACTATAAGCAGTCAACTTGATTTTTTGTGGAAGTGGTGTCAATATATGGGGCTATAATCTAAGGAAAAAAATGAAATATATATTGAGTGATTTCTGTTTTATCGACGTTGTCTACGATTTATTGGGACAACCCTCGTATCATACATGTATAACACGTTGGGAACTATGTTCTTAATTTGGTCAGAGCCTCGCTCAGGTATAACATTCGCGTCCCTTTTGTTAACCGTGCCTAAATGATTTGTGTGAAAAAGTATAGGTATAGGTCCTGATAAATTTATGACACGACAGAGCATCCCTGTGCATTTCTACAGAATATCATATTGAAATGATAAAAACTTCAATCTTCAGATTTTGACCTAGTATATCATTTTTAACTCACTACCTTCTATAAACGTCCTCGAGCCAATTCCTACGATTTTAAATATAATATTCACTTAATTACGCAGATAATTTAATTTAAACTTTACGACTGTTTTCATTTCTTCACTACCGTAAAGAATTTGTAAAGTGGCACAATTTCTCTTTCTGTTATCCGGAAAACATGTACCATTTTCATATGATTAGAGCTTTTTTTCGTTTGAACACAATATCAATGTATTAAAGTGACATTTCACATTTATTTCATTTTTTAAAAGTATGTCATGATGCAAAGATTGTTTATTCTAATGCATAGAAATGCTATCGGTTTTTTGAAGTTGTTAAGGTTTACGAACTGAGAATGAAAACACTACTTTCTAGCCATATGAAATGCATCAAATTACACACACTTGTAAATACACTTCACACAAGTTGATTCACCAGGCTGGATTTCAAGATTATGCTTCAAGAAGAAAATAATTTACAAATATTATTTTACTCTATATTCATATGCAAGGGAGGTAATTTTGAACATTTTTGTCAAATATTTCCATAAGTATGCATTAATTCAAAATTCTAAACCATACAAAATGCTTATATTTGTATTTGGAATGGAAATGTACTACAGTTTAGGAATTACTGGCACTTTTCAAATTTCGCCTCTGGCTTTGCATTTCATTCTCAGTTCGTAAGCCTTAATTATAAGCGAAAAATACGCCTTTAAAGTTGAGACAGAAATGGCAAATTCTATATAAATCTGAACTGTTGTCCACAACAATTTGTTTAATTTTAGCACAAAAATATATATTTCTCGTAAACGGTTCAATATTTTGGCTTGAAAAATTCAGAATTTCCATAAGAAAATATGTTCTTTCAGATTTAATAAAGTAAAACTTATGTAAAAATAATTGTGAAATGTCACTTTAATGTTTCCATGTATTTCTCGAATAGAAATAATTCTAAGTTTTTCCAATATCTGTGAGCACTACCCATATTAATAATTGAGAGAGACACTGCATATACAGTCATCCAAAGATATACAACTTCATTTTGAGTCTGATTAAACACAATTTACATTTTCCACTGCAAAGTTTTACTCCCATGAGTAAATGTCAGCTTTACTGTGAAGACCCAATTTTCACAGCATTACGGTAGGGAAGATAGTGTTACGGTAGGGAATGAGATATCAAAATTCGAAAATCAAAGAGGTAAAAAAACTGGACAGTGAGTCTCAAAAGACTTTGCCACTAGATCATTTGAAAAAGCAAGATGAATGCACCCTGTTTACGGTTAAAATGCCAGTGAAGTCATACATATTCTTTTTTTCTCAACATGCCAAATAATGTATGTTACTACTTCTTCACCACCATAACAATACATTCCATATGCTAATGCTAAAATTGCTGAACCATACATGTATACGTACGTATCCTAAATTATACATGATAGCAACTTAAAATATCTTTTGTTTGTACGTTGCATATTGGAGAGATGCAGTGCACATAAACTATGAATCTGAGACTTATTTAGTTATTGTCCGTTTTAGTCCAAATGGCAAGTTTGGCAAGTTTCTCACGGACCAATGGATTTTTGTTATTAAATTTTGCAAATATATATGAGATGACCACACAAAGTTTTATACTAAGTCACAGAACTCTAACAAGTGATTCAAAAGAGTTATGTCCCTATCCTACTTCCAATTTCACTACCGTAACGAGCCATTCACTCCTTTCACGAAGTTTGTACCTCAACAACCGCTAAACTCCGTGTTTAGAAACTTTTCACATGGTGTGTTGGATCTAAACACAGGATAACGGAGCAAGTCCCAGATCTCTGACAATCACAGACTCAGAATTTTATATTCTGGAAAAAATATACATTCAGCAAATGTTGAAAAAAAAACAGAAAAGAAATCAAATATTGCAGAAACATTTTTCAAGGGCGACACAATTCTTTTTGCTGTACATTACAGCAATCTTTTACTTGTTGTAATTTTGGAGTTTACATTTTGTTTTTGGTAATTCTATTTCAAAATCAAATTGCATTTCTGTTTTGTTTCTTGGAAAAATAAAAACCTAATATTGACAAGCATATATAATTTTATATTAAGGTATCTTTTGGGATTGACTTGCAAATATCAAAATCTTTGTCATTTAGAAAAGTATTTGAATAAACCTCATTTGAGATTCTTTCAATATTTACTTTAGGCTTTGTCGAGATGGGTTTTAAAAGACTTTTACAAGGTGTTATTAAGATTCTAAAATTTTGGTAGGATAATTTCATAATAAAACCCTTTTCATCAAACAAACATTGACAAAAAAGATGAGCTTAGACACTAGTTCAAATGGGTTAATGTTTCACCGGAGTCTTTGTGTTGATGTTCTGCTTTTACTACAAATGTTTCAATTAAATCAAAGATTATTAAAGATAACAAGAGGACCATGATGGTCCTATATCGCTCACCTGAACCAAAATGATATGAGCAACACTTTTGTTCAATTCAATTAATATTTTTGACTTTAACCCTTTCCCAAACAAGACCTGGTTTTGACGTCCCTATTAGAAACGGCTTGGGAAAACATTGAAACAAAAGAAGAAACTGCTGATTACCAGCAGTTTCTCCTTTTGTCTCAATATTTTCTTTCTCATATTTTACACAAATTCTATCTTTAATAACTTTCATTTTGTCATTCATGGCAGTTTTTGAAGTGGATCACCCTAAAATTTGGCCGTTTGGGAAAGGGTTAAGACTGAATATGAACTTATGGTCAATAACGTTGTGAAAATCAAACTCATCCGAGATCTTAAGGTGCCCAACATTTTTTTTTTAAATAATTGAAGATTCTAGAGTGTAAACAAGGTCAAAAACAGCCAAAAATGGTAATTTTATCATATTCAAAGGCACATAATTAACTCTCCTCTTTCTGGTCAGATCAGACTGAAAATCAAGCTCATCTGAGATCTTATATTCTCCAACATTGTATCCAAGATTTGTCTTGATTGATTATATAACAAGAGGACCATGATGGTCCTATATCGCTCACCTGAACCAAAATGATATGAGCAACATTTTTGTTCAATTCAATAAATATTTATGACTTTAAGACTGAAAACGAACTTATGGTCAATAACGTTGCGAAAATCGAGCTCATTCAAGATCTTATGGTGCTCAACATTGTGTCCAAGATTTGTCTTGTTTGATAAATAATTGTAGATTCTGGAGTTTAAACAAGATCGAAAACAGCCGAAAACAGCAATTTTGTCAAATTCAAGGGCACATAGCTCTCAACTTTTTTTATCAGATCAGACTGAAAACCAAACTCATCCCAGAACTTCTGATCATCCCCAACATTGTGTCCAAGTTTTGTCTTAATTGATCAATAATTGTAGATTCTAGAGTATAAACAAGGTCAAAAACAGCAATTTTATCAAATTCAAGGGCACATAACTCTCGACTTTATGGTAAGATCAGGCTGAAATTCAAACTCACCCGAGATCTTATGATACCTAACATTGTGTCCAAGATTTGTCTTGATTGGTCAATAATTGTAGATTCTAGAGTGTAAACAAGTTCGAAAACAGCGGAAAACAGCAATTTTGTCTAATTCAAGGGCACATAACTCTCGACTTTTTAATCAGATGGGACTGAAAATCAAAGTCATCCAAGATCTGATGGTCTTAAACATTGTGTCCAAGTTTTGTCTTAATTGATAAATAATTGTAGATTTTAGAGTGTAAACTATGTCAAAAACAGCCGAAAATGGCAATTTTATCAAATTCAAGGGCACATAACTCTCATTTTTCTGGTCAGATCCAACTGAAAATCAAACTCATTTGAGATCTTATGGTCTCCAATATTGTGTCCAAAATTTGTCTTGATTGGTCAAAAATTGTAGATTCTAGAGTGTAAATAAGGTCGAAAACGGTAATTTTATCAAATTCAAGGGCACATAACTCTCGACTTTGTGGTAAGATCAGGCTGAAATTTAAACTCATCCGAGATCTCATGGTCCCCAACATTGTGTCCAAGTTTTGTCTTGATTGATGAATAATTGTAGATTCTAGAGAGTAAACAAGGTCAAAAACAGTCGAAAATGGCAATTTTGTCAAATTCAAGGGCACATAACTCTCGTCTTTCTGGTCAGATCAGACTGAAAATCGAACTCATGTGAGATCTTATGGTCTGCAACATTATGTCCAAGATTTGTCTTGATTGATCAATAATTGTAGATGCTAGAGTGTAAACAATGTCAAAACTAGGTATTTTTCGCATTCAAGGGCAGATAACTCCTGACTTTCTGGTTCGATCTGACCCATAATTGAACTCATCCGAGATCTTATGGCCATACATGTTTTGACCAAGTTTGGTCAAGATTGGCTTATATTTGTAGATGCTAGAGTGTAAACACGAAATTGTGGACGGACAGACAGACGGACAGACAGACAGACAGACAGACGGACGATGGACAAAAAGTGATCACAATAGCTCACCTTGAGCACTTGTGCTCAGGTGAGCTAATAATTATAGATTCTAGAGTGTAAACAAGGTCAAAAACAGCCACAATTGGCAATTTTATCAAATTCAAGGGCACATAACTCTCGTCTTTCTGGTCAAATCAGACTGAAAATCAAACTCGTCTGAGATCTTATAGTTCCCAACATTGTGTTCAAGATTTGTCTCTATTGGTCTATAATTGTAGATTCTAGAATGTAAACCAGGTTGAAAACAGTCAAAAACAGCAATTTGATCAAATTCAAGGGTACATAACTCTTTACTTTCCGATCACATCAGACTGAAAATGAAACACATCCAAGATCTTATAGTCCCCAACATTGTGTCCAAGTTTTGTCTTGATTGATTAATAATTGTAGATTCTAGAGTGTAAACAAGGTCGAAAACAGCCGAAAATGGCAATTTTGTCAAGTTCAAGGGCACGGAACTCTAGACCTTCTGATCAGATCAGACTGAAAATCAAACTCATCCGAAATCTTATGCTCCCCAACATTGTGTTCAAGATTTGTCTTCATTGGTCAATAATTGTAGATTCTAGAGCGTAAACCAGGTTGAAAACAGCCGAAAACGGCAATTTTGTCAAATTCAAGGGCACATTATTCACGACTTTCTGATTAGATCAGATTGAAAATCAAACTCATCCAAGATCTTATGGTCCCCAACATTATGTCTAAGTTTTGTCTTGATTTATTAATAATTGTAGATTCAAGAGCATAAACAAGGTCGAAAACAGCCAAAAATGGCAATTTTGTCCAATTCAAGGGCAAATAACTCTCGTCTTTCTGGTCAAGACAGACTGAAAATCGGACTCATCCGAGATCTGATGGTCTCCAACATCGTGATTAAGTTTTGTCTTGATTGATCAATAATTGTAGATGCTAGAGTGTAAACAAACTTAAAAACACCATTTTTTGACATTCAAGGGCAGATAACTCAGCACGTTCTGGTCCAATCAGGCCCATAATCGAACTTGTCCTAGAACTTATGATCTTACTTGTTTTTGCTAAGTTTGATCAAGATTGCCTAACTTTTGTGGTTGCTAGAGTGTAAACACCCCAATTGTTGACAGATGGACAGACAGACGTACCAACATACACATACTTGTGAGTATGGACACTTCCATAGATATGGACAGCCTCATACCCAAATATAAAGTGTCTTCAAAGATAATTGACTTATTAAGCCACAATATGCATGATTTTAGTGTCCATTTGTTTCTCTTATGTGGCTAGCCACACAAGAGAATTAAGCCACATTAAGGTATAAAAATGCAAATTCATAGCCCCATATGTATGCATGCGTGAATGCGGACGGACGGATGGAAGGACGCCGGACAAAAAGTGACCACAATAACTCACCTCGAGCACTTCGTGCTCAGGTGAGCTAAAAAGGTCAAGGTCCTATTTCTAAGGTCAAAGATTGACCTTGTTTAACCCTTTCCTAAAGAAGAACTTGTTTTGAGTCTTTCAATCAGTTTGGAAAAACATTAAGGCCAAAGAAGAAGATGCTGATAATCAGCATTTTCTTCTTTTGTGTCAATATATTCAAAGCTTAGATATACAGTATTTTGCACACAAATTTTTACTGTATAGACTGTATAAACATCAATTTTGTCATTAATGTAGCAGCTTCCAAATGGGACAACCTTAAAATATAATTGTTTGGGAATGGGTTAAGAAAGGAGAAGTTCCATTGTAAATAAACTGATTAATGCTAGCATAACACTGATAGGCCATCTCCAAAATAATCCCTTGCTTTTATGTTTATAATTGACGATGTTTGAGAATATTTTGATAGAAAAGAAGAAAATGCTGATAAGTGATCGATTCCCAGCAATTTTTCTCCTCCCGTAAATTGTCTCTAAAGGCGTGTCATACATATTTTGATCATCAAAATCTATCCTTGTTTTGAGAATGGTTCTTCATAAAATAGTTAGGACAGCAAGGGTCACAACAACTCTGATAATTAACCCTTTCCCAAACGACAACATTTCAGGGTGGTCCAATTTGAGAGCTGCTCCAAATGACAAAATGGCAATTGCATAGAAAACATTGAGATATAAGGAGAAACAGCTGGTTTCATCAGCGTTTTTCTTCTTTTGTCTCAATGTTCTCCTAAAATTTATTTAACCCTGTCCCAAACAAGACCTGATTTTGATGTTTTGAATAGAAGAGGCTTCGGGAAAACATTGAGGCAAAAAAAGAAAGTGCTGATGATCAGCACTTTCTGCTTTTGTCTCAATGCTTTCTGAGCTGTTTTGTACATGCCAGGGGTTGAAAAATCCACTCGCCCGCTCGCATTGGCGAGTAGAAAATGCCGTAGGACGAGTAGATTTGGGGACGAACTAGTCCGACGGGGCGAGTGCAAATTTAGGACTTGAATCACGCTGATTGAGGGGAAAAAATAAAGGATAGAAAAGAAAGTATTTATTTTAAACTTCATATCAGAAACAATAATATTCGCTGTAAATACGACCTTTCCCTGTTTATGTCGATCAATCCCGTAAGTGAAACTAAACAAGGAAACTAGAGTAAATCTGTGTTACTCATATGCGATGATTTGAGCGAGATCAAAGAGGCCGCAAACACAGTCAATTGATGACGTAGTCATTCCAGTTTCAATATAATCACGTGATTTTTCCGCACCCAAATAAGGTTACGTTTTACTATGATTTGTTTACAAAAGTCGCGCGTGCCAGAAAAGTGCGGGGAAATTGGATGACGCAATGAAAACAAAACGCTATCTACGTAGTAAATACACTGACGTTAGATGGTTTTAACACAGACGCGTTGTCTCTTTCTGTTATGCCGCCTCGCGATTACACAAAGAAATTCTTTCACATTTACCGGGTAGTTGTACATATTAAAATGGTGTGCTTACTCGACCATTTCGACAGCTAATCTATCTTTCGAATTAAATAAAAAGTAAGTGTTTACAGTAATGTTAATCGGTGATTGATTTATGGTAAAAGATGGAGACTGGAGTCAAGTCTGAGCCACATTCGATTTATTGACCATCTTTTTTAATAAAATTGTTGCCTTATTCGTATAGATGACTTTTGAAGTGGCGATCGCCAGCGCGAGCCCTGTCTGTCATTTACCCTACCGAAGAAACTTTACTTGTAGAGTCAAAGAGTTATGTTATTTGCATAATAATGCATCCGTAAGAGCCAACAGTCTAAAATTTTCTTCGTCTTTAAGGGCGAGTTGGGTTGCCGTAAGGGCGAGTAGAAATTCAGAGCTACTAGTCCTACAGGACTAGTAGGTTTGAAGAAATTTTTCAACCCCTGCATGCACAATTCCTTTCTTTCGCAACACTTATTTTGTCTTCTTTGGCAGCTTTCAAATAGGACCACCCTTAGATTCTGTTGTTTTGGAAAGGGTAAATTATAAGGAAAGGGTTGAGTGATTAGTGGACACAGCATGTATGTGATTATGGTGTTTATCATGATAATCCAGGCCTGAATGATAATTAACATGGTGAGGTGCTGTGTTAATTGTATTCTGGTTAATTAACTCAATGATCTGGCCTGATTAAACTAATAAATCAGAGCTCTGCATGGTCAAGAGAGCTTGGGGTTACTCATAGGTTTATTGAGGACATAAGATTTGTTATCTCGACTATTCATGTCAAGGGCGGATCCAGGATTTTTTTCCAGGGGGGGGGGGGGGGGGGGGGGGGGGGGTCCATCACAAAATTTTTTCCAGGGGGTCCAAACCCAAATTATGGCTTTAAATGTAGTAAATATGTAACATTACACTAAATTTATATAGTCAAAATTCAATTTTCGGCCAATGCCATGGGGGGTCCGGACCCCCCGACCCCCCCTCTAGATCTGGGCCAAAGCGAGGTACGTTTTTTCACGATCAATGTATTCCGTTGGTGTTGTTATTAAATATTGTAACTACGGCTACGAGATTTTTAACAACACCGACAGTTTGTCAATACAAATTGGTAAACCTGGTCTGTTTTTAGAACAAGTTCATTGTCATTAGAAAAAAATCTATAAACCCACATTTAAACGCAAAATATCTATACCTTGTTCAGTGGCGGATCCAGAGGGGGTTTGGGGGGTTCAAGGGAACCCCCCTCTATAGCCAAAATATTTAATTTTCATGCAGAAATTCAGCACAATTTGTGCAATACTAGGGAGACAAACCTCCCTTTTTGAATATTCGAATCCCCCTAACAGAAATCCTGGATCCTCCGCTGCTTGTTGTAGCGAAATTTTTTTTAGTTCACCACCAGTGATACTGGAATTAGCCTGACAATCTGGCTTTTGTTGTGAAGTGAAATGACAGCACTCGTTCAGTGGTAAAGAAGGGGAAAAGTTCAATAACATGTCAGCCATAGCGCAGATGGTAGTGCAGCTGAATCTCATTTACGATATCCCAGGTTCGATCCCTGTCCTTGGAAAACATCTTTTCTGACATTTGTCGTCCATCAATAGTGTGATCGTTAACCCATGTGGGAGAGCAGCTGGAGACTCAGAAAGGATGTTGTGGTGAGAGAAACAACAAGAATCCATGGTTAGGTGCTCCAGCAGCATTGAAAATACCAAAGCAGTTGAAAGAGGCATTGTCCCCCATTCAATAAATGCAATTGACGACATACATTTTAGGACTTAGTCTATCTGGATTTGCACTTCATAATATTCAGCTAATATTGCAGATTAAAGGATTAGACTTGTGGTATTGTAATTAGTTCTGGATGATTGACTTTGATTTATGAATGGAAAAGTGTCCTACACAAATTGTGTACCTGTCTGATCATTAAATTAAATCTTCACTTCCCACAATGTTTTCTAGACAGAAAGATCAAAAGATGCATAATTTCATGCACTTGAAACTGTTGTTGTCTGCAACACCTTTAAATTCAGACCAGTCTAAAATTTTGCCATTTGGTAATGGGTTACAAGGGTGGATCCATGATTTTTTCCAGGGGGGGTCCAAGCCCAACATTTTTTGCAGGGGGGTCCAAGCCCAAATTATGGCTTAAAATGTAGTAAATATGTAACGTTACACTAAATTTATATAGTCAAAATTCAATTTTCGGTCAATGCCAGGGGGGGGGTGGGGGTGGGGTCCGGACACCTCCCCCCCCCCTCTAGATCCGCCCATGGGTTAATATAGCCATATTTTGTCTGTATTATTATGCTGACATAACAGTCTGGCTCTCATTCAATTCTTATTTCCAGGTCATTTCACTTTGGATATGTGATGACTTCATGTTCTGTAACTTCCTATAACAACCAGGGATAATGTTGCTTTTCAACAAAAACCTAGTAACTGCAGCTTATTTTAAGCTGCAGTTACAAGGTTTTTGTTGAAAAGCAGCGATTCATCTACAGCTAACATTAAAAAGGTTGCAAGTGTATATGATATTACACTGACTTACCATAGTTTTGCACTAAGCCAATTTATTAAGAAGACATTGGTTAAGGATGGGATCAAGTTAATATTCATACTACGCTTGTAATCCTTGTTATGCAATTGATGCATCTTCATCTTTTATTTACAACTGAAAAAAATTGATGTGGAATTTCCTTGATATAGAAATATGCAAGAATTAGAGATTATTACACGGCTGATGAGGGCCGGAGAGTGATATCGGCCCGCAACCGCGATATCTGCACCGAGGTCTTTAGACCGAGGTCAGATATCAAGGTCAGGGCCGATATCACTCTCCGGCCCTCATCAGCCATGTAATAATCTGTATATTGCATTCTTTTTGCGGAAAAACTTCATTCGATGAATAAATCTTACCTTTATATAAAGTTTCCACAGATTTTTCAATTGAAAGAAACTCATTTTTATACATTTTTCACATTAATCGCACTCGAAGTGAAGACAGATAACGTTACGACGGCAGCCATTTTTGTAAACAACATTGCGTTTTTCTGACGTCATTGACGTTTCGCGTCACGAAAAGGCACGTGCAAAAGATCTGTACCTATAGTTTTTAGAATAAATTCCTTAGCAGCGGGCAGATATCGCATATCTGCCCACTGCTAAGGATTCACGTGGATATAGCTTTTTCGGCCCGCCCGATATCTGGCCGATTCTAGCTGAAAATGTTACTATTTATAGTAACAGAATGTAGTATTACATTTGACTGTTCAGCCAGGTCATTCAAGGGACATAACTGAACTTAAAAATGTGACTTGTGATCGATGGAGATGGGGAAGGGAGGATTTCATAAGAATACCAGTTTTAGCTCACTTGAGCAACATACTCAAGTTGAGCTTTTGTGATCAGCCTGTGTCTGGCGTGCGTTGTGCATTGGAAGTTGTCTACAAAAGTTGTTTTCAAATTTTTGATTCGTCAAAAAATGTGGGCGTGGCAGGGCGGGGCTTATCAGACTTAGAGAAATTGTTAAATAATTCTTCAAAAATCTTCTTCTCCTTAACCATTGTGTCAATTTTTACCAAAGTTGGCAGAAATATTCCTTGAGTGACCCTTTTCAAAACTTGTTTTCAAATTTTTGATTCGTCAAAAAATATGGCAGGGGTTGAAAAATTTCTTCAAACCTACTAGTCCTGTAGGACTAGTAGCTCAGAATTTCTACTCGCCCTTAGGGCAACCCAACTCGCCCTTAAATGCGAAGAAAATTTTAGACTGTTGGCTCTTACGGATGCATTATTATGCAAATAACATAACTCTTTGACTCTACAAGTAAAGTTTCTTCGGTATAAATGACAGACAGGGCTCGCGCTGGCGATCGCCACTTCAAAAGTCATCTAGGCGAATAAGGCAACAGTTTTATTAAAAAAGATGGTCAATAAATCGAATGTGGCTCAGACTTGACTCCATCTTTTACCATAAATCAATCGCCGATTAACATTACTGTAAACACTTACTTTTTATTTAATTCGAAAGATAGATTAGCTGTCGAAATGGTCGAGTAAGCACACCATTTTAATATATACAACTACCCGGTAAATGTGAAAGAATTTCTTTGTGTAATCGCGAGGCGTCATAACAGAAAGAGACAACGCGTCTGTGTTAAAACCATCTAACGTCAGTGTATTTACTACGTAGATAGCGTTTTGTTTTCATTGCGTCATCCAATTTTCCCGCACTTTTCTCGCACGCGCGACTTTTGTAAACAAATCATAGTAAAACGTAACCTTATTTGGGTGCGGACAAATCACGTGATTATATTGGAACTGGAATGACTACGTCATCAATTGACTGTGTTTGCGGCCTCTTTGATCTCGCTCAAATCATCGCATATGAGTAACACAGATTTACTCTAGTTTCCTAGTTTAGTTTCACTTTCGGGATTGATCGACATAAACAGGGAAAGGTCGTAGATCTATTTACAGCGAACATTATTGTTTCCGATATGAAGTTTAAAGTAAATACTTTCTTTTCTATCCTTTATTTTTTCCCCTCAATCAGCGTGATTCAAGTCCTAAATTTGCACTCGCCCCGTCGGACTAGTTCGTCCCCAAATCTACTCGTCCTACGGCATTTTCTACTCGCCAATGCGAGCGGGCGAGTGGATTTTTCAACCCCTGTTATGGGCGTGACAGGGCTGGGCTTATCAGACTTAGAGAAATTGTTAAATAATTCCATTGAGTCAATTTTTACCAAAGTTGGCAGAAATGTTTCTTGGGTGACACATTTTAGCTCACCTGAGCAACTACTCTCTTACGAACAGAGCGCATTCTCCCTACATTCCATTTCGATAGAATGAGCTCTGTTCTCGCGGGGTCGTTTCACGTCTAATCTCGGGGCCTTGGCGGGATTTCGGTATCCAATCGTCGCCAATATACTCATAAACAATCGAAATTTCTGATACAAGAAATGATTGGCTGACGCTTCAAATTACCAGCTTCCGCCAAAAATAGAAACGACGTAATGTATACGTAATCAAACAAGATCAAACTGAATGATTTTGATTCGATAATTCAAATGTTACCGGCTTCAGCCAAAAATAGAAGCGACGTAATGTATACGTAATGATCATGCAAGATAAAACTGATTGATTTTGATTCGATAATTCAAACGATGTGCTATAATTAGATTATGACGACCAAATAGGCTGTTGGCGTACCGAAAACTGCAGAGGTCATATTTGATGGTTTAATCAATATAGAACTCGGCTTTGGAGAGTACTGAGCAACATGCTCAAGGTGAGCTATTGTGATAACCCTGTGTCCGGCGTGCGTCGTGCGTCGTCAACAATTTCTTTAAACATCTTCTCCTTCTTAACCACTGAGCCAATCCTAACCAAACTTGGCAGGCATGTTCCCTATGTGACCCTTTTCAAAACCTGTTTTCAAATTGATTCGTCAAACAATGTGGGGCTTGGCAAGGCGGGGCTTATCAGACTTAGGGAAATTATAAGAAAATTCTTTAAAAATCAACTATTGGTCCAATTTGTACCAAACTTGGCAGATATGTTTCTTGAGTGGCTGTTGTCAATGCCTCATAATAAATTATGGATTTGTCAAAAAATGTGGGCCTGGCAGGCGAGGCTTATCAGACTTGGAGAAATTGTTAAATAATTCTTCAAAAATCTTCTTCTCCTTAACCACTGTTTCAATTAATGTGTAAAGGTGACCCTTTTCAAAACTTGTTTTCAAATTTTTGATTTGTCAAAAAATGTGGGCGTGGTAGGGCGGGGCTTATCAGACTTAGAGAAACCATGAGAAAATTCTTTTGGTCCAATCTGTACCAAACTTGGCTGGAAGGTTTCTTGAGTGACTGTCTTGAATGCCTCTTAATGAATTTTTGATTTGTCAAAAAATGTGGGCGTGGCAGGGCGGGGCTTATCAGACTTAGAGAAATCATGAAAAAAAAATCAAAATCAACCATTGGTCTGTGTTGAAAAACTCAGGTGAGCGATTCAGGGCCCTCAGGGTCCTCTTGTAAATTGATATGGCCAATGTTACTCTCCAAAACTGAGGTCTATTGATTAAATCATCAAAATACGAAAATTCATCATACTTTAAACAAAGAGGTAATGTACTTTGTATTAAGAGAGTAGGCCAATTATTGTATTTTGATTGGATTGTATGGAGTTTTACGTCCTACTCAACAGCTAGGTCATATGGAGACGGGATCTCGGTTTAAAGTCTCATCCGAAAGACTGGAGAAGCCGGGGATCGAACCAGCGATCCCTGTGTTTCAAGTTCAGCGCCTTACCACTGCACCACATCCGCCCCTCCAATTGTATTTTGATGTTGCCTTCTTGATAACTATTGCTCTGTATATTTGTTTGGAATTTGTGAATGTCACTAAACAAAAGCTATCAACCCCCTGACATTTTCAAAGTGAATTGTTTTGGCTATACATCACAAATATTACAATTTTGATATGATTTATTGTATTTGTCCCAAAAGGTGACAAATTGAAGTCTGTTAGACTTAAAATGTTTTGAGGTCTGTTTGTTAATCAGTTGTTAGCTTTTAGCTAGCCTAGGATGAAGCTCTTGGAAGACTAATGTTGTCATACCCTCGGACGTCTGCATCAGTGTTGGCATCAACATTTGCATCTGCAAAAACTTTAACCTGGCCTATATCTCATGTTCTATAAGAAATACAGCCTTCATATTTCATATATGTCGGTACCTCTAACTAAGAACTTGCATTTGGGACCATGACCTTCTGGCATTGACCTTGGAGTTTGACCTACTTTTCAATTGTTTTAAAAACTTTAACCTGGTCTATATCTTATTATGCCCCATTACACCTACAGCCTGATCATATTTCACATGTTGGTACCTGTTTATTCTAATAAATGCCCATATTCTAATAAACGCCCATACCCCAAATCTTGGCTGAAAATCTGCTTAGCTCAAGCCCAATTTTAGCAAAAAATGATGATTCTATTAATGCCCTACCCATGTTGTCTGTTTATATTTTATTTGATAAAGGAACCAGTATTTTGTGTGGGCATGTCATCCTAGACAATACAAATTAACATGGAATATTTGATGTCTCCCTTGGGTGATTGAGATACCGAGGAAATTACTGCCTACTTCTATTATTATCTTACTAAACATTATAACTGTCTGGAAAATAATCCTTCTATAGACTTACATCACTACTTTTCAACAAAAACCTTGTAACTGCAGCTTAAAAAAAGCTGTAGTTACGAGGTTTTTGATGAAAAGTGACGACATGTTTTAGGCTGATCTAAGTGGGTGTGACGTGGATAATCTTTAACTTTTCAAAAACACCGTTTTTAGACGTTTTTTTGGAAGAATACAGGATTCCAGTTGCCCAGGTGTACCCCCTGCGAAAAAGTTCATTAAGTTGCTATCATAATTATGACAGCTAACTTCTGCTTTGTAAACACCCCCCCCCCCCCCCAAACAGTCCCACTGAGCCCAATTTCCAAAATATTCGTACGGTGCCTCGGGAGAGCGCGTTGTCACCGATTTACAACGAATTAAAGCCGTTAAACCCGACTTCTTTCGGTCCATCCATAGATGGGGCGTATTTTCTTATAACACCAGTTTTTTCCGTCGCCGTTGTTCATCGACGAGAAATGAGAGTTATATATAGTATAGCCAACTAGGCCAAATCTGTCGCCGAATAACTCCGATTAACTAACCCGAACAACTACGACTTAGTACGATGTGCACCAATTTTACTGTGAATTTCAAAATCAGGAGAAAAATTTGCGTATGTTGAATTTTTGGCCCGATTTATTTTTGATCCCGATTTAGTGCCGATTTGAATCAGGATGCACTACGAGTCTCCCGAAGTAACCCGATTTCGTGCCGATTTTGAAAGTGGTAATGTTTAAAAGGGGCACAAAATTAATGTGTATCGTTTATCTTGAAATTTTCGAAATCAAGATCAAATCGGGGCCAGTGGGACCAGGGAATTGGGGGGGGGGGGGGGGTAACAGGAACAATTTCAATACATTTGAATGAAATTTCTTTGGGTAAGTAACCTTACATGATATTAGAATAAAGATAAAGGTTCAAAAGGAAAATATCAAAGGGATGAGTCAAGGTTAAAAGTGGAGAAATTTAGTGATAAAAGGATTTGGGTTTTGTGACTTTGCATAATTATGTGGGATTTATGGAGGGTTATCTTTTTTATTGAAAAAGGAAAAAGAGACAATTTTCTTATATATGGCTGTAAAATTGGAGGCAGCCAATAAAGGGACTTTATGATCTGCGGTACTCTCCAAATGCTGAGGTCTATTGATTAAACCATCAAATATGACCTCTGCAGTTTTCGGTATGCCAACAGCCTATTTGGTCGTCATAATCTAATTATAGCACATCATTATACCCCCCACCTACGAAGTAGAGGGGGGTATATTGGTTTCATCATGTCTGTCTGTCTGTCAGTCCATCCGTCCGTCCATCCGTCCATCCGTCCAGTCGTCCGTCCGTAGACTTTTTCGTTTCCGTGCTCTAACTCAACAACGGTTTGACCTAGGATCATGAAACTTTACACAGTTGTTGCCCATGACCCAAGGAGGTGCCCTATTGTTTTTGGGTCACCAAGGTCAAAGGTCAAGGTCACAGTTGGACTTTGTTGAAAATCCGTTTCCGTGCTCTAAGTCAAGAACCGGTTGACCTAGGATCATGAAAATTTACACAGTTGTTGCCCATGACCCAAGGAGGTAGCCTATTGTTTTTGGGTCACCAAGGTCAAAGGTCAAGGTCACAATCGGACTTTGTTTAAAATCCGTTTCCGTACTCTAAGTCAAGAACCGGTTGACCTAGGATCATGAAACTTTACACAGCTGTTGCCCATGACCCAAGGAGGTGCCCTATTGTTTTTGGGTCACCAAGGTCAAAGGTCAAGGTCACAGTTGGACTTTGTTGAAAATCCGTTTCCGTGCTCTAAGTCAAGAATCGGTTGACCTAGGATCATGAAACTTTACACAGTTGTTGCCCATGACCCAAGGAGGTGCCCTATTGTTTTTGGGTCACCAAGGTCAAAGGTCAAGGTCACAGTTGGACTTTGTTGAAAATCCGTTTCCGTGCTCTAAGTCAAGAACCGGTTGACCTAGGATCATGAAACTTTACACAGTTGTTGCCCATGACCCAAGGAGGTGCCCTATTGTTTTGGGGTCACCAAGGTCAAAGGTCAAGGTCACAGTTAGACTTTGTTGAAAATCCATTTCCATGCTCTAAGTCAAGAACCGGTTGACCAAGGATCATGAAACTTTACACAGTTGTTGCCCATTTCTTTGCCAAGGAGGTGCCCTATCGTTTTGGGGTCACCAAGGTCAAGGTCACAGTTGGACTTTGTTTAAAATCCGTTTCCGTGCTCCAACTAAAGAACCGGTTGACCTATAGCACTTTTTCAGTGACAAGGTGCTAGTGGGGGGTATTTGTCCGCTTTGCGACAGTTCTAGTTTGAATTATCGAATCAAAATCATTCAGTTTTATCTTGCATGATCATTACGTATACATTACGTCGCTTTTATTTTTGGCTGAAGCCGGTAACATTTGAATTATCGAATCAAAATCATTCAGTTTGATCTTGTTTGATTACGTATACATTACGTCGCTTCTATTTTTGGCTGAAGCCGTAATTTGAAGCGTCAGCCAATGAGAGCTTGTATCAGCTTTTTAAATTGTTTTGCTGTGTATTATAGCCAACGATTGGATACTGAAATCCCGCCAAGGTCCCGAGATTAGACGTGAAATGACCCCGCGAGAACAGAGCTCATTCTATCGAAATGGAATGTAGAGATAATGTGCTCTGTTCGTAAGAGAGTAGATCTGCGGATGGACTTATGAATATTATGGGTTTATGGTATGATAATATATTTCAGAAATATTTATTTGTCAGGGTTGTAAGGGTAATTTGGCAACCTACACCACAGTATGTCAGAGGTCTTCCATTTTGGGTACAAATCTGTCATTGAGATGGTATCTCAGCGGTTTTGTTTGATTCATTCTTAGTTTAAACAGCACAGGTGCTAACAAATAATACATAGTCTGTTTTAGATAATTAAGTCTGTATAGAATTTAACCCTTTTCCAAAAGGCAAAGTAAGGGTTGTCCAATTCCAAAGGTGTTTCAGACAACAAAATTGATTTAGCTTTCAAACAGGAACAACAATATTTTGTTTGTCTTCAATACTTTCATTTTGGAACATTTCAAAATTTTTATAATTTAGGAAATGGATAAGATAGAAAACAAATCTTCTCATTATATGATTATATTACAAACTTAAAAAGTTAAATGAGTAATAGAGACTTCCCATCTTGTGATATTCATTACCAGACAGCAAACTTTTAAACCATTCCAAATTCAAATATGTTGCAGACTACAATTTTTAGTGAGTGAAATTTCAAATTTTTGGGTCTTTTTGTGTAGAAAACATTGTGGGAAATAAAGAAATTGCTTGTCACAAGCAATTTCTTTATTTACCATGTTTTCTAAAGCCTTTATCTTAATGGATGTCAAAAAACCTTCCTTTTGTGGGAATGGGTTAATACCCCTGCGAAAAAGTTCATGAAATTATGATGAACGTTCATGAAATGCAAAATTTGCCTTTCATGAATTTCAAGAAGTTCTTGAACTTTTGTTCTTGAACTTCGGAAGTCAGCCAAGTTCATGAAACAGCAAGTTCATGAACCACTGAAGTTCACAAACAAAAGTTCAAGAACTTCTGAAGTTCATGAACTTCTGAAGTTCAAGAACTTCTTGCAAGTTCATTAAAGGCAAATTTTGTGTTTCATGAACTTTCATCATAATTTCATGAACTAAGTTATTTACTACACAATATGTGGGTGGGGAATTGTAAAACTGAACATTCAAATTTGTTAAATTTAGTCAAAAGAACACTCACCAATGTTGCTTTACTTGGTTTAACTGTTCAGTGAGCTTCTTTATCTCCTGATTATTCTTAAATATGAATGTAAATTATGACAATAAACAATTTTTTTGAAAAAAAAGTCAGACAAGCAAATTCCCCCCCAATTCTCTGATAAACAGGAAGTGATGTCATGTAATAGACTGGAAACTTGAATAAAATTAGACTAGGAGGTCTGATTTCACCCAGTTAATTCTGTATCTTGTGAACTATATGAAAAACAGATGTACCATTTCACACATGGATATATTATGCTAAGACTTTTCATTTAAGACCATGACCTTTGACCTTGTGACCTTGACTTTGAAGTTTAACCTAAATGTACTTTATAGATAAGTTCATGAACTAGTTCATGAACATTCACAGTAGTTCTAGAACTTTTTAAGCTTTTCATTAATTCGATAGAAGAAATTCATTACAAAGCCAATTTATAATTCTGTTTAGGTTCAGAGATTCCTTGTCACAAACACTGGTTAATAGACACTGGATGATCACAAAAGTAGCTAGCAGAAGGTTAGCTAGAAATAGACCTTAGTCAGTCGTTTAGCAATTATTTAGATAATTTAGTCAGCAGCTAAACTGTTATTTCTACAGCTTAATGATTTCTCCATCCATTTTCAAAATCATTGAAATTTAAATATATGCAAAACTGCTTTGTCAGGGTTGAAACAGCCTGGCTAATAGTTTGTGAATTGGTACTTTTTATAATTGTTGATTTTAGTAGCCAACATATGTTATCTATCGATGAAATGGTTGACTACTTCAGGAACTTTGGAATTAAAATGCAGACCTATTTTGTTTCTTTAAATGGAGGTTCATGAACTAAACATAATAAGTTCAACAACTTTCAAAATGTTTGTAAAAAGTTCATGAACTATGAATTTAGGAAATTCAAAGTTCACGAATGTGTTTATTTGTTCATGAAGTTCATAAAATGTTCAACAAAGTTCATCAACTTCGTAAAAAGTTCACCAACTTTGAATTAATGAAACTGGATGTTCATGAATTTTTAATGCTAGTTCATGCAATTTCATGAATTTCATTAAAAGTTCATCAAAGTTCATGAACTTCGTGAACTTTTTTCGCAGGGGTATTACGGCCCCAGTTGTCCATCCCTCGAGATCTGTCCGTCTCTAAGCAAGTATACAGTTTCAATCGGAATTTGATCAAACTTGTTGCAATGAATCCCCACGGTGTCTAGTTGTGTACGCTGCTTACAGATCATAACTCTTGCCATTCTTGAATTATCTGCCCTTGAATTTAAATATTACATTTGTGACTGCTTTGTAAATATATATTTTTACTACATCTATCTGAGGCCCGTAGGAAGCAATTTCATATTGGGGGGCTATTATTGCCTTTGTCCTGAATATTGGGGGGGAGGGGGCTAATTTGGATTTCCCAAAATTTTCAGTGTAAAATTAAGAAAATTCGGCATTTTTGGCCAACTTTGGGAGGCTTAGCCCCCTAGCCCCCCTGTTCCTACGGGCCTGTCTATCAAGCCTTTCCAAAACAATAAATATTTAGGGATGTCCAATTTGAAAGCTGCTGAGTCAATAGCAGAGTCATTGCAGACTCCATGCACAAGATTTAACGGCTGTAAGAAATGTTAACAAAGATAAAGGTGTACGGTAAGTGTGTTGTAGCTTTGTTGCAATCATTCATTCCAAGTTCCATGTGTAATTTCCCCTGTATTATTTCCTCAAATAACTCATTTGAAATGGAGAGGCCTGGCAGTTATGGTCCGTTTGAATATTCATTAACCCTTTCCCAAACAATACAGATTTGGACTTAAATCCAATTTGAAAGCTGCTGAATGTGACTAAATTTATGTCAAAAAATAGGTTTTGTGTGCAAATATAGCACCGATAATATTGAGGAAAAATGAGAAAATTCTTCCTTTGCCTCAATGTTTTTCCAAGCCTTTCTAATATGGAAGTCAAAACCATTGTCTTCTTTGTGATAGCATTTTAAAATCACTATTACGCTGCTTTTCAAGGAAAACCTCGTAACTGCAGCTTAAAACAAGCAGCAGTTACGAGGTTTTGGTGGAAAAGCGAGGATTACTCTTTCCTCTTACCAGTATGATACTTGAGTTGTCTGTACCCAGAATTCATCCATCTGTTTGGCTCTTAGAGCTGTCTCTTAACCTTTTCCCAAACAGCCAAAGTTTTGTGAACAATATACCACAGAAAATGTTGAGGCAAAAGGAGAAAATGCTAATTATCAGCATTTTCTTTTTTTGCCCCAATGTTTTCCCCAAGCCTTTTCTTACAGGAAAGTGAAAACCATGTTTGGGTACATCATGTTTATGTTAGTAGCAGACTACCTATGATACTTGAGTTGTCTATATCGAGATTTCTATCCATCTGTTTGGCTCTAATACAGCTGTCTAACTATAGCTGAAACACATGTAGGGCATGCAAACAGTTGTGATCTGTGAGGAAATGGAGAGGTTCAATCTGAATTATACGGTCAGACGTCAAGGGGGTAGAGGGAAGCATTTATATAAAGGCAGATAATGGCAAATCCCGGTCATGTCTCTGTAGTGTACACCCAAATGTACAAAATTAGTAGTGGTGAAGAATTTTCAATATATAATATATGGTGTTCAAATGAAATTATAACTATTTAAATCGCTTAGAAAGAATGGAGCCCCCTTTTTGGCATCATTTTTCTTTGAACATGGACGTTTTGTTTGGCGAGATAATGTGTTTTTAAGCGTTGTTAAGGTCTCTAAGGGGGTCAACATCATTTCTACACCACCCCCCCCCCCCCCCCCGGCTTCGAAGTAGAGTATTTGTTTCACCATGTCTGTCTGTCCTTGGACCTGTCCGGCCTTTTGATACAGTATCCAGATGAAGCGGCTGGGCTGTCCTCAGAAAAGCGACATTTTGTCCCGATATTTTATTGTATGGTTAAGAGTATACATTCTCTGTAAGTAATTATCTCCCTTGTTTGATTGACTGGTTGTCTACAAAATGCCCAAATTTCCCTAGAACTGTCCAACAAAATGATAACCAGTCTACTATAATAATAACATGACCAGGCTTTGCTGACAACAAGATTAATGATCTTTAACCCTTTCTCAAACAATCAGTGCTTTTGAAAACATTGAGGCAAATAGAAGAAAATGGAGGTTACCAGCTTTTTCTTCTATTGCCTGTTCAATGCTACCAGGGGCATTGCTATGTTTACGCACAAACACATGCAATTGGTGCTGCGAGTATGAGTATATGGTGCGAAAATCAACAAAAATTAAAGATATGCATATTTGATTATGCAATTGTATGTAATCACTAATAAGGCCCAGCTACGCTCCCCTGTGAAAAAGTTAAAGAACGCATTTCAAGATCTAGAAAGTTCTAGAACATTGAATGGCACTTCTAGAACTGTTCTAGAACAGTTCTAGAAGTGCTGTTAAATATTCTAGAACAGTTCTTGAACTTAAATGAACTTTTGGCAGGGTTGTAGCTCTACCTGTATCAGAAGCCATAGAAAAAGGTTAAGTTTTCATGTTAACACTTTCCCAAATGACAAAATTATAAGGGGGTACTGAATTCGAAATCTGATACAGAAAACTCTTTAGTATGTTAAGAAAAGAATAATGCACAATAAAGCACAGAAAATATTGAGACTAAAGAAGAAAATGCTGATGATAATCAGCATTTTCTTCTTTTGTCTCAATGTTTTCCAAAGTTTATCATAGTATAGATAGATGTCAAAACATGTCTTTTTGGGGTAAGGGTTACAAGATGTGCAGACAAGATGGACAATCTTAAAAGGCGTTTGGGGGGAGCGGGGAAGGGGAGCTGCAGCTAGGGTATGGTGGTCGTTTGGGGTGCACGTTGAAGCTGTTCCAGGGCATTCATTCTGGGTTGAAATGGAAGCCAGTTCTGGAAGGATTGAAACAAAAGCTAGTCCAGGCGTAACTTTGATGAAAGGTAAATGAAAGGTACTCCATGAAAATTGTACCTAATTACCTACTGCAGTAGTGAACCAGGTTTTTAAATCGGTGTTTATCTCCGTCTTAAAACAGATAAGGCATGCACAGCGGAGCATCGCCTGGTATTTCACGACTTGTATTTCGGGCACTTTATTTTAACGCCAGCATTTGGCATTTCCGGAATTCCTTTCGATAGTGCAAGTGGTTGTACTTCTGCGCTGGAGTTTTATTACTTTGTTTAACGTTTCTCAAACGCCATAATTTAAACTGCTTCAGTTTGAAAGGAATGCATTAAACTGCTTCATTTTGAAAGGAGTTGCAAACAACAAAATAATTTGTCAAAATAATAAAATATTATTGTCATGTAACACAGAGAATATTGATGAAAAAGCAAAAGTTGTTGATTAACAGTAATTTCTTTTCTCTCAATGTTTTCACAAACTATTTCTACTAGGGCCTCAAAACCTGGCCTTGTTCGGGAAAGAGTTCAGAATATATTTTTGGCTGAGTGAAGATGTGTCGTTTTCATTTCGTAAATGGGGAAGAAAATGCCAAGGGTCCAATTCTTAGATCTTCTAAGGAATAATTTCTGAATGGAGTGTTCTTTCAATTTGTTTCTAATAATAGGAAAATAAGAATGGTTTAGTAATTGAACAGTAACTGTATGACTCGTAGGGCTTCTAAGTGAAAGCAATTATTGTGATTTTCGATACCATGGATATAATAAACACTGGAAATGCTGGATTTCATGATAGGTAATATCAAAATAGATTCTTAATACTTACTGCTTGTTTCGCGCCCTCAATTTAAATAACATACTTTTTCTGAACAATACAATTTTAGACCGCGGTCTCTCTAAGTAAATGTTTTTGCAGAAGGTGAAATGTTCTGTTACTGAAAAACATGTGCATAGCGAAACAGAAGAAATTGCATATAATCAGCATGTTCTCTTTTTCCTTTTCCCTCAATTAGATCTGTATTCCCTCCTATATCATACAAGCTGTGTGCTGTCTTAACAATGATATTATGAAATGAAGCAGTTTTCAAATTGGAACAGTCAAATTGTTTTGTGATTTGAGAAAGGGTTCATAGCAAATTGATATTAAAATGTCAATTGGAATCTGGCTGTGCAACAAGTCCTCCAAAATGATCATGTTTAAACCCTTTCCGCAATGGAAAAATTTAGATTATTCCAATTGTATAGCCGCTGGCTAGGACAAAATGAATGATAGAAAGGAGAGGATTTGTGAGTAATATAGCTGAGAAAACATTAAGGTAAAAGGAGAAAATGCTGGTGACCAGCATTTTCTTCTTTTGCCTCAATGTTTTCCAAGATTTTAGTATTAAGGACATCAAAACCAAGTCTTGTTTGGGAAAGAGATAAATGTCACTAGGAGTCTTATGGGGGGTTTACACGGTCTGCTTTAGCATATATGCTTTAGCAGATGTGCTAAAACATACCGTGTGAACCCCAGATAATGGGCTTTCTGCTAGCATGTCTGCTAAAGCAGACGTTTTAGAGCATGCTCTATTTCTAATGAAAAAGCAGACGGAAATTGACCAATCAGATCTCTGATTCCAGAGATATGACCGGTAAAATCAACAAACACTGGTCAGCCCCCCTCATCAATCATGATAAACCCACAGAATCTCTACAGGTAACTATTAACCCATTACCAAATAAGAAAATTTTAGACTTGTCCAAATCCAAAGATGTGGCAGACGACAATTTAAATTTAATGAAGTTTTACACTTTTTGGTCTTTTTGTATGGAAAATATTGTGGGAAATGAAGAAATTGCATGCGGCTGCCACACGCAATTTCTTCATTTTCCACAATGTTTTCCAAAGAATTGTGGGAAATGAAGAAATTGCTTGCCACAAGCAATTTCTTCATTTTCCACAATGTTTTCCAAAGCCATCATCTTGTAGGGAGTCAAAGCGAGTCACTGTGTGGTAATGTGTTGAAATGATGATCTTTTAACATAGTTTCTTTTTTTACAATTTAGTACAACTATCTTAGTTCTTGTTTCAAAGTAATTATTTTTGATACTGTGTCATGAAACTATTTAATCTTTATCATGATATCATGCTGATCTTTACCTTAACCCATTACCAAACGACAAAAACCTGGGTTGGTCCAAATTCAAAGACACCTATGTTTAAGATCAGAGTAGATAATGGAAGATTGGTTTCGATTCACTGTCTCTTTTCTCAGCAATGTTTTGCGATAGCAAAAAGGATAAAGGCACACAAGGTATAATATTTCACTATCCTCCATTCTACAACTGACCAGTGAACTGTTTGACCTAGGTCAGCTAACTTCCACCAAAAGCACATGTGCTAAAACATACCGTGTGAACGCAAAAAACATGTGTGCTAAAAACATACATGCTAAAGCAGATATGCTAAAGCAGACCGTGTAAACCGCCCTTTACTGTGTTACAAGTCGTAGAAGATGATCATGTTTTGAAGTTGAAGTACCCCCTATCTTTTGTGACCCTTGACAAGTTGCTGACTTGTAACCCTTTCTCAAACAATCCTGGGATTCTACATATCGTTGGCTACAATTGAAATCATATAGCCGGCAATATTCAGATTAGCAAACGGTTTGGATTATTGGGGTTTTATGCCGTTTTTCTACATTAAGTCATAAAGTGGTGGCTGGAGCACCTAACCATTGATTCCTGTTGTTTCTCATACCAGCACTACCACAACATCCTAACCAAGCCTGCAGCTGCTAACCCACAAAGGTTAACGATATCAAACCATTGGAGGGTGATGTTTTTTCAGAAAGGATATTTGTTGTGGCCAGGTGTCAAACCCGGGACCTCTCGAATTATAGGCAGATGCGTTATCAACTGTGCTATGGACGTGGCCTAGATTAGCAAAAGGATGTAGGAAGGTAGAAACATGCTTCTTAATGGGCTGTCATTCAAATTTGTAAGGTTTTAAATGTTTGTATACTGTCATGCAAATCAAGATTGTAATCTGATGTGCATTTATTCAAATGTCAGTCTCTCAATTTGATTTTAGATTATACACTCCTTTTTCCAACAATTCAAAAGTGACGAAGGTTTAATCAAATATGCTGATGATTTTCATCGTAAACCCCATAACTGCAGCTTGAAATAAGCTGCAGTTACTAGGTTTTCAATGAAAAGCGACAATATATAATCTTTGATAAGATAGTTTGGCTTTGCAGGTTTTTGCTAGAACATTAATGTCTGCATAGTTCAGCAAGAGACAATGTGGAAAATATGTAGGTACAACATGGAAAAATATGAGAGAAAAGGACATTATTATGGCATCTGGGCAAGGGCTACAAGATCTACAAACAAAATATGGCCATAATATAACTCATTGAATTTTGTGAATGTGCTCATTATCAGCATTTTCTTCTTTTGTCACAATGTTTCCCAAGCCTGTTTATCAGGGACATCAAACAGCATTTGAAATGGTTAAGGTAGAATACCCGTAATGTGGCCATTCCCAAACCAAAATGGCGAGCTCGTTTCAAGTTCGTATTAAGATCGTATGAAACTTACAATTAACTTCGCGCGAACTTACATTTGGAACCCAGGCAAACTAGCTGCGAGCTTACAAAGTGTGTGCGCGAACTAAAACGAACATAGTGGCGAGCTATCAAGAACGCTTATGCACGCTTGCGTGCTTACTCTAGCGCGCTTGTTAGTGTACTTGCGAGCTTGTAAGCACACCGCGCATATGTTAGCTCGCGTTAAGCTTGCATTTGGAACCGAGGCGAACTCGCGCGAGCTCGCAAGCTTACACTAGCGCGCTTATTTGGAAAACTAGCTCGCAAGCTCGCGCGAGCTCGCAAGCACGCGCGAGCTCACCAATACGAACATTTGCGAGCACACGCGAGCTCTCCAACGCGAGCTTCGGCGTGCTTGCGCGCTTATTTTCTATTTATAGCAGTAAAATGATATTTGCTACACAATATGTGGGTGGGGAATTGTATGAAAAATAGAACTTTTAAATTTGTTAAATTTAGTAAGAAGAACACTCACCAAAGTTGCCTTAGATCTCTACTTGGTCTTGCCATTTAGTGAGTCCCTAAGTGTTGAGATAATTCTTCAATGTTAATGGAAATACTGCTCATAAACATTTTCTTTGAAAAAATGTCAGACAAGTAAAGTTCCCTCCAATTTTCTAAATTATATAGACTGGAACTGGACTGGAATTAGACTGGGAGGTCTGACTTTCACCAAGTTAATTCTATCTTATGAACTATTTGAGATTTGGCTTTAATATTTCACACATGGATACATTATGCAAAGACATTTAATTCTGAATCATAACCTTTGACCTTGTGACCTTGACCTTGGAGTTTGACCCACTTTTTGACCGTTTTAAAAAACTTTAACCTGACCTATATCTCATGCCCTTTTACACCTACAGCCTTCATATTTCACGTATGGATACCTCTCACCAAGACCTTTCATTTGAGACCATGACCTTTGACCTTGTGACCTTGACCTTGGAGTTTGACCTACTTTTAAAAAACTTTAACCTGGCCTAAAAATGCTTTAACCTGGCCTATATCTTATGCCCTATCGCACATACAGCCCTGATATTTCACATATGGACACCTCCTACCAACACAATTCACATTTAACCATGACCTTGGACCTCGTGACCTTGACCTTTGAGTTTGACCTACTTTTAAAAAACTTTAACCTGGCCTATATCTCATGTCCTTTTACACCTACACCCTCGATATTTCACACATAGACACCTCCTACCAACACGATTCACATTTGACCATGACCTTGCACCTTGTGACCTTGACCTTTGAGTTTGACCTTCTTTTAAAAAATTTAAACCTGGCCTATATCTCATGTCTTTTTACATCTACAGCCTTGATATTTCACATATGGACACCTACTACCAACACTGTTCACATTTGACCATGACCTTGGACCACATGACCTTGACCTTGGAGTTTGACCTACTTTTAAAAAACTTTAACCTGCCCTATATTTCATGTCTTTTTACTCCTACAGCCTTGATATTTCACACATGGACACCTCCTACCAACACCGTTCACATTTGACCATGACCTTGGACCTTGTGACCTTGACCTTGGAGTTTAACCTACTTTTAAAAAACTTTAACCTGGCCTATATCTCATATCCTTTTACACCTACAGTCTCTATATTTTACCAAATGAAACCTACCAACACCGTTCACATTTGGCCTTGACCTTGTGATCTTGACCTTGACGTTTGACCTACTTTCAAAAAACTTAAAGCTTGCCTAAAACTCATGTCCTTTTACACCTACAGCCTTGATATTTCACATGTGGACATCTCCTTGCAACACAGTTCACAAAATTTGATCATGACCTTGGACCTTGTGACCTTGGAGCTTGACCTACTTTTAAAAAATTTCATTTTGGGCTATGATCTTTTTACCTTGACCTAGGAAATGACTTTTCTTTGTGACAAGCTTTCATTAGGGTGAGCTTTATTGTCCGCGGACTATATCTCTTACAATATAAGAGATAAAGCCTTGATTTTTCACACAAAGATTCAGCTTGCTAAGACCTTTTATTTTTTACCATGACCTTTGACCTTATGACCTTGATGTTAAATCTACTTTACAAGATCTTTAACCTTGACTATATCTCACACTCTATTACAGATCGAGCCTTGATAGTTCACACAAGAATATGTATTTCATACCTTTTATTTTGAACCTTGACCTTTGACATATGACCTTGACCTTGAAGTTTGATCTACTTTATAAGAACTTTAACATTGCCTATACCTCATACACTATAAGAGATAGAGCCTAGAGATTTCACACAATGATACATATTGCCAAGATCTTTTACTTTAGACCTTGACCATTGACATTATGACCTTGACCTTAATGTTTAATCTATTTTACAACTTTAATCTTGCCTATATCTCATACACTTTTACAATTTAGAGATAGAGCCTTGACATTTCACACATGGATACCTCCTGCCAAGACCATTAATTGATTATAATGACCTTTGACCTTGTGACCTTCAAGTTTGACCTTTATAACAAAAATCTGCTTAGTCAGTGTACATGTATCTATATTCATATAAGTCTAAAAAGACTAAGTCCATAAGTGAAACTAAAATGAATTAAGCACGCAGTCAAGATCACTGTCACGCGCTTACTTCTTAAAACAAGCGCGTACATACGCTCTTACTTGCAAATGGTATGTGCGCTTAAAATTGGTGCTAGCTCGCGGGAACAGTATTGCAAAGTAAATAAGATCACATTAGTTAATATACGCTTATCGCGAGCTCGTCGCAAGCTCGCGGCGAAGTTGCATTTTGGTTTGGGTTTGGAGATTCAAAATACATGGGATTTTAATCGGACTGCGTCGTTCTGTATCCGAACCTATTCGGGCGCGGTTGTAAACATTTGGCCGTGGAAAAGTTCCACCGCTGCATGCTTTCGATGTAGCCTGTATGATTCCGACATTGCGTGAATCTCACTAGGGGTTTACCACCTTAATGTAACTCAGGTTTTGACTCCAAGACTCATTCAAGTGGAAGTACTTTGCTATGATTGATCCCTAGCTTTGTTTACGGCAATCAGGTTAACCCTTTCCCAAACGACAAAATTTGAGGGGAGCCCAATTTGAAAGCTGGTGCAGACAACAAAAGAAATTTTACCTAAGGTGAAAGTTGTGAATGATATAGCACAGAAAATATTGAGACAAAAGGAGAAACTGCTGGTTTTCAGCAGTTTCTTCTTTTGTATCAATGTTTTCCCAAGCCTTTTCTATTAGGGATGTCAAAACAAGGTATTGTTTGGGAAAGGGTTTAGTCACAATGAACACATTTGTTGTCTATGATCTTAAACCCCTCATTAATCATGAGCAGAAAATCCTTTAATTAGGGGTGCCCGTTTTATCTGGGAATTTGCTGGTAAAAAGGGGCACAATCACAAGGCTTAGAATTGCATGGTTTCTTCAAACATTAAAAATGAATGCTTTTGCTTGAATGTTTGAACAAACCATGGGATTCGGTGCAAAGTGAGTTAGAATCGGGAATGGCCCTCTCAAAGGCGCAGTGCACTTTAACTTGTAAAAATGGTAGAATATGAGCTGAGAAATTAAACAAAACATAGTTAGGGCGGACAATCTTTCGATGTGAACATTTTCCAAAAGTCAGATGGGTTATCCACCGTGATGGTTGTGTGCTTTGATTTTCTACAGACATTATAACATATTGTCGCTTTTCTACGAAAACCTCGTAAGTGCAGCTAACAACAAGCTGCAGTTACGAGGTTTTCGTAGAAAAACAGGGATATATATATTTTACACAGAGCCTGAAACCATGCTAACTGACCAGTTTTGATCATGTTTGTAAACCCTAGTAGCTCCCTTTTTACATGGCAGTGCACATTTGTTAAATCCATTAATTAGAAGTGGAAGGTATAGTGAATAGTTAACAGTTACCTTTTCTCTTTATGATCATTGCTCTCCTGACTTTTACATTCTCATATATCATACAACCCTTTACTCCAGGTGTAAATATATTTGTGTGAAAGTTAATGAAGTTGATCAGGATTTAATCTTTTCCCAAACAAGACCTTGTTTTGATGTCCCTAACTGAAAAGGTTCGGGAAAACATTGAGACCAAAGAAAAAAATGCTGATAATCAGCATTTTCTCTTTTTGCGTCAATATTTCTGTGCTATATTGTACATAATATTATTCTTATCTTAATCTGCACCCATTTTGTCATCTGCAGCAGCTTTCAAATTAGACTAGTCGTCTGTCTATGGACTAAAAATATCTAATTGTCTATTTTCAGATCTGGAGAACAACCCAGAGTATTTAAGGATGATATCGGACGCGGAGCAGACCGGTCAGCGTCGACGATCAGCTGAAACTACAAACACTCCGATCGAGGGTTTTAGAGATGGTCCTGAAGGCGAGGAATTCTTGAACAAAGTGTGTAAATTTGAACTCATTTCTCGGGGCAAAAACTCTCAATCAACCAGAGAATCCAATCGTAAAAGCTCTGGTAAATTGAACATATCTTCACCTGATGCAAAATCAGGTCGGAGATCCGGTGAAAATTTTGGACAAGTTCAGAATTATGCAGGAGAGAAGCTATTCACAAAAGATACAGCCACAACGAGAGTATCTGCGAGTGTGTTAACCCCACCTAAAGTGGCACCAAAACCAGACTTGTCACCAAACCAGGATGTTAATGCTAACTCTATAGGAAGCTTCGGTAGTGTGTCTCGTAGAAAATCTAATGAATCTAGAAACTCTGGTTCAAGTTTCAAATCTAGGTCATCTGCTAAAAGTACAGAGAGTCCTGTTTATTCACCGAGAGACTCGAACGCCAGTGCTTCCTCTTCTAATGTATTCTTTAACAGTTTAGTGTCACCTGTCAGAAAGACAGAGCTAGCACCATCCCCGTTCTACACTCCAGCTAAATCTCCAGGCACACCAACATCACCACTGGGTCAATCATCATCTCCGAAATCACCTGCGGTTGTGAAAACTCCAATATTAGAGTCACCAAAACTAACTGTAGATCTAGCACCAAGTGCACAAACTGACAAAACATCAGTATCAACACCTACCAAGGTGAATGGTATTGCTAATGGGAAGGATTTTCTGACTGTGGAGGACTCTGATTCATCTAGCAGTAGAAATACATTTGATGGAATTGACTTTGACTTTAATGAACTCACTGAAAGTCAGAAAGATTTGACATTAAAACATAGAGAAGTTGTAGCTGAAAGAAAACAAGACCAAGAGATGGAGAGATTAGAAAGATTAAGGTTGGAAGAAATTCTGAACATGTGCGCAGAATATGAAAAACAAATAGAATCTGAGAAGACGAGCATAATAAGGCATCAGCAGTCATTTGCTACAGACTTTAAAACAGCAGATCAGAATACACCCCCTATACCACCTTTACCACTGCAGTATCAGCATTTGTCTAAAAGCTCAAACTACAACCAAAACCAGGCCTCACCAAACACTCCTACATCTAGCTCTACAAACAGTTTAGACTCACCAAAGAGGATAGTTTCCACTTCAAACTCAATTTCTTCCTCTCCAAGGGACAGTGAAGCCATTAAACCACCCAGTGAACTATTCCGAACTTCAGAACCTCCAAAGAATCTAGATTTTGATACCCAGTCACTAGACAGGAGGGACAGTCAGAAGGGTGAACAACGAAGTTCCATGACCAACAAAATCATGACGAACGGATCCTTAACCATGCTGTCATCCCCTACTAACCCACATAAAGACTTCATGCATGGATTCCAAATAAGGAAATGTGGTTCTAATTCATCGAATTCAGAAGATGAATCACTCTGTGGAAGTTCGGAAGATACTGGTACTATAAAAAGGAGACCAAACTCAAACCAAAGTCTTGGAGCTGAAAGACCAAAGAGTCCACGGACTTCACCTAGAAGTCCTCCAACTGTTACTAAATATAGCAGCCAATCAGTGAATCCAAGCTGGCAAACTGACCAATCACATCAATCTTTATCTTCATCTTTATCACCAACATTTACATCATCTAATACAAAGACAACAACATTATCTCCATTATCAAAATCATCGCATGATCAATATAGCGCTATGGAAGATGATTTCATGAAACAGTTTAAGGTAGAACCGCTAAGGTTGACCAAAGTTAGTATGAAACATGAAGAAGATATCCCTTATATGGATCAGGATCAGGATGATGTTAAACATGCTTCAACATATAGTGAACCTGAATGTGATCTGCAGCTAAATGAGGACAGAGTTAGGCAATTAGAACTACAGGAGGATAAAGTTAGGCAGTCAGAATCTAAGGATTTACCTAGTGCTAGTGGTGGATTACCTAACCATGGACATAATGATGCAAAAGATAGTGATACTAGAAATATAAGAAGTGAGAGTGATATACAAAATAATGGTGCTATACATTCAAATGTAGAAATAGATATAAATGGTGGTTATTCCTATAGCTTTAAGAAGTCAGGAACAGCTCACCATGACTATGTTAACCTAATACATGGATCTCACATATCGGATTCTAACCAACGAAATTCTGGTGCATCAAACTCTGGCACATCAATGAATGATCCGACATTGTCAGGTGGTCATATAGTCAGAGTAACGACTTCCACATCACCCCAGTCTTCCAAATCGTCGAGTATTGAGAATGTGACGCCGATAAACAGTGATAACGAGTTCAGTCTTCCAGTGATCGTGAAGGATGGTTCCCGGCCATCATCGTCCTCAACAGGGTCCACAGTGGAGTCGAGTGAGTGTAGCTGGGGAACCATAGATGTAAGTTTTATTACTGCAGGTAATCGTGTGACACAATACTTTCAATATTTTTCAATCGTTATGTTAATATATTACCAATTTGAAAAAGATTTGAAGCAGAGAAGGTGGGGAAAGCCAGCGTTTGGTGAATGCAAGAGATCTTTCAAACAGCGCCTGATAAAATAGTTATTGATGACCCACCAGAATTTTGGTGGGTCATCAATAACTTTTTTATCAGGTCTTTTTATGCTCCCCGAAAAAATTTTGGGGGAGCATATAGTCGCCATGCTGTCCGTCCGTCCGTCCACAGCCAGATCTCAGCAACCCTTGGACCAAACTCAATGAAACTTCACATGTGAACTCCCTGGGATAATACCTAGGGACATTTTTCTCCGTTTCTTAATTTGAGGCTGCGTCATGGAAAAAGGGGCCTTAGTGTAAAAATTAGATTTTCTCTAATTTCTCTTCATCTAATGGGGAGAATTTAATGAAATCTTGTACTTATGTAATAAAAAGGATGTTCTAGACCATATTCTATGAATAATGTGTGTACAAAAAAGCTGTCGTGGGAAAAGGGGGCTTAATGTATGATAGTTTTTATTTTGTGACAAACACTTATTCGGGGAGCATAATCCGTCTGTGACACTCTTGTTTAAAGATGTACCAAATCAAGAATACTCCTGGTTCCCCCTCCTCTTCTCTGCTTCTAACTATTTTCAAATAGCAGAATTGATGAAGATTTTCTGCAATTGTTTTGTTGTTGCGTCACATGATTGCCTGCTTTGATTACATTTTTCCTTTCTGAAATGGTAGAAACTTACACTCTGATTGTTCCAATTCAACTCTTTTACCATTGCAACATTGTAGGATGGTCCAAGTTGAAATGTGCTGCAGACAACAAAATGGATGTTAATTAACCCTTTCCGGAATAAAACCGAGTTTTGACATACCTAATAGGAAAGGTTTCGGAAAACATTGTCACAAAAAAGAAACTGCTGATAACCAGCAGTTTCTCCTTTTGTCTCAATATTTTCGGTGCTATATTGTACACAAATTCCTTCCTTTTGGGCATCAATTTCGTCGTCTACAGCAGCTTTTGAATTGGAACACCCTTAAATTCTGTTGTTTGGGAAAGAGTTAAGGTACAGTTTGTGAAAACTACAGCATAGAAAATTTTGAGACAAAAGAAAAAAAGCTGCTGCTGCAGAAGACAAAATGCATGTTGATACAGAAAGGGTTTGCTGACATTTTTGTCAAGAAAATATTGCATTTTCTCCTTCTGCTTCACTGAAAATATTTTCTGAAGCCTTTTGTAAGAGGTATGTCAAAAGCTGGATATGGAGAAAAAAAGTTAACTTTACTCTCTTTGGATAAAGAAAGGGAGATAAGCAGACAAGATATTTTATCAACTGAACTTTGATTATCTTTCTTAGTAAAATTAAAATCGTGTGCCTCTAATGCTCAATTAACCCTTTTCCCTAGCTAGACCTGGTTTTGATGTCCTTTATATAAAGCTAAAGAAAACATTGAGGCAATAAAAGTAATTGCTATTGTTTCAATCCTACTAGACTGCTTTTTCTCTCTGCAGACCTTATTGTCTTAATTTTGTCCTCTTCATTAATGGTTTTAACTTCAGAAAAATAAGAATATATTGTCTTGGAAAGGATTAAACTTAACTTGACAATCTTGTTGTTGTATGATACATGTGATGATCCAAACATAGTGGGGAATGAAGCAGTGTTTTCTTAACCCTTTCCCAAACAACAAAATTTAAGGGTTGTCCAATTTTGAAAGCTGCTGCAGACGACAAAATGGGTGTTGATAAAGATATGATTGTGTACAAAATTACATAGAAAATATTGAGGTAAAAGGAGAAAATGCTGACCATCAGCATTTTTAGGTCACCTGACCGAAGGTCATGGTGACCTATTGCGACCGTGTTTCGTCCGTCGTCGTGCGTCGTCCGTCGTGCGCCGTGCGTTAACTTTTAACATTTTCGACTTCTTCTTGAGAACCATTGGATGGATTACAACCAAACTTGGCAGGGAGCATCCTCATGGGAAGCCGCTTCAGATTTGTACAAATCATGGATTTATCTCCCTTTGGGGCCCCATAAGGGGCCTAAAAGGGGTTAAATAGGGTACATCTTAAAAAATCTTCTTCTCATGAACCGGCTGTTGGATTGGATTCACATTTGGTATTTAGAGTCTTTGGGGCAAGGACAACAAAGTTTGTACAAGAGAAAAAAATCCGTCCAGAAATGGCCGTGCTGGGGAGGGGGGATGGGATGGGGGGTCGCATTATTAGTTTACTTAACATTTTCAGCTTCTTCTTGAGAACTATTGGATGGATTACAACCAAACTTAGCAGGAAGCATCCTAAAATAGAAAGCCGCTTCAGATTTTGTACAATTCATGGAGTTATCTCCCTTTGGGGCCCCATAAAGGGCCTAAAAGGGGTTAAATAGGGTACATCTTAAAAAATCTACTTCTCATGAACAGGCTGTTGGATTGGATTCACATTTGGTATTTAGAGTCTTTAGGGCAAGGACAACAAAGTTTGTACTAGAGAAAAAAATCCGTACAGAAATGGCCGTGCTGGGGATGGGAAATGGGAGGGGGTCGCGTTATTAGTAAACTTAACATTTTCGACCTCTTATTAAGAACCATTGGATGGATTTCAACCAACCTTGGCAGGAAGCATCCTAAAATAGAAAGCTGCTTCAGATTTTGTACAAATCATGGAGTTATCTTCCTTTTGGGTCCCATAAAGGGCCAAAAAGGGGGTAAATAGGGTACATCTTAAAAAATCTTCTACTCATGAACTAGCTGTTGCATTGGATACACATTTGGAAGTTGAAGTCTTTAGGGCAAGGACTACAAAGTTTGTACAAGAGAAAAAAATCTGTCAATAAATGGTCCTGCTGGGGATGGGGGATGGGAGGGGTTTGCATTATTACTTAACTTTGAACATTTTCTACTTCTTTTAGAGAATCATTGGATAGATTTCTACCAAACTTGGCAGGAAGCACCCCATTGGAAAGCCGCTTCAGATTTTTAGGTCACCTGACCAAAGGTCATGGTGACCTATTGCGACCGTGTTTCGTCCGTCATCGTGCGTTGTCCGTCATGCATTAACTTTTAACATTTTCGACTTCTTCTTGAGAACCATTGGACGGATTACAACCAAACTTGGCAGGGAGCATCCCCATGGGAAGCCGCTTCAGATTTGTATGAATCATGGAGTTATCTCCCTTTGGGGCCCCTTATAGGGGCCAAAAAGTGCTAAATATGGTACATCTTTAAAAATCTTCTTCTCATGAACAGGCTGTTGGATTGGATTCATATTTAGTATTTAGAGTCTTTAGGACAATGACTACAAAGTTTGTACAAAAAAAAATCTGTTAAGAAATGGTTGCGCTGGGGAGGGGTTTGGGGGGTGGGGTCGCTTTATTAGTTCATTTTCATTTTCTACTTTTTCTTGAGAATCAATGGACGGATTTCAACTAAACTTGTCAGGGAGCATCCCCCATGGGAAGCTGCTTCAGATTTTTTACAAATCATGGAGTTATCTCCCTTTTGGGCCCCATTAAGGGTCAAAAAGGGGCTAAATAGGGTACATCTTAAAAAGTCTTCTTCTCATGAACCGGATGTTGGATTTGATTCACATTTGGTATATAGAGTTTTTGGGGCAAGGACTACAAAGTTTGTACAAAAGAAAAATATCCCTCAAGAAATGGCCATGCTGTGGTGGGGGTTGAGTGGGGGTGGGGTTGGGGTGTCGTGTCATTGCCAAGAGGTTACCCAGTAGTGGTACCTCTTTCATCAAGAGGTTGCCCAATAGTGGTGCCTCTTTCAAGAGTTCATCCAACAGTGGTGGCACTCTCAAGAGTTCATCCAACAGTGGTGGCTCTTTCAAGAGTTCATCCAACAGTGGTGGCTCTCCCAAGAGTTCATCCAACAGTGGTGACTCTTTCCTGAAACTTGAGCAGTGCCATAATGCTTCAACAAGATTTTCTCTCAAAATTCTAGTGATACAAATTCCTTATATTGCTCATATTATGCATTTATCTCATTTATTCTCCATTCCTTACTTAAATGTACTCCACTACATATTAATGATATTTTTCCTGTACATAGGCTATGTGTTAGAATTACTTACTGAATCAGATTTTCATAGAAATCATTAATTATCAAATTTAGTATGATTACAATTTACTTTTACATTTTTTTTTAAAGCTGACCTTTACTGGATATGCAGAACCTACTCTTTATACCATTAAGTGTCTCAAGAATGTTCTGTCTTTTTTCTTTGAACCTATGTAACCTTGAATGCTTTGAATGTTATTAAACGCTTTCCTGAACAGCAAAATTTTTACTGCAGTAACAAAATTGATGTTAATATAGAGAAGACTTTTGTACAATATACGGTAATTCTAAAAAATATTTAGGTACAGTCATGGCAAAGACCGTCGGACCGGCAGACATGTCTGATGAAAATTCCCTGGGTCTGGTGATTTTTTGGCTACTGTCAGTCCAACAGTCTGATGTAAATTTTGATCTGTAAGATAGTGGATTATAGTTCGGTCTGACAAAATTTTATTCAGTCTGACAGATTATTTGGTACTGTCAGACCGAATGTCTGACAAAGATTTCTGGTTCTTGGCCATGTCTGAAGGTATACAACCCATCATTAGCACCAAAGTGCCAGAGGCGAAATTTGAAAAGTGCCATTAATTGCTAAACTGGGTAACATTTCCATTCCAAATACAAACATAAGCATTTTGAAGGGTTTAGAATTATGAATGTATGCATACTTATGGAAATATTTGACAAAAATGTTCAAAATTACCTCCCTTGCATATGAATATAGAGTTAAATAATATTTATAAATTATTTTCTTATTGAAGCATAATCTTGAAATCCAGCGCGGTGAATCAACTTATGTGAAGTGTATTTACAAGTGTGTGTGTAATTTGATACATTTTGTAAGGCTAGAAAGTGGAGTTTTTAATGATGGGCTATATACCTTTAGCCAAACAACGAAAATGCTGATTATCAGCATTTTTATGCTTCCTGAAAAAAAAATTCTGGGGAGCATATCGTCGGTGTAAATGCAAAACCTTTTATGTCGTTTTTTGCGATTTTCAAAATACAAACTTGTGTGCCCAGTTACGATAATTCTTGCAGGTTTTGAGATAATTTTACTATTCGGTATTAATGACACATAATTTGTGAACAATATGTCCAAATTTCAAGTAAAACATTTCACTTTGGGAAAAGTTATTACACTTTTTTCCCTCCCCTTTAAAATTTTCCAAAATCGAGATACGAGGTTTCACATTTACAACGACGATATATAGTCGCTACGCTGTCAGTCAGTCTGTCCTTCTGTCTGTCCGTCGACAGGGAAATCTCAGCAACCCTTGGACCAAATTCAATGAAACTTCACATGTGAACTCCCTGGAATATTTCCAAGAGACCTATTTCTCTGCTCTCAGTTTGAAGCTGCATCACAGAAAAGGGTGCCTTGAAATTAGTAACAATCACTTATTCAGGGAGCAAAATCTGTCTATGACTGCTCTTGTCTTCTTTTGTCTCATTGTTTTCCCAACTATTATATGTTATGGACGTCAAAAACAGGACTTGTTCGGAAATGGTCAAATACTTCCGGTTCAGAGAGGAAAATACAGGCAATTTTAAAATAAATGGACTAATCCTAGAATTATTTAAGCCCCCTCAACCTTCTAAAAAAGCGGGGTATATTGTTTTGCATTTGTCTGCCGGCTGGTAGGTTAGTTAATTGGTCCGTAGACTACTTTTGTTCAAACCATAACTCAAAAGGTATGCAAGGTAAAATTTTGAAACTTAATAGGTTGATAGATCTTACTAATGAGAAGAGAAGCACACAAGAACCTTAAAGTGACATTTCACATTTATTCCATTTTTTAAAAGTATGTCTCGATGCAAAGATTGTTTATTCTAATGCGTAGAAATGCTATCAGTTTTTTGAAGTTGCTATTTATAAGCGAAAAATATGCCTTTAAAGTTGAGACAGAAATGGCAAATTCTATATAAATCTGAATTGTTGTCCACAACAATTTGTTTAATTTTATCACAGAAATATACATTTCTCGTAAACGGTTCAATATTTTGGCTTTAAATTTTCATGCTTTTCATAAGAAAATATTATGCTCTTCCAGATAGAATAAAAGTAACATTAATTTATGTAATAATAATTGTGAAATGTCACTTTAACTACGATAATTATAATTATAGTTATTACCCTTTTTTGATTTTCAAAATTAATATTTGTCTGGAGCCTAACTTTTTTCAAATATGTATTTTTATAAGTACTACAATTTACCATTAAACTGCTTCAATTGCCAGACAGCTATATAAAGAGTTGGTCCTTAGGGGGCTGTACATGTTTTACATACATCTGTAGTTTATTACATTTCTTATTTCATAACATTCACCAGGTTCTTCTTTATTTTCAGGTTAAAGTGTACCCACACAAACTCATCAACAGTGAATTTGTTTGATATTATCTAAATCCTCATATTTAATGTGTACCTAAGACAATGAAAAGTGATTTTACGGGTATAAGAAAGAAATGTGTATGTGAACAAAAAGTGTTGTAGGATAATGAGGACAATATTATTGTGAATCATTGATTTATTGTGTACATGTTTGTGAATAGTGATGAAATTGAATTCTAATGTGAACAATGATTGTCACATGTTGATAGTGAATACTTATCATTTATGTGTATATAACCAATACTTTTAAGCCTGGAATTAAGACAATAGACCTATGATTGCTTAATTGTGTATAGTTGTGTCTAAAAAAAGTCATTGAAATACTTTATGAGTGATAGTTAAGCAGCAAGTTTAGAACAAAACTGACAAATAGGGGATAGCCAATTCACAAATACATCATTATAAACAGAGAAAGATTACATTTTACTAAAGGTATAGTAATTTTCTCAGTTTTTGAACATTTGAAGCATTCAGGTTCAATATCTTGCAAGTCTGGTATGGGAATATCATAAGGTGATAAAGATCACCTTTCTGTTACTATTAGATAAACAAATGATAATGCAATTCATCTGCAATTGTTATTAAATGTTTCAAATTGGAAAGCAGCCAGTGATTTGGTTATATATATTTAGCTATATATGTATAATGAGGAGTGGTGCAAGTAAGCCACAAAAGCATCATTAGGTGCACTGATCACCATGATATAACCATAGATGTTGAAAGTGATCAAAGACCTCAAACACAAATAGCCATGATGATACAAAGTTTGAGGGGTGTATAGGAATCACACTGTTTTCCTCCATATATGCTCAGTAAGGGTGTTGTGGTAGTACTGGTTTGAGAAACAACAGGAATCCATGAGTAGGTGCTCCAGCCACTGCGATATGGCCCTGGCAGTTGAAAATGGCGTAAAACCCCTATAAACTCACACTTATTCCTCCATATGTTATATTTTAAGCTCAAATTCTCCATGACATCTTGATTGAGTTTGATACTGGTTTTTGGTTAAGAAGTAGGTGATGATGCAAATTTTAGTATTAGATAGGCCCTAGTGAAAGTTATATTTTATGAAATCCCTTTGTCTAAGGATTTTTACCATGGCAAACTTTGGCACTGACTTATAAGTATGACCAAAGCACAAAACACACACATACTCACACAAAAAACAACAAGAACCAAAAGCTAAACAGAGGGTTATAGGCAAGTAAAGATTCAAATTGTGTTGCTTATAATTAGATTAAAAAAGCAATATTGGAAGAAAATAGACACCTGTTTTATATACACACTTACTACTTGTGTCTTTCAGATAATGCCTAGAAGGAAGGGTTGGAAGAAGGCTAAAGCTAAGGAGCAGATGCACAGGGATAAACAAGGACAGCACCCTTGCAAAATCAGTGATCTGGAAACACCCCCATTGTATCATGACACATCACAGAGCTCCATCAGTAGCGCTGCTATCCCTGCCAAGAGGTTACCCAGTAGTGGTACCTCTTTCACTAAGAGGTTGCCCAATAGTGGTACCTCTTTCAAAAGTCCATCCAACAGTGGTGGCACTCTCAAGAGTTCATCCAACAGTGGTGGCTCTTTCAAGAGTTCATCCAACAGTGGTGGCTCTCCCAAGAGTTCATCCAACAGTGGTGACTCTTTCCTGAAACTTGCACAGAATCACAATGTTTCAACAAGCTCATTTGCCAAAGCGGTACAAACAAACTTTGAAATTAATTCCTCATGTGAAAATATGTATGAAAGAATTGCTGAAAATGTTGTGAAATCAACAACAGAAGTCAGCCATGTGATGAACAAGCCACAATCAAATACAAATCAAGGCTATTTGCGAAGCAGTAATACAACAACAAAAAGATCATTTGGTACATACCATCAAGCAAGTGAGTGTTTTCCCATTTTTTCAAGAGGGATGCAGTGCACATGTAATGCATTAATGTCACTTATTGTACATTCTTCATTGAAATGTTTTCCACTACCTATTGATGATATCCTTTTTTCTGGTGATGAGTTATTCAGAATTAGAATTGCTGAACTTCAGTCAACAGAGAGTTATATATCTAAAATGCTTCTTTTTAATGAACTACCTGATCAGGTTCTCAAAGAAAGCATCAATTATCAAGTGTTGTATCATCAGGTTATATATGGCACTGTGATTCCCAGTATCCAAGATGAAAGTTCGAATTGTATGAATTTGAAGGAGGGCATTACAAACCTTTTAGAAAATCACTCTATGGGTCTGATAATTGTAGGAGGACTTTGCTCAAGCATTTTTCTAGATAATGATAATTATCTTGGACTATTTGACTCTCATCCACATGGATTTGATGGGTTATCTTCTTGTGATGGCAAGGCTATTCATTTCCTTTTTGAAAATATTGATCAGCTGACAAATTTCCTGTTTTCTTTCTACCACAGTTGCAACATTTCAATGGAGACTCAGTTTGAAATTCAACCAGTCACAATAATTAGACTTATGGCTATGAGTAATGAAGTTAATCTGACTGTTCATACGACACCGAACACCAATGAAAGAAAATCCTTATTAGATAGATATTTTGATGACCAGCTTAAAAAGCAGGAAATTCATCAAAAAATGCATGGAGAATGTGTTATTCCAAAGACTAACAAAAAGGAGTATATGAAAGAGTACATGAGAAAACGGCGACAAAGATCTGAAATAAGAGATAACGACAGAAAAAGTACATTAAAAAGTATGAACAAAGCAAGAGTAAACAAACAATTTAGAGACAAGGAACTGCAAAGTGAAAGAGCTGGTAGGAAAAGTTCTGAAACAAGAAATAAAAACAGAAAAAGTACATTAAAAAGTATGAACAAAGCAAGAGTAAACAAAGAATTTAGAGACAAGGAACTGCAAAGTAAAAGAGCTGGTAGGGAAAGTTCTGAAACAAGAAATAAAGACAGAAAAAGTGCATTAAAAAGCAAAAGCAAAGCAAGATTGAACAAAGAATTTAGAGACAAGGAACTGCAAAGTAAAAGAGCCGATAGGGAAAGTTCGGAAACAAGAAATAAAAACAGAAAAAGTACATTAAAAAGTATGAACAAAGCAAGAAAAAACAAAGATTTCTGTAATAAAGAAATAAAATCAAAACGTAGTACCAGACTGAATCCATTTCAATTGGAACGAGAAAGAGTTTTAAAAAAAGAAAGCAGAAAGAGACACCATGAATTTGAAAAACAGCATGATGCTATCACAAAGGCAGCTAAAAGAAAAGCACCAGAATTTTGTGAACATGAAGCATTACTTGCTAAGAGAAGGTGTTTTGGAAATAGTTTGAATCAATGCATATCAAACTTTCATGCAAAAGCTGCACAAGGTCCCATTTATGTGTGTACTTGTTGCCATCAAACATGGTTTCCTAAAAGTGTTGTTCAACTCAATAGAATGAACATAAGTAAACAAAGTGAAGCATTTTGTACAGGTTTGAAATCTGTAAACAATGAAGAATGGTTGTGCAATACATGTCTAGCATCATTGAAAGAAGAAAAAGTTCCTCGGTTTTCTGTGAAAAACGGCATGAAATGGCCAGACAAACCTGAAGTTATGAATTTGCATTCTCTTGAAGAAAGACTTATTTCACAGAGGATACCATTCATTCAAATAAGAGAACTGCCTAGAGGAGGACAATTATCTGCAAAGGGAAACATTGTGAATGTTCCAGTTGACATTCAGCCCACTGTAAATGCACTGCCTAGACAATTAGATGAACATGTTACAATTGCAGTGAAATTGAAAAAGAGATTGTCACACAAGTCTGCCTGTTTTACTGAAAATGTCCGTCCCAATAAAGTAATGGATGCACTGAAATGGCTTCTTGAAACTAGTGAGTTATACAAGAATGCAGGAATCACAATTGACAATTGTTGGAAAGACAATATTCAAAATAATCTGAGTGAGGCTGTGAGAGAATTAACAGGAAACATTGAAGCTACTGATGTCCATCAAGTTGAATCTGCTCATGATGATTTCTCTGAAGTCAATGATGATGAATGTATACAGGGTAATTCTGATACTTTAGTTGATGATGCCAATACTGATACAAATAAAGTATATGTTTTTGCGCCAGGTGAGAATCAGAGACCTCTTAGTCTGTATGAGGATAAAAATGCTGAATATCTATGTTTCCCATCAATATTCTGTGGTAAAACAAGAACAGAAAACAAGGACAGGTCTGTGCCAGTACATTATAGTGACATTGCAAAATGGGAATTAAGGAGTGTTGATAGAAGAGCAGCAGAATCTGTTCCAAACATTTTCTTTAAATTGAAGAAAATACAAGCAAAGCAAGTTAGTGACAAAGTTAATTTGGCAGTACGCCGTTGCAAAACTGAAGGTAAAAAAGTAACTGCTGGTCAGGTTAGAAATCCATCTACAATGTCAGAAATAGTCAGATTGAATGAGGGTTATTATATCTTCAGAACTCTTCGAAATTCCCCAGCATATCTGTCAACCAAGAAGAAAGATGTATTTGCTATGATTAGACAGCTTGGTCTACCGACTTGGTTCATATCGCTATCATCGGCTGATACCAGATGGCTAGATCTGCTAAAGACTTTGGCACAATTGGATGGTAAAATTCTATCGGACAGTGAAGTAGGTTCATTAGACTGGAACACGAAAACTAAGCTAGTTCAAAAGGACCCAGTTACTTGTGCAAGGTTTTTCGAAAACCGTGTTCAACTTTTTCTTAATACAGTCTTGAAAAGTTACCACAATCCTTTGGGAAAAGTAAATGATATGTTTCGTCGGGTAGAATTTCAAAATCGAGGCTCCCCGCACATACACATGCTTGTATGGACGAATGATGCACCAAAGTATCAAAAAGACATGGAACAGGAATTAATAGCATATGTTGATAGATATGTGACATGTTCAATAGAATCTGATGATCCTGAACTTAAACATTTTATTGACCTCCAAGTACACAAACATTCAAAGACCTGCAAAAAAGCTGGTAAAGCAATATGCCGATTCGGGTTTCCATTACCGCCATTATCAAAAACAATGATTCTTGAACCTCTAGACAATGATGTTGACGCATACAAGAAGAAATACTCTGAGATACAAAAAACTATGAATGATTATAAAGATGGTTGTGATCTGGACTTTGATTCATTCCTTACAGACGTGTTAAAAATGTCAGAAGATGAATATATTAAATGCATAAGAGCTTCTCTTAAAGGCCCCAAGGTATTTCTTAAAAGGCGACCATCAGAAATGCGTGTCAACTACTACAATTCAGCAATACTAAAAGCTTGGCAGGCAAACTTAGACATTCAGTTTGTGCTTGATCCCTATGCATGTGCAACATACATTGTTTCCTATATAAGCAAATCGCAAAGAGGTATAAGTGCTATGCTTGAAAAGGCTTCACAGGAAGCAGTTGAAGGAAATATGGATCTAAAACGTCAGGTTAGACATATTGGAAACAAATTCTTGAACTTTGTTGAAGTTAGTGCACAAGAAGCTAGCTATTTAATCCTTCAAATGCCACTGACTCAAGCTACGAGAGATGTTGTCTTTATCAATACTTCTCCTCCAGATCAAAGAGTATTTTTGCTGAAAAATGAAGATTACTTGAAAGATCTACCAGCAGATTCTACAGATATTCAAGCAGACAACATGATACAACGATATGCTAAAAGACCAAAGCAACTTGAAAACTGGTGTCTAGCTGATGTTGTGGCCGAACTTGAAGTGACTTTTCCTGAAGAAATGAAAAAGATCTCACCTGATGAAGTAAACGATGATGATTTACAAGAAGACTTGGATGAGAAAGATTTTTCACAAAATGACATTTTAGTTACTCTGAAGAATGGGATTAAAATCAGAAAGAGAAAGAACAAACGTGTCATTCGATATGTAGGTTACAGTAGAAAGACAAATTCTGAGAATTATTTCAGAGAAAGAATTCTTTTATTTCTTCCTTGGCGAAATGAACACAATGACATTTCGGGTGGTTTTGACACTTATGAACAGCACTATAATAACAAAGCTAATCAGATTAAAGCCAAGCAAAAGCAGTATGAACATCTGTTAGAGGAACTGCAAACTGCTCAACAACTTGCTGAAAATGAAATTAATGAGTTTGACGAAGTTGCTCCAAACACTGAACATATTGAAACTGAAGATGCAGATGCAGGTATCATACCATCTGAAGAATTCATTCATTTCAATCCTGATGCACACTGTCACAGAAATTATGATATTGGCCCAGAAATTGGATTACCAAGTAAATCTGCAGACATAGAAACATCTTCAATACGCATTCCTGAAAGCCAGTATCATCATTTGTTAAGATGTTTAAATTCGAAACAAAGAGAATTCCATGATCATGTTACAAAATGGTTGCAACACAAGGAAGAGCCATTGTTTGCGTTTCTGACTGGTGGTGCTGGTACAGGGAAGTCTGTTGTCATAGATGCTCTTTATCAGACTTTACACAGATTATTGTGCTCAGATGAAGGAGAGAACCCCGATGATATCAGAATATTACTCTGTGCTTACACTGGGAAGGCAGCATACAATATTAATGGAACAACTATTGCATCAGCATTACATAGGAAAATGTACCAAACACAACAGAGCATGCAGGCTGATGAGTTAAACACATTCAGAACAAAGTATCGCAATCTGTCAATTGTCATTGTAGACGAGGTTTCAATGGTTGGAAATAAAATGCTTTTATTTATAAATGAAAGGCTACAACTATTGACTGGTAGGAAACAAGATTTTGGTGGTATAAGCGTAATTGCTGTGGGAGATTTATATCAGCTGTCTCCTGTTGGTGACTCTTGGATATTTAAAGACTTGGCATGCCCTGGTCAAGGATTAGCCAAAAATCTCTGGAAAGAACACTTCAAAATGTTTGAATTAACAGAAATCATGAGACAGAAAGACGATGTTGAATTCGCAGAGCTTTTGAACAGATTGCGTCACAATGCCATTACCCTTCAAGATAAAGAGGAAATTATGAAGCGTAAAATTTTGCCAGGATCACCAGACTATCCTGTATCTGCCCCCCATTTGTTCATAGAAAACAGATTTGTTGATGATTTCAATAGCAAACATATACAGAATCTTGCAACAGAAAAGGTAACTGTTAAAGCAGATACAGACATTTTGTCACAAACCAAGCTTTCAAATGATGTGAAAAGGCGATTGATTGAATCCTTGCCAGACAACCAAACTCATACTGGTCAACTGAGAAGTAAGCTTACAATTGCTGTAAACATGATGTACGACATATCACTTAATGTTAACGTTAGTGATGGATTAACTAATGGTGCTACCTGCATTGCAAAACACATAGAATACAGAGATTCAAATGTCAGACCAGCTATTGTGTGGGTAGAGTTTTCAGACCACAAAGTTGGAACGTTGACACGAAATCAGTACAGTCATATGTTCCATGAACATGTGGAGAAATGTTGGACACCAATATTTGAAGTGAAAAGAAATTTCGTTTTCAACAGAAAAACCTATGAAAGAGTGCAGTTTCCACTACAACCATCAGCTGCAAAAACTGTTCATAAGGCACAAGGTGCTACTCTGGAAAAAGTTGTGATCAGTTTATCACAGACAAAACCACGTAAAATACCACATATACATTATGTTGCACTATCCAGAGTGAAATCATTAGAACAACTACATATCTTAGATTTCAATGAATCCAGTCTTTCAAAAGATAGCAATGTTGATGGTGAAATGATGCGACTGAGAGATAATGAATTACAACTCTGTTTCCGGCCTCTTTATACACTACATGCTGAACTGAAATGCCTTTTCAACAATGCAAGGTCGTTGAACAAGCACTTTAAGGAAATCCAGTCAAACCAACATGTTCTTGCTTCGGATATAATTGGTATTGCCGAATCTCGTCTATGTGCTACAGACACTGATGACAGTTTATATCTAGATGGGTTTAACATTTTTCGCAATGATGCTCTGTCAATTGAAACCAGGCCACATCATGGCATTGTGCTCTATCTCAAAAGCTGTTTACAGATTGAAAAATACCACACATTTACCACTGATGCTGTTGAATTTTCTTTCGTTTCTGTGAATTTATCATCAGGAATTGTTCAGTGCACTGTTTTGTACAAGAGACCATCCTGTCCTTTATCTCAGTTTTATACAATACTGAAGGACAATTTGGTTCCACTTGCAGATAGTAAGCAAAGACTCATAATTATGGGGGATTTCAATGTAGATTTGAATAAACCACAGAAACAGTTTTTGGATTTCATGTTGGCCACATTTGGTTGTAAGCAGGTAATTGAACAGCCAACAACCAAGTCAAAAACGAAGCTGGATCTTGTTTTCTCCAATATTGCACACATAGAAACAGGTGTACTTGAAGCCTATTGGTCAGACCACAACATGGTATACTGCGGTATATGAATGAATTAGTTTAGGCAAATCAGATCAAATTGTCATTGAAGGACAAATGGTAAACCTTGTAAATATGTTTTTTGTGTCTGTATATCCTGCATTGTCGCCCCTGGGCTAGCATAACTAAAATAGTATAATAGATACAGGGTGTTCTCATAGTATGTGTTACCATTTCACATCTTAAGTATGTTCAAATTAAGAAATGTACAGTTGAATGAAATGTCCAATGCAAAAATAGACATGATGAAGTTTTATTTGACAGATAACAATAGTATATTTTCGTTCAGAATTGACACAAATTCAATCTCACTCATATAGCACAGTTTTACAACAAAACGTTCTAAACGACGTCAACCATGTTGCAAAGTGATGTCAACCTGTTTCTTAAAGTTTGTAATGGCCTAATTACATGTGCCCATTGAAATATTCTGTTTTCATAATGGAATGTTATTTAAATTCATCTATGGATATTGCGACATGGTTATACAAACATGCTCTTTCAGATATATCAAAGAAAAAGTTCAAGCGGACAGAGGTCTTGCGAGTGCAAAATCCACACATTATCTGACCTGTTTGAAATCCGTTGTCCAAAATGTTTTCTCAAGCCATGCAATAACTTCCCTGTAAGTGCAGGACATAGCATCATCCTGTCAGAATCAAACGGTATTAAAGTCTGTAGCTTTTCGCCTTAATGCTGGAACATATTTCTTCTTTATTTCATGCCTATAGTGTACTCCATCTAAAATGTCCAAATATTAAATTTTCGTCTTCAATAAAGAAGGGTCAATTTATTACCATTGGACTTGAGGCTACCGATACTATTAAACTGTGCGAATGAAATGATCATTTCAGTCAGAGTTAGATTTTTCTAAGCATCTGTGTTGAGTTTTCATCATCAGGATATTGTTCTTTTATAGATCTGAGGACAATTATTGAAAAATATTTGATAATGCAGTACTGACAATTTTCATGCATGCGTCAATGGGCAGCACCATTTTTGAAATACGACCCAAATTGAATGACGTCAAATAAGACGTCATGACGTCAATATTTTCCCTTATTTTTTGCGCAACACAAAATTTATTATGTACCCTTTATAAACATGTATAGCATGACTATATTGTATGTAAAATCAAAGATTAATGTTTATTTGTAATGGTAACAGATATTATGAAACACCCTGTATGTGATTCTATTTGAAACTTTAGGTGGATGGATCTCATTGGTGAGGAGTTGATAAAGAATTGCAAACAAAATAGCTAAAAAATATCATTTTAAAAAAGGGGGTAGAAAATGCTTTCCTCAGCCAATTTTCTTCTTGTATCTAAATGCTTTCCCAAACCCAAAACCTTTCTGTTAATGTAAAACTTTTTTTCTGTCAGGGACCGCAAAACCAGATACATGATGACGCATGGTGCTCAACAAAACCTTTTGAAATGTAAGTAAGTTATCAAGTTCAATTTTTATTTACCTAAAGAAACCTGAGAAAATTCTGAAAGATTCAGCAGCCGATTCTTGATTCACAGTAGTTGGATTAAAGCCAAAAAGTTTCTACCTTGTGATCAACAAGGGCTGGCCTTTAATCACAAAAAAATTAATCAGACCAACTAAACCTCCAAGTAAGGAAGAGAAGGACACTGACTCATGTGAAGAGTCGGGGGTTCTGCAGATGAATTTGAAGCTGTAGTGGAAAATCATGTAAGTATTGGTAAACCTTAAACACAGTATTCCTGCAAATGATTGTGACTAAGAACATAATGGTGAAAGAAAAAAGGGCAATTTGTTCTTTTCCCATGATGTTTATATAGTCTTAACAATGCATTTAAAATCATAAAAAATGCATTACATATTGGTTTTCATCATGAAATGCTTAAAAATCCCTCTATTTAGTGACCATTTTGAAGAAATTAAGCTGTGGGGTACTTTTGAAGCTGTATGCACATTAATCTGATTTACATGAAGCTGTAGTCGGGTGGATACAGTTTATTGGGCTGGGGAGAACACTGCATGTGAAGAGTATGTAGTACATGCTTATATATTTTTCTGCCCTTTGAACTCAGGTGACCGATAAGGCCCTATGGGCCTCTTGTCTTCATTTGCCTCAATGTTTTCTCATGCCTATTTCCTTAGAACTGTCAAAGCCCGGTCTTGTTTGGGAAAGGGTTAAGCCTTTATGATTATAGCAAAAATCATTATTTTTCACATTTTCCTCACAGAAAGACGAAAAGATGTATAAATGTTTAAAATTCCATTCGTTAGAAATTGTTGTATGCAACAACTTTGATTTTGGATTAATAGTCTTCTATAATATTATTGTTTTGCTGTTTGGGAAAGGGATATATAAAAATGATGTAACATCATCAGTATTATATAGTACTTACAACAGTTTTGATACCCACTTGTGAAACAAGCTGTAAAAAAAGATTATCCTGCAGGAAATGGCCACTTCAGCACAAGTGTGATATTTTATGCTAATCCCATGTTCTGAACAAACAATTGTGTAAGCTCATGGTGATCATGGCATCTGCAATGGATTTCAATTTGGATCAGTCTGTGAGGTTTAGTGCCAGCCTAATTTGCTTTTATCAAGGTTTTACATATGATATATAATCCCCAACTAGAGCTGGGACGGGTAGAAATTTCCTACCCGGGTACCCGTGGTCGTATTACCCGCGGGTTCTCGAGTACCCGATGATTATTCAAAAACACCAATACAATTATCCAAAGATCTTTTTCATCCTGTCACTTGTTTGTTAAACATGGCTTCAAACAATGTTGTATCATCGAAGTCTTCTTTAAAAAAGCGAAGTTTGGCAATTCTTTAGTATTCTGCGAGACAAAGACAAGACTAAATGCAATATTTGAAATACGCAGGTGTGACAAGCAATTTCTTTATAAACCACAATGATTTCTACACAGAGAGATCAAAAATGTAAAAAATACATTCACTCTGCAACATCTTTAAATTTGAAAGAGTCCAATTTTTTATCAAATTGTAATGGTTTTGGGAGTGCCGGGGCATCTAGTGGTCTGGTTCTCACAATCTTTCTTGGAAAAACCCATGGACACAATTGAGAAAAAATATATGTTAAAGCCCGGGCTTCTTGACCTACGCCTAGTTACACGCCTGATCCTGATTCCCCCTAAAACGTACAGATGTTTATGTTTATATTTGGAATGGAAATGTAACACAGTTTAGGAATTAGTGACATTTTTCAAATTTCGCTGCTGGCTCTTTAGTGCTCATTATGGGTCTTCTACCTTAATTAGATCATTTACGAAATCGGATACCGGGTAATGATTTATTACCCGGGTACTGGTGTTACCCGACCCGATACCCGGGTACTCGAGTACTCGTCCCAGCTCTATCCCCAACTGAAGATATTGTTTTGAAACTTTGTGTATATGATTGGGGTCAAAATACTAGTTTGTAGACCATTCAAGTCCCATAACTCTGGCACATGTTAAATCAGACTTTAGGAAGTCCCCCCTAATAAGATTCACATCAGGATATTTTGTGCGACATTGTTAACATTAAAATTTTGTTAGTATCCAAATGTATTTGGCCAACATCATAAACATTTGGCATTGGAATGTTCCACTGCCAAATGTTTATGATGTTTTTCAAATAATTCTGACGCCGCATGACCACAAGCAGCAGCCTATTGACGGTTTCTAATGACAAGTAACAGGAATCTCATTGGGCACAATGGATAATCACGTGATACAATATTTTCAGAAAATCTTCAATAATTTTGTAAATACTGGACCAATTTGAATTCGGTTTAAAGCAGAGAATGTGGACAGACGTCACACATTAGATGGACGTGGTTGATTTTTGAAAAATCAACTGATAAAAAAGTTATTGAAGATAAACCAAAATTTTGGTTTATCTTCAATAACTTTTTTATTAGTTGATTTTTAAAAAAATTACCACCACCATGTTATTCCTGACATTTTTCCACATTCTCTGCTTCAGATCGAATTCAAATTGGTCAAGTGTTGACAAAGTTATTGAAGATTATCGAAAATTCTAAGTCATGTGATTATCCACCGTGTTCTTGTAGCATGTGCTGTCCCACCTGTTGTATTGGCAAACTTTTAAAGCCTCAATTTGTAAGTAGAATTCTGCTATTTTTGGTATAAAAAGTCTAGAATTTTCATTCCCTAAAATCGGTACCCTTCTATTGGGGTCCCCTCTATCGGTTAAGTGGAATCTTAATCCTATTTATAAGGCATAGAAATGGTTAATCCTAATACCTGAACATTTCATCCTTCACACATAAATGGAAAAATGTCATGACCATTTCAACTTAAAGCTTTTGATTTGGCATCTGTGATCTTTTTCAAGGAATAAGGAATGTGTTTCACAAATTGTCTCCGACGATTCTCATGAATACCCACATCTTAGGGTTTGATTTTAAAAGAAATAAGTTTAAGAGTATCGGTATGAACTCTTATCTATAATTCTGCACTAAAGATACAGGTTTGATATTAATTTTGTACATGGATGACGAAAGGGATATTTTTAAGGTTTGATGCAATACTATGGTAAGTGCATATAATGGTTTTATGCACTTACCATAGTTTTATGGTAATTGCTTTATGGTATATATGTTAAAACGAGGGAATGCCTCTTATACAAAATATTCCAAATATAGAAATGGTAAACAAGATAGGTAGACAAATCATACATGGACAATTATTTGGATCGTTGATATGTTAAATACATCGCAGGTGATTTGTTGACGCTTAAACTACAAACTATTTCGTTGTATATGAATCGAGAAGACAGGATAGTTTACACAATTGGATGTTCGTACAACCATGAAGACGCTTCGACTGGTAAATACTGTTATGTGATCTGACATATTTCGTAATAGATCTAGATTCACAAATATTTTATCTCCGCTTTCACAAGTTTTTTCTTACATGAAAATTACCGTAATATTGTTAAAGGAAGACTAATATTGCTAAAGGAAGACTTTCGCTGTTATAATACAATCATGTTTCATCAAATCAGTTTTGTAGATTAATGACAGTATACATGTCTTTTTATTCCCTCATATTGAAAAATCGGGGCCTTTTGTGTTACTTGTGTCTGTATGTCTGTCCGAAATCTTAATATTGGCCTTATCTCTAAAAGTATGCCATTTCGTGGGTATTGGTGTTTCACATGTCTTGTTTTAACATTGTATCAAAAGATCAAGGACCTTAACTTTTTTCCTGTCGTCCATCAGTCTGTGTGTCCATTCATTTTGTCTGTCTGAACCTAATTTGAAATTTGAATGGGAAACCAGTTAAAATGATGTCTTGTTCTTAATCTAAATCATGTTCTTAAAGAATTAAAACATTGATGAAATCATTATACAAAAACGATATTAGACTCCGAGTTTGATAAAAAAGTCTAGGGGAACTCATTGAAAGCAAACATCCTGTTCATAAAAAGATTATCTCAATGTAACAAGTATTTGAAGGGTTTTCAAGAGTTGGCATTTTTTTCGATGAGCAGAATGATATTTGACAGCGACCTCTCACCCCCCCCACCCCACCCCCCACCCCCCCAAATAATGTTTAAGCCTTCTGAAATAGTCCCTTGTAGGCCATGGGCCGAGCCGGCAAATTGTGCCAAAGTGCTTCAGGCTGGAGGGTGAAGGGGAAAACTTGATTTAGTAATTAAGATATTAATGTATAAAGTCATAATCAGGATTGTTTACCTTAAATTATGTGGTCACTAATTAGAAAAACGCGATTTTAGTGTCTTTGAAGATGCCCATAATTGACCAATCAGATGAGAGTATTTAGCCTAAAAAGCTTCAGCCCGGTCCTGAAAAATGGCCACCCCCATATAGGAATGCATCTGTCAAACCTCAAATTTTGATGCAGGTGGACTTATTCCATGCACAGACGTTACATGGACGAAGCTGTACAGTTGCTCAAATGTTTGGGCAACTGTGGATGGTAAAGAAAAAGAAATTGCCTGAGTATTTTGACTTATAGTAACGAAGTTTTACCTGACATTGGGTTCAATCGTCAGTTCTACCAGAAGTACACAAACAGTAAGCGAATTGAATGTGGGGCGAAGCGGAGGGACACTGGACGTCTAAGGTCATCTGAGGACCAACAAGGTGAATGTCAGGTGATTATTGTTTTTAAAGAATTGTGTTTAGCAGGGGTCCATAGAAATACCGGAACGCACAGTAATTACCGGAACATTACTAAGGTAGTAGATCTATTTGGGGAAGGGTTCTATGCTTTTCAGTTTATACCAATGGATGATGAAGATCATAATGACTCCTTTTGACGCCCTACAAGATAACAGATTAAGAAAACATTGTGGAAATGAAGAAATTGTCATAAGCAATTTTTCATTGCCCACACTGGTATTACTACACAGACAAAAAAATATAACTTTTCATTCACTTGAAATTGTCGTCTACATCATCTTTGTATTTGGATAAGTAAAATTTTGCTGTCTGCTAGTCTACTGGGTTAAATTAGTAATGTCAATCCTGTGCATTCTGGTAATCACTGTGCGTTTCGGTATTTCTATGGAGCGTTTGCAGTGTCTGAATGTTCAAATATACAGTGATTTCCAGTTTTCGATTAGTAGGACATAATTTGTTTTTTGTACTGTAAAGTAACCTTCATTAGAAAACACGGCTATTTACATTAGGATACCGTAACATGACTATGAAAATGAGAAATGGCAAACCATTTAAAACAAATTTAAAGCTACAAAATATACATACATGTAAACAATTCTTCTTTCATTTTCTTTACAATTATAAGGCCTTTATCCTACTATTTTCTGGCAGTTTGAAGCCCCTAGACCTGGCAGGTAGCCGGGCATGCAGAAGCTATGCCCAATTTTTTTCTTAAATTTTTCAAGTTGAATAAATTTGGTAAATTAACCCTTTCCCAGACAGCAAAAATTTGGACTGATCATGTTTTGAAAAAATGCTACAGATGACAAAATGAATGCTTATAAAGATAGTTTTTATGAGTAATATAGCATAGAATATATTGAAGCAAAACGAGAAAATGCTAATAATGAGCATTTTCTTCTTTGTCTCAATGTTTTCCCAAGCCTTTTATCGGTTTATTTGGTTTAATAAATGAATAAAACATTGAATCATAAATATTTTAATGTCTTTCAGGCTTCTGATTCAAAGGGAAAGGGAAAGTAAAAGCTCTCAAGTTGCTGAAGAAAGATGTGTCATATCAGCATGCCTTCTCCAAATTGGAAAAAAACATCTGTCATTATCTCAAGACCTGAAGGAAGATCTGGAAAAGTTTGTCTGTGAACTGTATGGATGGCCAGGATGTGTCAGGGTCAATGATGTCCGGTACAATTGCTTCAGGTTTGGGTGTACTGGTGATTCAAGCATGCCTCCAAACAGTGATGCCCTTGCTTTACATATGCAAAGAGCAACTTTTCAGGCCCATATATACAGAACATGCATGCTCCAAACGGTGCGGCCCTCTCCGGATGGACATGGGTGGACAATGTTAGAATCACAGCTCTCTTTCAAATGGTCAAGTATACCTGTAGCTCCTAAGGCAGTTCTTCACAGCATTCAATGTGGGTGCATCAAAATGACCTGTGAATCAAGCAAGTGTTTGTGCAAAAAAGCTGGACTACCGTGCACAACAATGTGTCGTTGTGAAAACTACTCAAATCACTCAAATGTTGACCATGAATATTACTCGGATGTTGGCAAAAATGTCGAATTTTCTTAATTTTACACTGAAAATTTTGGGAAAATCCAAATGGTTACATCCCAGTTGGTCTAATCCCATTTCGTCTAATATATAAAAATATTGGATTAGACGAAAAATTCCCATTTCGTCTAATACTTTTTCAGACCTTGTTTCGTGTCCTAAAAATCTGAAATAAAAAGACATTATTGAACAATATAGATCTAGAGGCCTAATACATGCATAAATAAATACATATTAGACAAACTGAGAAAATATTTTAGAAGAAAAGCAAATTTCTTGAAATAAGGATTTTAGACGAAATGGGAAATTTGAATTTTAGACCAAATGGGATTAGACCAACTGGGATGTCCCCAAGTCCCCATCCAAATTAGCCCCCTCAATATTCAGGACAAGGGCTTTAGTCCCCCAATATGAAATTGCTTCCTACAGGCCTGCATTCCCACACGATGACACTTTTTGACACCCCTCAAGATAAAGGCTTTGGAAAATATTGTGGAAAATAAAGAACTTGCTTGTTAAAAGGCAATTTCTTCATTTCTCACAGTGTTTTTTTTTTACACAGAAACACCAAAATGTATTCAATTTCATTCACTTCAAATTGTCGTCTGCAACATTTTTGAATTTGGGCAAGTCTAAAATTCTGTCGTTTGGTAATGGGTTAAATGTTAAAACAACTGTAACATTATAGTTAAAATATGACTGTTAATTACCATCAAAGTTTCTGAACCTTAGACCAATTCAACCATTTCCCAAACAAGACCGGTATATGACGTTTCTATTAGGTAACACTAGGAATAGCCTGGGTCCAGTCGTCAATATACAATTTGGTCTGTAAGATAGCGCATAAAAAATCAATACCCGTTACATATTGCGGCATCCGTTTTTGATCGTGTTGATATTGACGCCTGGGAACAAGCATGGTATTTTCCAATGATAAGCCGATAAACCGAATGATCTATTTTTAGCTGTATAATCTATGTAAAGCCTATCGTTTTAAAACGAGGCTCGTTAACGGGATAGAGGCAACATCTGCTATAATGGATTGAATTATATTTGAAATGTTGATAGATAATTAAATTTCTGCAAATTCTAGCATTTTCTCATTATTTTCCCATAATTTTTCTAAGGTGCTTCTTTCGTTTTGCTTGTAAAAATCACATATTCAGTGTCAGGTTAAATTTGGTTTTGCACGGATGAAAGATTTTTGATAATGCATTCTGGGGAAAATGTTGAAAAAATGTTTAATTAAAATGTTCAAAACATGCAGACAGTGGTCTTTATGTGAGCCATGGCAAATCCAATGCTGATAGATTAGCCATTCCCAAACTGCATATATTTATTCTGTAACAATTACAAAACAGTTTTTAGTTCGAACACTAGTTCGTTTAACTATCAAATTCCTTCATATTTACGACTGAAGGAGAAATTAATGTTGTTAATAATGCTATGTTCTATTTCTTACTTTCGAAAAAAATGAAGATATTTTGATACTCACCATTTTCTCCTTTTGTCTGAGTATTTTCTTGCATTATTTTAAACAAATCCTACCTTTATCATCTCAAATTTTGTCGCCTGCAAGCATCTTCTAAAATGGGAAAGTCTAAATTTCAGCCGTTTGTTAAAGGGTTAATTGGTGTATAAGATGAACAGACTGATAAGAAGAGGAGTTATGTTTTATTGTCTACTGTAAGTGTGTCACACATTAACCCATTCCCACACATGCATTGACGCTTTTGACACCCCACATGATAAAGCTTTTTAAAAACATTGTGAACAATGAAGAAATTGCTTGTGGCAAATAGTTTCTTCATTTCTCGCAATATTTTCTACATAAAGAAAAAAATTGTTACATATCATTTACTTGAAATTGTCGTCAGCGATATCTTTGAATTGAGACAAAATTGAAATTTTATTTTCTGGTTATTAGTCAACCCTTTCTAACAGGAACAAAGCTTAAGATCGACTGATCAAATTTGAAAACGCTGTAAACCACAAAATTGTTGTTGATAAAGATGGCATTTGTTCACAGTAAAAAAATATTGAGATGAAAGGAGAAAACTGATTGTAATAAGAATTTTCTTCTTTTTTCTCCATCTTTTAGATCAAGCGTTTCCAATTACGGTGTTTTTCGGGGAAGGGCAAACCTTTTCTCAAACAAGACCTGGTTTCAACGTGTTTAATTGAAAGGGCTTGTGGAAACGTTGAAGCGAAAGAAGAAATTGCTGATAAACATCATTTTCTCCTTTTGCCTCAGTTTTTTCTAACCTGCTTGGTTCACAAATGCTTTTCTGTTCAACATTCCTGTCAGCAGTATTTAAAATAAAACGGTCAAAATTTTTGCCGTTTTTAAAAGGGTTAAGCGACGGACACCATAAACCAATTTCAAAATTACTATTTTTAGAACAGTTTACCTCATTTGCATAATTGCCCCGCTACGGGAGGCAAAACATTCCACTGATAAGCCATAACTAAGTATAGAGTGTAGTTGAATTAACCACTTTTTGCAATGTTTAAATTATATTGCAACCGGTTTTAACCTTTCCCAGTTACAAATGCCAGATTATGCTGCTAATTTAATGGCATCTGATCTTGTAGTTTACTTGCATAACTTAACCCATTACCAAACGACAAAATTTTAGACTAACCCAAATTCAAAGATATTGCAGACGACAATTTCAAGTAAATGAAATTTATCTCTTTTAGATCTGTTCGGGTAGAAAACATTGTGGGAAATGAAGAAATTGCTTGTCATAAGCAATTTCTTCATTTGCCACATTGTTTTCCCAAACCTTTATGTATGGGGCGTCAAAAAGTGTCACTTTGTGGGAATGGGTTAATTAACCAACCATTTTCGGATCCATACAGAGTGGCCCGACATAGACTATCTGCACATATATCACTATATCTTGATAGTGCAATAATTAATGTGTGAAAAGGTCAACTTGTGTATCTGAGAAATAATCAAAATGTTTATAATAAATTCTTACCTTTTTCTCAAAGTAACAGTACTTTAACAAATACATTCAGTTCAAGAATGCTACGTAGATTGTCTCCAAGTTTATTTTTTTTCATAATCATTGATACAAAAACTAAATTTATTTTTACGGACTGATTCTTTGTAAAATGACAACATGGTTTATATAATTTGACTGAATATTAATTCAAGTATCCACATAGTCCTTATGTCTAATCTTAATCCTTTCTCAAAATGAAATTAATACAGGATACTCAAAATGAAAGCTGTTGCACACAACAAGTTGGAATATAGACCGGATTTATGTACAATTAAAGTACATGAAATATTGAGACAAAAGAAGAAAATATTGTTATCTGGTTTTATTCTTTTGCCTCAATGTTTTCCCACGCCTATTTCTGCTAGAGACTTCAAAACCAGGTCTTGTTTGGATCAGGGTCTAGGCTTTTGTTGTTATTTTTTAGCTTAACCCTTTTCAAAACGGCATAATATTAGGGTAGTCCAAATTTAAGGCTGTTGCAGACGACAAAATTGATGTTGATAAAGATAATATCTGTGTTCAATATGGCTTAGAAAATATTGAGACAAAAGGAGAAAATGCTGATTATCAACATTTTCTTTTGTCTCAATGTTTCCCAAGTCTTTTCCACCAGGGACATGAAACCTGGTCTTGTTTGGGAAAGGGTTAACATAAAGGAAATATGTATATACCAGCTTTACTTTAACAATATATATTTCATGAAAATGTATGTTGTAGGTACCCAGAGTCCTCCCAAGTACTAACAACATAGGGTGCTAAAATTATAAACGGTAATTGGCTTTGTCACTTCACGGGGTCTTGAGATAACAGCGTGTTAATTTATGTGTTTTTACTATTGGAGGCATGATAGTAAGGCTCCTTTTGCCTCCTCATGAATAATTCATTAGTGACCTGATATCATGAAACTGGTCTATAGACCAGTTTCATAATATCAGGTCACTAATGAATTATTCATGAGGAGGCAAAAGGAGCCCTACTGATATGCCTCCAATAGTAAAAACACATAAATTAACACGCTGTTATCTCAAGACCGGGTCATGTGACAAAGCCAATTACCATTTATAATTTTAGCTCCCTATATTGTTAGTACTTGGGAGGATTTTGAGTACCTACAACAAACGTTTCCATGAAATATTTATTGTTAAAGTTAAGCTGGTATATTCATATTTCTTTACTGTATGTTAAGCTAAAAATTAACAGCAAAAGCTTAAACCATTACCTAAACAAGAACTTGTTTTGATGTCTCTAACAGAAATGGGATTGGGAAAACATTGAGACAAAAGAAGAAAATTCTGATAACCAGTAATTTAACCAGTAATAACAGCTTTCATTTTAAGCAGGCTAGATTATTTTGAGAACGCATTAAGATTAGACTGAAGGACTATAATGTTTAAAATATATGGACAATTGAATTTATATTTAGTCAAATTATATTAACCATGTTGTCATTTTACAAAGACTCATTTCGTACAAATATGTATCAATAATTATGAAAAACACTTTGAGACTAAATCTGCAAAGCATTTTTGAACTGGATTTATATTTGTTACATAATTGTACTGTAACTTTGGGAAAAGGTAAGAATTTATTATCAATCTTTATAATTGGTTCTCGGATTCACAAGTTGACCTCTTCAGACATTAATTATTGTACTATCAAGAAATAGTGATAAATGTCTAGAAAGCCTATGTCGGAACACACTTTATGAGTGCTTATCCAACATTTCCTGTCAATACTGTATGCACCCGGTAATGTTTTATGAGAAGAAATGGCTAGTTTATCCAAGTAAACTACAAGATCAGGCGCTGGTAAATTAGCAACATAATCTGACATTTGTAACTGGGACAGGTTAACCCTTTCCCAAATGACAAAATTTCAGGGTGGTCCAATTCAAAAGCTGCTGCAGACGACAAAGTGGATGTTGATAAAGATTGGAATCATGTGTGATATAGCTAGGAAAATATTGAGTCAAAAGGAGAAACTGCTGGTTATCAGCATTTTCTTCTTTTGTCTCATTGTTTTCTCAAGCCATTTCTAATAGGGACGTCAAAACCAGGTCTTATTTGGGAAAGGGTTAAATTAAAACCAGTTGTCATATTTACATTACAATAAAATGATTAATACTAATTAATTCTACTATACACTATACTCAGTTATGGCTTATCAGTGGAATGTTTTGCCTCCCGTGGGGGACAATTATGCAAATGAGGTAAAACTGTTCTATAAATAGAACTTTTGCAACTGTTCTATAGGATTTGTGGCCAACCGTTTAACCCTTAGCAATAACACTTTACCAAAAGATATGAAATCCAATAATTGTTGAATTGTGCAATATTTGTTAGCCTTATGAGAATTATCTTCAAAGAGACGGGTACCTGATTTCCATGAAGAAATACGGGGACCAGTCTAGTCCTTGGGGATTTCTGTTACTAAATATAGCACTAAATAAATTTCTGAACGAGTTATCGTTCGTGATTTCATCCCCAAAAATTGGCGAAAATCATAGATGGCAGTGCGAAGTAAATTCGTTTGGCCCCAGACGGATCTTTGGACCGGAGAAAGTAAAGGAGGGAAAAATGATCTGTCTGGAACCCAGTCTACACTAGGAAAAACATTGAGACAAAAGAAGAAAACACTGGTAATCAGCATTTTCTCCTTTTGTCTCAATATTTTTCATGCTGTACAATACACATTTTTTACCTTTGATATAATTTGTTTTGTCGTCTGCAGCAGCTTTCAAATTGGAAAACCCTTAATTTTGCTTTTTGGGAAAGGGTTAAAAACAAGTAAAATAATGTGAATTGCAGTTATCACGGTGTATTATCACATGATTTAGAATTTCCGATAATCTTCAATACCTTTGTCAATACTTGACCAATTTGAATTCGGTTTAAAGCAGAGAAGGTGGAAAAATGTCAGGAATAACATGGATGTAGTAGATTTTTTAAAAATCAACTGACAAAAAAGTTATTGAAGATAAACCAAAATTTTGGTTTAACTTCAATAACTTTTTTATCATTCGATTTTTCAAAAATCAACCATGTCCATTGTATGCGTGAGATCTGTCCACATTCTCTGCTTTAAACCGAATTCAAATCGGTCCCATATTAACAAAGTTATTGGAGATATTTAGTAATTATTGCATCACGTGATTATACACCGTGGTTATACATGGACGAGACAATTATGTCCCAGTCACCATCATTTTCCTGTCTTTCTGGTATGTTGAAATATAATGAACAACTATATTTTATTTTGTTTAATTTTGAGGATCTAAAATAGGCCTACTTTTGTTATCTTATAACATTATAAGTAAGCTAACGAGCATCTTCTTTTTTGCCTTAATCATTTTCTCCACCTATGTTGGATGAACAGCTGTTGGCTTGGATTTCATGTTTGCGTTCGCACTCCTGCAAGAGATGCTTAATCCTTTCCAAAATAAAAAAAAATTGTAGGGTTGCACAATCTGAAAGATGCATCAAACGGCAAAATGGATTTTGATAAAGATGGCACTTTGTTGTGTTAAAGCACAGAAAATATCGAGGAGAAAATGCCGATTATCAGCATTTTTTTCTTATGTCTCAATGTTTTCCCAAGGCTTTTTAATGAAAAATGTCAAATGCATGCCTTTTGGAAATGGTTTAAACTGCTTTTACCCCTTCCCAAACAACAAGTTAGTGGGACGGTAGCCAGTCTCGTTGCTATGATTCAAAAGCTGCTGCAGTGAAAAATATGGGTTGATAAAGAGTTGGTTTGTGAAATATAAAACCTAGAAAATTTAGAGGCAAAAGGAGAAAATGCTGATGATCAGCATTTTCTTCTTTTGCCTCAATGTTTTCCCAAGCCTTTTCTTATAAGGTCGTTAAAACCCGGTCTTGTCTGGGAAAAGGTTAAAGGTATGTGTAACTAGAAACTTAGGTTGTATGGGTCTCAACTTAAGACCTGTCGATAACAGATAGGGCCTATATTTCACCACAACCCATCTTTTGTTGCCACTTTGATTGACATTCATGAATATCAGACTGGTCCAAAATATAAATGTTACAAAGTAACAAAATAAGTGCACCACAGAGCAGAAGATTTGTGTGCTATAATGTGTAAAACCTTCTTGGCAAAGGAGAAAATGCATATTACAGAAAATAGTTTCGTTATCACGTTTTACTAACCATACTGGGATGTCAAATCCTGGCATTACAGTCAAACAGTAGCTGGAACACCTTTTGGACTAACAAATTCGTGAAAAATATCAGCAGTTTGACACATAAAGCCATTTATCCGAATTTATGTTGTATCCGGATATAGGTACACTTTACCTAGTATTTCAAAGTCAAATTACTTTATGGTGACCACATACTTTAGGGTAAACAATGTTGTTTTGTAATCAGGAGATGATGGGGATTATTTTGATATATAGTTTATGTATTCACCCTTTAGCCTGAAGCAAACTTTTTTTTAGAAGCCTTTTTTTGGGTTCGGCCCATGGCCTATTGCTTTGATGTCAATAATAGAGAAAGCTTAAGCCTCTCTTACAACCCGTTGTGGGTCTTTTTAAATCGTATGTTTTAAAACTCTGCAAAATCGCACGATTTATAAAGACGCACGACTGGTTGTAAGAGCGCCTCAAAATATTGTCCTGTCAATTCTTTGCTGCGTGCAGTTTGCGTCGTGGTTGCGTTCACCAAAATCGTACGACTAAACGTAAGTTTTAGACGCAGACCGCACACAGGAGCACGTACGACCGGTTGTAAGGGAGGCTTTAGGTAAACTTACAGAGGAAAGAGGAAAGTTCTGATTGACAGCAACTTTTATTTTCATCAATATGTTCTAGGCTTCAAAGTGCACAAATTGGAAGTTCCATTTTGTCATCTGCAACAGCATTTATGATAGTCCATCCCTAATCAGATTCATGCGACGTCAGAATTTTTCATGCAACAGCTTTATCACTCGTTAGGTATATGAACCTTTTCGGGCGACATCATATATAATCATAAACATTTGGCGGTGGAATGTTCCTCCATGAATGATTCCGACATTGCATGAATCACATTATGGGTGGACTACCTTAAAATACTATAATTAGTCTAAACATTTGCAATATGGAAAAGCTATAGGTTTGAAAATTTTCAACTTCAACTGGTAAAGTATATATCATTATACCCAACTACACATAAAAAATTAGCATAACTTGACAATAACTGATCGGGACTGTGACACCACTGGATTTCAATCCATTACAAGCGAAAAATGATCTTTAACCCTTTCCCAAACAACACCATGTTTGAATTCTCAAACCAAGAAGGCGTTGGAAAGCATTTCGGGAAAAGAAGAAAATGCTGATGACCAGCATTTTCTTCTTTTTCATCAATGCTTTCCATGCTATTTTGTGCAGACAGCCTGGTTTGTATCCCTGATTTTGTTGTTTGGAGTAATTACATATTAAAAATCTTGAAGCTGTCTTTTTAATAGTAAACACTTCATTTAGCGTCAATTTAGTGCTTCACTGCTTCAAATTTGAATATTTTATTAACAATAATGTTATCAAAATCTTTTATCTTGTTGGATCTAAATGTTAAATCCTATCTCCAGGTGTAAAGGGTTTGTAAAAGATAACATTTTTGAGTGAGTGCACAAAACAGAGTGACTTACTAAATATGGTCGAAATGTTTGGCCAAAAGGGATAAGAAGATCGTAATGTTAACACACTTGAGCTATGGAGAAAATTTGAGATATTATACGATTATTGTGTAGTTAAAAAGTGATATTTCATTCCTGTTCTTGCAAGACTTTGGTCGTAAGCCTTGATAGGGATAAGGGACAAAAATATGTAGAAGGAATGTGCTTAATATTAGAGTTAAGTTCAAGATCAAGTAATCTTTTACCATGTACGAAATCTTTCACACCGTGATGAAGGATGTACCTGTTATTAAAACAGTTTTAATGCCAGTGTACAAGGTCGTGATTTGAATTGACGATGACAATGTTTTAGATTTCATACATGTTTTGGAACTATTATATAATTGGAATTTTGCAAAATGGTATGTAAAAAAAATCTTCTTCACATTGTATTCTGTTACTATCTGTTTACGAGTAAAGTCATAGGGCCCCTTGGTTGATCTTTAAGAGTCAGTGTGAAAGTTCTTTCTGACATTTTGTCTCCCACCAATGGGAAGATGATAAAACTTACCGGGATTATCAGCTGGATGCTCGGAAAGGATGTTGTTGTATAGTACTTGTGAGGAAAACAACAGAAGAGTCCATGGTTAGCTGCGCCAGCCGCTATGCATAATTATTTCTAGGGCAAAAGGAGAAACTTGCTTCTATCTGAATTTTCTTCTTTTTTATCTGTTTTCTCAAGCCCTTTCTTATAAAGATAACAAGGTTTAGTTTGGGAAAGGGATATTTTGTTAATCTTAACAGTATTTTGATTGGGTGCCAATTTATAACTAATTGGTCAAATTCTCTATAGTATCAAGATACTATTTGACAAATTCCTTGAAGTCCTTTATAAATTGTGTTTAATTCCTCATCCAAAATTACTAACCTATTTTTAAACATACTTTATAAGCTTACAAATTATTCCAAGAATTAGTTAGATTCAAATACCGCTTGAATGTCATGCAGCATCTTCTGAAATAAAATGCTCTGTTGTGGGTACAATATCAGCTTCAGCTAGACAGCAAGGGCGATAAGGTCCCAATAAGAATACATTGTCACCTTTTAAACAAAAACCTTGTAACTGCTGCGCCATGTTTCAAGCTGCAGTTACAAGATTTTTTGTAGAAAAGCTAAGAAATATAGTGATGATATAGTGATGTATGTATTGCCCAAATTGACTCTACTTATATTGTATTATAAGAATGAGTCAATGTTGACATGGTACTTGAACTTCAGACTTTATCTAGCTGACTTCAAAGTGCTCAATTTACACTATTGATGCCTTGATCAACACACTTTAATATCTTCTCATAAATCTGTTATCAAAGGACTTATTATATAGATAGGGTATGGATTGGGCTTCTCATGAAACCTTGCTGCACTCTGACAACTTACTTTCTTTCTTTCTTCAGACGTTCCTTTGAACGCATTTATTTTACATCGATTGGGAAGCAAGTTTCTTCAACTTATTTTAATCCCTCTCGATTGAGCTTCCTGGAAATCCACCAGTACTGGCGCCGAATGTGTGGGCCAATGAGAAGCCTTGAACAACCCCCGCTACCGGGAATCAAACTCGGAACCTCTTAGTTGCAAGGCCGACGCTCTACCCCTCGACTAAGGACACCAAACTTACATCTACATCTACATCGTAACCCGAACAATCGATTCCCGATTATGACTGGGTGAAAAGTGTGTTAATAACCGGTAAAAGAGCTGTTAAAGAAAAAGTTTTTTGGATTAGTTAAAAGATAAAAGATAGTATGCTACAATTAAAAGTAAAAACAGGAAAGTAAGTTACTCTAGATTGACGGCCACCAGTCTCTCAGAAAATGCACTGAGACTGGGGCTAGACTTGACTGTCAGGGGCAATGTGTTCCAGAGTTTTATTGTTCTAGGAAAGTAGGAGTTAGAGAAGTACTGGGTTCTGGAGAAAGGGATCAAGTAATTTAGGTTTCTTGTTGGTGTAAGATGCGAGTTATCTACTGCAACAATTCCGGCTCTAATTTTGTAGAACATGACCAGGGAGTTGTAAAGCCTTCTTTGATGTAGTGTTTGCCATTTAAGCTTATTCATCATATCTGTGACGCTGCACGTGTAGTCGTAGTTGTTTGTAACATATCTGGCTGCGGATCTCTGGACTCTTTCAATATTATATGAGTGGGTTTTCTGCCAGGGGTGCCAGACTGATGAACAGTATTCAAGTTGTGGGCGAACATAAGTGTGAAAGGCTGCAGTTTTAACTTGTTGATTGCTAGTTTTTATGTTTCTTTGGATAAACCGGAGACTTGACATTGCCTTGGAAGAGATATTTTCGATGTGCTTTGACCAATTTAAATCGGGGGTAATAGTGATGCCTAGATACTTAGCTGCCTTAGTAGATTGTAATTCTGTGTTATGCAATTTGTAAGGATATATGAGGGGGTTTCTCTTCCGTGTAATTCTAAGGATTTCGCACTTATCTGGATTGAACTCCATGGACCATGTCCTTTCCCATTTTTCTAGATTAATAAGGTCTTGTTGCAGAGATAAACAATCATCAGTGTGTCCACTGAAAATTTTGACTGGGGGTTTTTGTACCTCTTGGTGGTTTAAGTTGGGGGTACAAAAAATAAATAGGGGGTACAAGAAAATTAATGCCAAATTTAGACAATTCTTCTATTTATTGACTCTGTGATGTAGAAGTATTAAACATATTAAATAGTGGAAACACTTTAGACTTAATAATTGTATTTATATGGGTTAACATTAATTTTGTTAACACAATCCATTTCCAAATTTACCACATAAAACACACCAGGATACATTTATTTGCTTTGAATGGAAAAGCAACCCGAGTTTTTTTGGTTTTTTTTAAATCAAATCCAAATCGCATGTTGTTTGTTGCTACTCATTGGATTCCAATCATTACCTATAAAATAGGATTTGACTAAAAAATGAATATACATTTGCTGATTGTCAGAAGTTTCATTTCTCCTGTTTTTCCTTAATGTAAACTTAATCCAAACTACATGGGTGAAAGTACAAAATTTTCAAAAACCTGAAAACCTAGAAAAGTATTTATATCTAGTAAAAATCTAGAAAATGGGGCATTTCGGAGTAATCAAAAACCTGAACTTCAGGCATATGCCTGAAAACTTTCACCCATGAAACTAGTTCTTGTTTGGGAAAGGGTTTAGGCATTTTGTTCAGCATTTTTTTCTTTCAATTACCTGCAAATCAATCAAATTTCGACTGTTTTCAGAAGTCTAATGCAGTTTTCAACTTGGTTAAAATACTGTTACCGAAACCTTTTTGAATTTTGATCACAAACAGATATAGATCTACATCATCCAGTTTGTGGCTACGATCTCGAAGCTATTTTCAACCGAGCCTCTAATATCGGCATTGTTCCCCTTTCTCCGTCCAAACTGGCTGAGCCATGAACTTTGTTTTTAGATTCACTCCAGACTGAGTGATTCATTCATTGTTTCCATCTATTTATGTTGATTTTCTGATTGTGTGCAATTGAAATAAAAAAAAAAATCCAGTCTGTTTAGATGCCATGATCATGCAGACGCTTTATTTTTCAAGCGTTTGGTTGAAAAAAAAATCTCAAAAACGCAGTATCTTGGTCAACTACAATTATGGGAAAAAATAGAGGGATCCGAATGACCGAATTTGGCAGTTTCGATTTTATTACTCGGCTAGCAAACTCGATTTTCCTTCGTTGGATTGTCATCTTATTTTTATACATGATAAGAAGGGACTCATTTTGCGTACGTTCTTGGACGTTTTGGGTGAAAAAGTAGTACGTGATTTTTGTTGATCTTACGTGATTCACGTACATTTGTACGTGATCGGACACCCTGATCATTGTTTGAATTAATGGTTAGATAGACGATGGTGTCATCTGCAAACATTCTGGTGTTACATTTGACTGAGTCAGGAAGGTCATTTATGTAAATGAGAAAAAGACATGGCCCGAGGACCGATCCCTGCGGTACTCCTGATAGTACCGGGAGTTCATCTGAGAGGTAACCTTCAACTGCAACCTTTTGGGATCTGTTGGACAAAAAGGACCTAATCCAATTAACCACTTGTGGGCAAATGCCTAGCTGCTGTAACTTGTAGATAAGGCAGAGGTGATCGACCTTGTCAAAGGCCTTTGAAAAGTCCATCACGACAACATCTGTCTGATACCCTGATTCAAGATTATTGAATAAATCCTTTGTAAAATTAATGAGTTGTGTTTCGCAACTGTGTTGAGATCTAAAACCATGCTGATACTGACTAAGAATTTTATTGGTGTCAAGGAAAGACATGAGGTTGGAGACAATTATGTGTTCTAAAAGTTTAGAGGAAATACATGTGAGGGAGATGGGACGGTAATTACTTGGCTGGGATTTGAGACCTTTCTTGAAGACTGGGGCTACAGTGGCCTTCTTCCAGTCTTCCGGGACTTTACCTGTTTCAAGTGACAAATTAAATATTTCGGAGAGGATGGGGGCAATTTCATTATTCAGCTCTTTAAGGACCCGGGGGGATAATTCGTCTGGTCCACTTGCTTTATTTGGAGATAGGCCCTGAAGTAGCTTTTGGACTCCTTCCGTTGTTATCAATATGTTACCCATATTATGTTTAGGGCGTGAAGTAAACTTTGAGCAAAGTTGAGACAGGCTTAGTGGCTTTGGATGGGAGAAAACAGATTCAAACTGTCTGTTTAGGATGTTGGCCTTAGAGGTGGGGTCTGTGTAAATGATACCATCAGATTTGAGAGGAGCTACACCAACATTTTCTTTTTTATTATGCTTGATGTAGCTGTAAAACTTTTTATTTCTTCCAGGCTGGGAGTCGTGGTTAAAGATCACATTTTCAAGATACGACCAGTATGAGGATCTGATTTGTTTTTGGATCGATGATTTCAGGGCCTTTAGTTGTTGGAATCTCACAGGGTTTGGACGGTGTTTAAGTTTAGCATACAACTTATCACGTTTATGGACGAGTCTGATAATACTACGGGTCACCCAAGGTAGGTCAGATCGGGGTTTACACATTTTGGTAGGGATGTGTTTGTTACAGGAACTGTTTAGGCAGTCTTTAAACATGTTCCAGGCCTTATTTGGGTCAGAATGATTTGCATTTTTGTAATCATGAAAGAGATTTATCATGTCTTCTTTCATTCCCTCCCAGTTGGCTTTCTTGTGTAACTTAATTGGACGCCTTGGTTGTATAGGACGACCCCTGTTTAGCTTCACCTCATGGAAAATAATATCGTGGTCAGATGTTGAGAGGCTGGGAAGAGACTTTACCAGGTGAATCTGGGAAGGGTGACTAGTAAAGAAAAGGTCCAGTGTATTGGATAGCCTGGTTGGAATTTTGACCATCTGTTCAAGGTTAAAATGGGATATGTTTTCAAGGAAATCCTGATAAAAGGGTCTATTTTTGCAATTTGCTTTCAGTGTTTCAGATTCCCAATCAATATCAGGGAGATTAAAGTCTCCTGCTAGCCAGATTACACTATCTTTTGGAATTTTGCTGAGGGAGATCCATAGTTCTCTAAGGGAATCTGAGTCAAGCTCATGGGGTTTATAATAGGACCCAACAAAAATGCTACGGATGCCCGGTATTGTGATTTTGGCCCAGGAAATGTTACATTTTGTCTTGAGTTCGGGTTGGTCTTGGCTAAGTAAGGATTTGGTTACAGCCACCATTACACCCCCTCCCTGTGCATCACTTCTGTCATCTCTGTAAACATTATAGTTCAACTGATCAGGAAATATTTCAGAGGTACATATGTCCGGTTTCAGCCAGGTCTCTGTTAGGCATATGATATCCGGTTTGACTTGATCAATAAGTTGATGCAAATCTGGGATTTTGTTCTTTACTGATCTGCAGTTTACATTTATTCTGGTTAGGCGTTCTGAATCTATCGCTTTGTTTATTCTAGATTTGGTTTTCACTTGGATTGGGGTAGATGTAGCTGTGGGGCGCATGTTTGGCGACTTTTGGGTATCAAAAACATGGTCAGAGCAATCTGACAAGTTTCTAAGGGGCCAGTATGAGGATGTATTACTGATTGTGTTCAGTGAATCAGTAAGTGAAAGGTGGAAATTTGAGCAGCCACAAAGACAACAATGCCAGCTAACTTTCGAATCTGACAGCTTATCATAAGTCGAATCACCAATGCCCTCACAATCAATGTGGAACCAATTGTCACAGCTGCTGCAGCATATACCCTTTTGGGTCCAGGATACATTTAAATTGCATAGTCCACATGGGTAATTTGACTTTTCTTCCAAACTGACTGAGCATGCAGTGCTAGTAGATGGGCCAGGGTTTGGTTCTATGTCTGATGTCTGACTGGCTAAGAGGCAGAACAAAAATATTAGTGAGGCGACCTTAGGTTTATTGGAGTGTTTAGTCACTTTAGTGTATATACTACCTTGCTTGAAAACTTTCAAAAGTGATGCTCCGATAATACTGGGTCTAGGTGTGACAACATCACAAAGTAGTACATCATCTTGTGGATTGGATGGATAAAAGCTTATCAGAGTAAAAAAGCAAAAAATCATCATAAGACTGATATTAAGGTCCATGATGTAGATTTTTGGACATTTGGAGTTGACTATCCGAAAAAGGGTGCTATCCGGACACTATACTACTAATGTGCAGAGATAACAAACACCTTACAGTATGGGGTTTTCTTCGAAAATCCCACACAATTAATTGGATATTAACTTACATCCGCTATGAAAGCACAAATTAAGGTTACTGGATGAAAATCGAATATGCAAAGTACAATTTGCTTGATGCAGAAGTGAATTCTATCAAAATTCGAAAGTTTGGGTCACTACTTTTGAAATGGTGGAATTCATGTTGGTATATTAGATTGACAAAAAGGGAGGTAATTTTAGGATAAGAAAGACCTATCAAAAAAATATTGAGGACAATGAAGAAAATGCTGATTATTCAGCATTTTCTTCATTTTACTCAATATTTTCCAGTTATTTGTATTATCGTTGCTAAAATCAAGCAAAGTTTTGCATATTTTGTCTACTTTACTTTTATTTTGTAAAAAGGGGGGTAATTAATGTGGCCGACCTGTCAAGAACTTTCCATTTCACTAACTACAGAATAAAGAAAACTGTCATAACAGATAATGAATGAGACAGTTAGTGTCTGTCAAGCTTTTAAAGATGATTTCATCGGATCACTGATTATTTGTAAAACCATCAGACTGTGGAATAGGGAGTAGATTCAACTAATAACCCTGAACAAACTTTTCAACAATGAAATTTCCAGTTAATGAAAATGTCTTAGGTCAGCAATTTAGTTTTCAAGGGAAACATTGAGGCATTAATCAACAAAAACTCTTGTTGGGCTTTTTTCACAACAAATATAGGCACAAATCATTTGAAATTAGAAGTCATGTTGATAAAGGTCAATAAGTTATGACCAATAGTTATTTGAAGACATAATTGTAGCAGTAAACACAGACAAACAGACAGACATACAGACAGACAAAATGTTAGGGTCCCCTATACCAGTCAACCTCATGAGGCAAGCTTTAAAAATGCAATTATTTTGCAGTTCAATTTTGTGAAAAAATTGAATTTGACAAAACAGGATAATAACGGTAAAATTTATGACTCAAACTATTTTAATTTTGTAGGGGAAACCACAATTATCTACATGCTTGCATGAATTTAACCCTTTTCTTAAGATCTTGGTTTTTACAAAACATGAAGATAAAAGAAGAAAAAACTGATACTAGCATTTTCTCCTTTTGCCTTAAACTTTTTTGCTATGATATACATATTTTGAGTCTTTTGTAACTTTGTACTTTGAATGTTGTCTGATCTTGAGCACCCTGTTGCTTGGGTAAGGGTCAACTAAATCATTACCTGAATTTAAAGGGGGACGAGCTAGACTGTCGAAAATGCAAATGGCACAATAATTACAAACCAGAAATAACGTATGAAATTACCAACCTGAAGGGGTAGATCATTTATGTCCATTGTTAGCACTCCACGAGCTATATTAAGTATTAAAATCCAAGTCAATTAATAACATGCTGGTCGTCCTTGTTTTTGTTTTGTAACAACTACATATGCCCAGCCTTCAAAAATCAATTACGTCAGAGATACGTCATCTGTGCTCAGCGAGGCCGCGGCCTTAGCGCAGTTGGTAGCGCATCTGACCCTCATACGAGAGGTCCCGGGTTCGATACCCGGCCGCGGCTAATACCCTTTCTGACAAAATTGTCACCCACCAATGGGTTTGAAATCGTTAACCTAAGTGGGCGAGCAGCTGGGGGCTCGGTGAGGGTGTTGTGGTAGTACTGGTTTGAGAAACAACAGGAATCCATGGGTAGGTGCTCCAGCCGCCGCGATATGACCCTGGTAGTTGAAAAACGGCGTAAAACCCCAATAAACTCAAACTGTGCTCAGCGATATTTAAGACACCGTACCACCGGCTGCGTAGAAACTCAGCGAAGACAGATTCGGCATCTGATGTCATGTGCATGGTAGGTCAAATGAATTTACTTTTATAAATAAACGAAAGGATCTTTGGTATTCTATAGTTGATAAATACGCGTATAAATGTTCAGTGCTTGTACAAAATAAACATTTTCACATATTCCTCGCAAATAAGGTCACAGTCATCGACACAGCCGGTTGTACGGTGTGTTAAATACCGCGGAGGTGTGTCTCATTGACCTTGACCTTGTCTTGTTTTGAAGTAAAAATAGAATGTGTAAACACGCTTGTAAAGGATTGATCTATAGCAAAGGAAAGATGTTTTTCGCCGAGATTGGGGTTTTTATGCATTGCTAATTGTTTTTCCATGCACAAATATGAGTTCCCGAACAGTTCGGAAGCATAAAAACATAGAATGAGCCCCTTTAATTTTCTTTATACCCCTCCTTGAAATTGTAAATTGATTTAGTCATAAATGAGACAAGAGAAGCTCATAGAGGTCAGTCACCTGTTAACCATTACCACACAATGACTCTTTTTGGCTCCCTATATATACTACAAGATAATGGCTTTAGAAAACATTGTGAGAAATGGAGAAATTGCTTTAAACAAGCAATTTATTTTCCATGGTTAGGCGCTCCAGCCACTGCAACATGACCATATAGCCATTGAAATAAGAAGTGTTAAACCCCAATCAATCAATAAATCAATCAATCAATCAACCAATCACCAATTTATCAATCAATCAATCAATATCCAATTAATTTACCAATCAATCACCAATTAATCAATTAATCAATTAATTAATCAATCAATCAATCAACCAATCACTAAATCAACCAACCAACCAATCACCAATCAATCAATCAACCAACCAATCAATCAACCAATCACCAATTAATCAATCAATCAATCAATCAATCAATCAATCAAGTAGGATCATTCTAGAGTTTTGGTGTTTGGGAAAGGTTTAAGTTTAGATTGTAATTGTGATATTCATCTGTTTACTCAGGTGATAAGATTATGTATAATTTGTACCTTTATATTGCTTGTTCATTTTAACTTGAGATATTTGCATACTGATTTCACGCTTCAAGTATTATCGATTTAAATTATAACGTCGGTGGGGAGTCAAAACCTCGTAACTACAGCTTGAATAAGCTGGAGTTACGAGGTTTTGACTCCCCACCGACGATAAGATTCCTTTGAAATATACATTCTATTTTCCCATAAATTTTAAATTGGCTACGTGGCGTATTGGATAGCGCGTTGGGCTCATGACATTGAAGATCAAGGTTCGAAATGAACCACAATCTTTTATTTCTTCTTTTTACTAAATATGCTTTACATCTTTTAATTTTACTATTGATATACTTTCTTTGTGTTTATTTTTATTTTTATATTTATTTGAAATTTCTATTCATTTCAGTTGTATATTTCATTATTTTATTAAATTATTTCATTTCAAACACAGCATTTCAACATCCAAGTTACATCTCGTCAGCAGTGTCAGTAGCACTGGTGTCTGTTTACTGTGTCGGTATCTTCAGTGTCTGTTCCTCTGATATTTATGATAATGGGAGCTGGTTTCCCGGAGTAGTGATCAGCACGTTTCATCTCTTCTATAGCCTTTTCCACCTTGCTGCACGCGCGATCCCATCGTTCAGCTCCAATCTGATCAAACGCCTCATCCGTTACGCGCAATAGGTCATCATATCTGAAAATAAAAGCAGAACAAAATTAGTTTTTAACCCTTTCCCAAACTGCCAAATTTAGGACTGATTCCCCTTGAGAGTAGTTGCAGACGACAAAATGAGTTTATTTGTGAATTGAAGTTGTACCTTAGAGCAAGGAAAATATTGAGGCAAAAGTAAAAAAAATGTTGATTAACAGCAACGAAATTCACGAGGATGATAATTGCAGAAAAAAATATTAATAATAAAAAAATAGTCACCTTCTGAGATTCGATCCTTGACCGTCAGGTCTGAAATCAGAGATACTTACCATTACACCACACAGACTTTGCATGAAGACAGACTAATATTAAACGCTAAATGAATATTCATTTCAATACAATCGTGACCCAATATGACCCGAATATGCAAATATCTCGGGTTAATTTGAACGATTAATACTAATCTATGAACATTTCTAAACCTGTTGCCAAATGATGACATTTTAACACTGTCCCAAAAGACAAATTTTTATGGTGGTCGAAATTGAAAGCTGTGGCAGAGAACAAAACTTGGTGCCGAAAGCAAATGTGTAATTATGTTATACTATAGAAAAATAATGAGGCAAAAGGAGAAAATGCTGCTTATGAGCATTTTCTTCTTTTGTCTCAATGTTTTCCCAAGCTTTCCCTCATAGACACGTCAAAACCAGGTTTTGTTTGGGAAAGAGAAAAACTGTTCTGAATCTAATTGTAGACAAGGAAATAATTGATGTCAATGGTAGACAATTTGTAGTCTATATTTTAGCATAGAAAATAATTAGGGAAAATAAGAAATTGTTGATCAGCAGCCATATTCCTTCTTTTCATTCAATGTGTTCCCAAGCCATTTCTAAAATGGATTTGGTCTTGTTTTAGAAAGGGTTGACCGTTTCAGTTTCATGAAATGCGGAAGTATGATAGATTGAGAATCTATGCACTATCTGCACAAGGGGCTGATAATTAACCCTTTCCCAAACAAGACCTGGTTTTGGTGTCCCTATAATAAAAAAGGCTTGGGAAAACATTGAAACAAAAGAAGAAACTGCTGATAACCAGCAGTTTCTCCTTTTGTCTCAATATTTTCTGTGCCATATTTTACACAAATCCTATCTTTCAAAACATCCATTTTGTCATTTGTGGTATTTTTAGAAGTGGATCACCCTAAAATTTTGTCGTTTGGGAAGACTGCATAATTTGAGACATTTCTAAATTCAAAGATAGTGCAGACGGCAATTTCGAGTAAATGAAAATTAACTTATTTTGGTCTTTCTTTGTAGAAAATATTGTGGGAAAAGAAGAAATTGTTTGTCACAAGCAATGTCTTCATTTTCCACAATTTGTTCCGAAGACTTTATCTTGTTCGGAGTCGAAAGGTGTGACACTGTGAGGTAATGGTTTATGTCTTTAAACTGCTATGGTCATATAGCATGCAGCGACTGGAACAGTTAACCATGGATTCCTGTTGTTTCTCATACCAGTACTAACACAACACCCTTACCGAGCCTCCAGCTGCTTGCCTACATAAAGTGCAATAGATAAAATGTGCTGGATTTGTTACACATTGGTAGCATCTTTGATTCTCTGTGAGTGTCACTGTTCTACCTTTGTCATAAGACTTCTTATAATTAGACAGCATCTCCCCTTTCCCACACAGTGACGCCTTTTGACGCCTGTCAAGGTAAAGGCTTTGGAAAACATTGTGGAAAATGAAGAAATTGCTTGTAACAAGCAATTTCTTCATTTCCCACAATGTTTTCTCCCTAGACAGAAAAAAATCTAAAATTTCATTTACTTTCAGTTGTCATCTGCAGCAGCTTTCAATTAGGACCAGTATAAAATTTTATTAACCCTTTCCCAAACGACAAAATTTTAGGGTGATCAACTTCAAAAACTGTCACAAATGACAAAATGGATGTTATAAAAGATAGAATTTGTGCAAAATATTACATAGAAAATATTGAAACAAAAGAAGAAACTACTGCCCGCCTTTTGTTTCAATGTTTTCCCAAGCCTTTTCTATTAGGGACGTCAAAACCAGGTCTTGTTTGGGAAAGGGTTAAAAGATATTCATATTACACAGATCACATTATAACTTAAACCAGGAAAAAAGAATCGATGTTATTTTGAACAAAAAAGGACACCAACCTAATGTGGTATAACTCGGTACTTGTGAGAAAAAGTTTTCCTTCTTCTCGATTAATTAACAGTGAGCATACTATTTTCTGGTTGTGGTTCTTATGTCTTCTTGAAGTTTTTGGTAGTAACAGTGTTTCTGTCTGCAGCTCCTTTTAATTTGGAACAAATTTGGAACAAATTAAAAGCATGTCTATTTAGTGAAGAAGTGATAGAAAACAGTTTTGTTTTTGTTGATGAAATTTTGCCCTATCCGACACATTGACACCTTTGGATGTCCTTAAAGATAATTAAAGGCTTTGAAAAACATCATGGAAAATAAAGAAATTGCTTGTAACAAGCAATTTCTTCATTCTCCACAACTTTTTTCCACACTAAAAGACCAAAAAATGCTTCATATGCTTGAACTTGCTGTCTGTAGCATCTTTTAATTTGATCAAGTCTGAAATTTTGGTCATCTGGTATATGGTTAACCCATTACACCACAGTGACGCCTTTAGACTCCATCACATGAAAAGGCTTGGGAAAACATTGTGGAAAATAAAGAAATTGCTTGTGACAAGCAATTTCTTTATTTTCCACAATATTTTCTAACAGGAAGACGAAGTACTTTTAAAGTTTCATCAACTTGAAATTGTCGTCTGCAACACCTTTCAAATTGGAAGAGTCCAAAATTTTGTTGTTTGGAAATTGGTTAATATATTTATTACCATTGTCTTGTTTCAGGAGGTTGATCCTTACAAGCAGCTAGAAGCTCTCAAGTCCAACAAATCAGACCTACTGAGGAAGGTAGCTGAACAACAAATTACCCTTGTTGGGTCTCCATCCCCTCCCCCAAACCCCTTCTGGATCTGCCAATGCTACCATACCCCATGATGACATCATTGTCTTGTTTCAGGAGGTTGACCCCTACAAGCAGCTAGAAGCCCTCAAGTCCAACAAATCAGATCTACTGAGGAAGGTAGCTGCACAACAAATTACCCTTGTTGGATCTCTCCCCCTCCCCCTGAACCCTTTCTGGATCTGCCAATGCTACCCTACCCTATGATGACGTCATTATCTTCTTTCAGGAGGTTGATCCCTACAAGCAACTAGAAGCTCTCAAGTCCAACAAGTCAGACCTACTGAGGAAGGTAGCTGCACTCAAACAGCAGATTGTCGACATAGAAACACAGGAAAATGAGGCCATTCAAGAGGTGAGGTCAAAGGTCAAGGTCATTAGCAAACAAAAACCAACAAAATAAGGAAAATAGGAAAGAAATGAAGAAAATGACACAATAGGAACTGATGAATATCTTTGTAAGACTGCATTTTGACCACACATGAATTGGAATCATGGTTTTCTAAAATATTTGAAGACCCCTTGTTAGCTCACCTGAGCACGAAGTGCTCAAGGTGAGCTTTTGTGGTCGCTTTTTGTCCGTCGGCGTCTGTCTGTCTGTCTGTCCTTCCGTCTGTCCGTCCGTCCGTCTGTTCACATTTTGTTGTTACCACTCTAGCACCCACAAATATTGACCAATCTTAATAAACTTGGCCAAAACATGTATGACCATAAGCTCTCGGATGAGTTTGATTTTGAGTCAGATCGGACAAGGAAGTCCAGAGTTATGTGCCCTTGAACGTCAAAAATGGCTAGTTTTGACTTTGTTACCACTCTAGCATCTACAAATGTTGACCAATCTTAACTAAACTTGGTCAAAATATGTATGACTATAAGTTCTCGGATGAGTTCAATTTTGAGTCAGATCGGACCAGGAAGTCTGGAGTTATGTGCCCTTGAACGTCAAAAATGGCTAGTTTTGACTTTGTTGCCACTCTAGCATCTACAAATATTGACCAATCTTAACCAAACTTGGTCAAAATATGTATGACCATAAGTTCTCAGATGAGTTCAATTTTGAGTCAGATTGGACCAGGAAGTCTGGAGTTATATGCCCTTGATCGTCAAAAATGGCTAGTTTTGATTTTGTTACCACTCTAGTATCTACAAATATTGACCAATCATAATCAAACTTGGTCAATATATGTATGACCATAAGTTCTCGGATGAGTTAGATTTGAGTCAGATCGGACTAGGAAGTCTGGAGTTATGTGCCCTTGAACATCAAAAATGGCTAGTTTTGACTTTGTTACCACTCTAGCATCTACAAATATTGACCGATCAAAACAAAACTTTGCAACAATGTTGGTAACTATAAGTTCTCAGATGAGTTCAATTTTTTGTCAGATCGGACATGGAAATCTGGAGTTATGTGCCCTTGAACGTCAAAAATGGCTAGTTTTGACTTTGTTACCACTCTAGCATCTACAAATATTGACCGATCAAGACAAAACTTTGCCACAATGTTGGTAACCATAAGATCTTGGATGACTTCGATTTTTAGTGTGATTGAAGTAGGAAGTCTGGAGTTATGTGCCCTTGAATTTGACAAAATTGCTGTTTTCAACTTTGTTTACACTGTAGCATCTACATTTATTGACTAATCAAGACAAAACTTGGCCACAATGTTGGTGGCCATAAGATCCTGGATGAGTGAAACTTTTAGCTTGATTTGACGAGAAAAACCAGACTTATTGACCCTTGAATTTCACAAAATTACAGTTTTTGACTTTATTTTTACTCTAACAATATATTGACCAACCAAAAAAAAAAAAAAAAAATGGACATAATGTTGATGAGAATTCTTTTATTAGAAAAGAGTTATGTGCCCTTGACTGTATTGTTTTCTTCCTCTTTGTTTTCACTGTATCAGCCACAAATATTGATCATTCAAGATTATGAAAGCAGTTTTCTGCTGGATCATAATCTCACATCTTGAATTGTGCTCTTGAACTTGACAACATTGTGACTTTCTTTCTATCTAGGTTCAGGTGAGCGATTAAGGACCATCATGGTCCTCTTGTTAGCTCACCTGAGCACGAAGTGCTCAATGTGAGCTATTGTGGTCGCTTTTTGTCCGTCGGCGTCCGTCTGTCTGTCTGTCCGTCCGTCCGTCTGTCCGTCCGTCCGTCTGTTCACATTTTGTTGTTACCACTTTAGCACCCACAAATATTGACCAATCTTAACCAAACTTGGTCAAAACATGTATGACCATAAGTTCTCGGATGAGTTCGATTTTGAGTCAGATCCGACTAGGAAGTCTAGAGTTATGTGCCCTTGAACGTCAAAAATGGCTAGTTTTGACTTTGTTACCACTCTAGCATCTATAAATATTGATCAATCTTAACTAAACTTGGTCAAAACATGTATGACAATAAGCTCTCGGATGAGTTCGATTTTGGGTCAGATCGGATCAGGAAGTCCGGAGTTATGTGCCCTTGAATGTCAAAAATTGCTAGTTTTGACTTTGTTACCACTCTAGCACCTACAAATATTGACCAATCTTGACCAAACTTGGTCAAAACATGTATGACAATAAGCTCTTGGACGAGTTTGATTTTGGGTCAGATCTGATCAGGAAGTCTGGAGTTATGTGCCCTTGAATATCAAAAATAGCTAGTTTCCACTTTGTTACCACTCTAGCATCTACAAATATTGACCAATCAAGACAAAACTTGGATAGAATGTTGGTAACCATACAATAATGAATGAGTTCGATTTTCAGTGTCATCGAAGTAGGAAGTGTGGAGTTATGTGCCCTTGAATTTGACAAATTTGCCGTTTTCGACTTTGTTTACACTTTAGCATCTACATTTATTGACCAATCAAGACAAAACTTGGCAACAATGTTGGTAACCATAAGATGCTGAATGACTTAAATTTTCAGCTTGATCCGACCAGAAAACTAGAGTTATTGGCCCTTGAATTTAACAAAATTGCCGTTTTCGACTTTATTTTCACTCTAAAAAACACAAATATTGACCAATCAAGACACAACTTGGTCACAATGTTGGTGACCATGAGATCTTATATGATTCCATTTTTCATAATGATCGGACTAGAAAAACCAGAGTTGTGTGCCCTTGATGGTGACAAAATTGCCAATTTCGTTTTTAATTTCACTCAAACAGCAATAAATATTGACCAATCAAAAAAACAACTTGGACATAAGGTTGATGAGAATATCTTTATCAGAACAGAGTTATGTGCCCTGGATTATGACAAAATTGATGTGGTTTTTTTTATCGACTTGGTTTTCACTTTAACAGCCTCAAATATTGATCATTAAAGATTAAGAATGCTGTTTTCAACTGGATCATATTCTCGCTTCTTAAGTTTCTTGTTCTTGTCTTAGAGATACCTAGGTCATGTAAAAGGTGGATCTTGTTCTGCATGGAGAAAGTTTCAAACTTCTATCAGGTGAGCGATCCAGGGCCATCTTGGCCCTCTTGTTTTCAGTTGTTGCCAATAAGCGAGAAACACGCAATTAAAGTTGAGACATAATCGATAAATTGCATGTAAATCCGAACTGTTGTCCACAACAATTTGTTCAATTTTAACACAAAAATATATATTTCTCGTAAACGGCGCAATATTTTGGCTTGAAATTTTCAGAATTTCCATAAGGAAATATGCTCTTTCAGGTGAATATAAAAGTAAAATTTATAACAAAAAATTCTGAAATGTCACTTTAAGATTGGTCAATATTTGTAGATGCTAGAGTGGTAACAAAGTCAAAACTAGCAGATGCTAGAGTGGTAACAAAGTCAAAACAAGCCATTTTTGATGTTCAAGGGCACATAACTCCAGACTTCCTAGTCCGATCTGACTCAAAATCTAACTCATCCGAGAACTTATGGTCATACATATATTGACCAAGTTTGATTATGATTGGTCAATATTTGTAGATGCTAGAGTGGTAACAAAGTCAAAACTAGCCATTTTTGACGATCAAGGGCACATAACTCCAGACTTCCTGGTCCAATCTGACTCAAAATTGAACTCATCTGAGAACTTATGGTCATACATATTTTGACAAAGTTTGGTAAAGATTGGTCAATATTTCTAGTTGTTAGAGTGGTAACAAAGTCAAAACTAGCTATTTTTGATATTCAAGGGCGCGTAACTCCGGACTCCCTGTTCTGATCTGACCAAAAATCAAACTCATCCAAGAACTTATCGTCAAACATGTTATGACCAAGTTTGGTCAAGATTGGTCAATATTTGTAGATACTAGAGTGGTAACAAAGTCTAAACTAGTCATTTTTGACGTTCAAGGGCGCATAACTCTAGACTTCCTGGTCCGATCTGACTCAAAATCGAACTCATCCGAGAACTTATGGTCATACATGTTTTGACCAAGTTTGGTTAAGATTGGTCAATATTTGTGGGTGCTAGAATGGTAACAACAAATTGTGGACAGACAGACGGACGGACGGACAGACGCCGACGGACAAAAAGCGACCACAATAGCTCACCTTGAGCACTTCGTGCTCAGGTGAGCTAAAAACTAATAGTATTTATACTCATTAGAATAACCAATCTTGGCATCAAGACATACTTTAAAAAATTGAAATTGGAATGAAATGTCCCTTTAACCAAACTTGGTCAAAATATGTATGACCATAAGTTCTCGGATGAGTTTAATTTTGAGTCAGATCAGACCAGGAAGTCTGGAGTTATGTGCCCTTGACCGTCAAAAATGGCTAGTTTTGACTTTGTTACCACTGTAGCATCTACTACTATTGACCATTCTTAACCAAACTTGGTCAAAATATGTATGACCATAAGTTCTCGGATGAGTTCAATTTTGAATCAGATCAGACCAGGAAGTCTGGAGTTATCTGCCCTTGAACGTCAAAAATGGCTAGTTAGCTCACCTGAGCACAAAGTGCTCAAGGTGAGCTATTGTGGTTGCTTTTAATCCGTCGGCGTCTGTCCGTCCGTCTGTCCACAATTTGTTGTTACCACTCTAGCATCCACAAATATTGAACAATCTTTACCAAACTTGGCCAAAACATGTATGACCATAAGTTCTCGGATGAGTTCGATTTTGAGTCAGATCGGATTAGGAAGTCAGGAATTATCTGCCCTTGATCGTCAGAAATAGCTACTTTTGACTTTGTTAACACTCTAGCATCTACAAATATTGATTAATCAAGTCAACACTTGGCCAGGTTGTTGGAATTAATAAGATCTTGAATGAGTTCGATTTTCAGTATGATCAGATCAGGAAGTCTTAAGTTATGTGCCCTTGAATTTGATAAAATTGCAGTTTTTGACTATTTTTTACTTTGTTTATACTCTAGCATCTACAATTATTGACCAATCAAGACAAAACTTGGACACAATGTTGGGGACCATAAGATCTCGGATGATTAAGATTATCAGTCTGATTACATTAGGATGTCATGAGTTATGTGCCCTTGAATTTGACAAAATTCCTGTTTGGCGATTTTCGACTTTGTTTACACTCTAGCATCTACAATTATTGTTCAATCAAGACAAAACTTTGACAAAATATTGGGGACTGTAAGATGAGGAATGAGTTAGATTTTCAGTCTGATTGGATAAGGAAGTTATGTGCCCTTGAATTTGACAACGCTCCCGTTTTTGACAGTTTTCCACTATGTTTATACTCTAGCATCTACAATTATTGATCAATCAAAGCAAAACTTGAACAATGTTTGTGACCATACAATGTTAGATGAGTTCGATTTTCAGTCTGATCAGACTTGAAAGTTATGAGTTATGTGCCGTTGAATTTGACAAACGTTCCATTTTCGACTCTGTGTACACTCTAGCACATACAATAATTTAATGACTAATCAAGACAAAACTTGGACACAATGTTGGTGACCATAGGATCTAATGAGTATGATCAGATCACAAAGTTGTGAGTTCTGTGCCCCTTAATTTGAACAAATAGAATTAAATTGCCATATTCGACTTGGTTTTCACTCTAACAAACACAAATATTGACCGATTAAGACAAAACTTAGACATAATGTTGGTCAGCATAAGATCTTGAATGAATCTGAATTTCAACATAATTGGACAAGAAGTAGCTGAGGTATCTGCCCTTGAATTTGAAGCAATCTCCATTTTTGACCAATTTTTGACCTATCAAGACAAAACTTGGATACAATATTGGTGATCATAAGTTTGTTTTCAGCCACAAATATTAATTGACTCGAACATGACTGGCTCAGTCTTGGTTCAGGTGAGCGATTAAGGACCATCATGGTCCTCTTGTTCCAGAATTGTTTAGTAAACAGTTACATATACCTCACGAGAAGTGACCTGGCAGAGCAGCCCATGCTAATCGAATGGAATGCTCTGTCAGGTCAATTCTCGTCCGCTATACTCCTGGATGAAACCCATTTCAATAAAGTTATCTTTCAGAAAAGAATTGTTAGATAATGGGAAGTAATTCTTTCAGTATTTTATTGAAAATAGCCTGACTTATTTCCCTTACACTTCTGCACTAATAACAGCTTTATAACAATCTGTCACAAATTCCAACCTGTGGTGCCTGATTATACTGAGTACCAACAACAGTATGGCTTACTTTGATATGACCATGAATATCAAACAGAAGACAAAATTTAATGTCCTACCCTGCTTGCACATTTCATGAACATTTTGTAACGTGAGCTTTATGAAAAATTGCATTTCATATCATAACATTGCTACATCATCAAAACTGGTCATTTTATTAGGCTTATCTGCTCATGTCCTTGAAAGTCTACTTATTCTGACTTTAAGTATATGAAGTATCAAACTTATTACAACATACATACTACTCGACCTAATAAGAATATAGATAAAAGTAAGAGATAATGAAAACCAAATTATTGTTGATTTCCAATGATCATTTTGCAAATGAAGAGGTATTTGTTAACTGTAACTTCATAGCCGCAAACTTGCTGATTTAAAATAGGTTTTGGATTAGATTATAATTTCTAGTATGATATTTGTCAGCTTTGCAACAGTTCTAGTTATTATATGAAACATTACATAGGGTCCTTTTTGAGTTGGAAATGGAGCGAGCAGACCGTCACCATGAGTTGAGAATTCATGTAAAATATAAAAAAGAAGCATTTTGCTGGTGTAATTACAAATCCTTGTAAGAACAGCTTGATTAAAGCTGTAGTTACGAGGTTTTGCAGTAACACCGACAATATATTTCTTCATAAGTATTATATTTATAACATGTTTCAGTTGGAAATGGAGCGAACGCTGGAGGGCGAGCATCAGACAGAGATGGAATTTTTACAGACGGATCATGAAGTGATATTTCAATTTTTATGATAAATGATAAATGAGACAGGATCTGAAAAAAGGTCCTTTAATGCTTTTGAGCCCAACATGGTTCAAGATCAGCCTGCGTATACACACAGTCTGATCATGAACCAAGTTGGTCTCCAGAAGGTTCTTTGTGACCTGTAGCCATCTTGAGACAGAAACATGGATACCGGCTAGACTGCACTTGGGCACAGTCTGATCATGAAACATGGCTGTCTCAAATGCTATAAGGAACCCTTTTCCAGATCCTGGCTTAAATATTTCATGTGTAACATTTCAGTTGGAAATGGAGCGCGCCTTGTTGGAAGGCGAGCACCAGACGGAAATGGAACATTTACAGACGGACCATGAGAAGATCAACCAGTTGAGAGAGAAGCAGACGTTACTGATAGAAAAAGCATCCAGAGAAAGGGATAAGGTAAGGGCCACTAAGTTTGACATAACTTGCTTACATTGTTACTTGGGAGTCGAGACCATGTCTAGGCTGTTGTCTCACTTGTCCTTTTCTTAATCCTGTGAAACATAGTTTACTTTTAATCCTTCCCCAAACAAGAGGTCTTGGCCTTGTTTTACTTAAGAACTTATGAACACTTTTGCCTAAATTATGTAACAAGGCAACGGTTTGAAGGAGAAGTGTGCCTTGGGCCAATCATAGATTGGCTATTGTGCTATTTAGGCAAAAAATGTTCGTAATAGTTTAGTAAAATGGGGCCCAGGTTTGGATATCCCTAATAGGAAAGGATTGGGAAAATATTGAGGCAAAAGGGGTTAATCTTTGTACCCAGCCTTTTCTCCTTTTGCCTTTATATTTTCTGCGCTATATAGTACACAAATCATAATATCTTTATCAATACTCATTCTTTTGTCTGAAGTAGTGTTCAAATTGGATCACCCTTAATTTTTGCTGTTTAGGATTGGCTTAACTATGAAGGCTATTTGTGCTTATACTTTAGTAATGCAGAGGATTTTTTTGTATTAATTGCTTCTTACAAAGATGGTATTTGCACTTCACAGCATTATTGCAAGCAGATTTATTTAATTTCATGGGATGAAAGTTAGCTATGCTTTGACACATGTTTCACATCATGCTTATACATTGTATAAAAGTTTGAGATAAATTATGACAAAGGGCTGGGTCGTGTTTAACAAACAATCGCGTAAATGATACTTTTTAAATGAATAAATGTAATTTCACAAAAACAATCTTATTGGCACGGGACATATTTCTCATATTTCTGGTACAATCAGATGACTTGTTACATAAGTAATGCGAAAAAGTTCGTAAGTTTGTTAGTAAAACCGGGATTTGGTGATTTGAATAGCAATGAATTTTGCTTAAATTTTGATAAATCGTTGGTGTTGTTATATAATCTCGTAACTACGGCTTGAATCAAGCCGTGGTTACAAGATTTTATGAAAAAAAAAACATGAAGTACTTTTTAGCGAGCCAGAACTTTATGTCTGGGGAGCTAATGTCACAGCCCTAGTGTCGGCGTCGGTGTCCTGTCCCGTCTTCACTTGAAAAACTTTAACCTGGTCTATATCTCAGGCACTATTAGAGATACAGCCTTGATATTTCATACATGGATACATCTTGACAAGACCTTTCATTTGAGACCATGACCTTTGACCTAGTGACCTTGACCTTGGAGTTTGACCTACTTTTGAAAAACTTTAACCTGGCCTATATCTCAGGCACTATTAGAGATACAGCCTTGATATTTCATACATAGATACATCTCGACATGACCTTTCATTTGGGATCATTACCCTTGACCTTGTGACCTTGACATTGGAGTTTGACCTACTTTTTAAAAAAATTGCTGTTTTTGTGACACGCTCCCGTATAGGCGAGCTAGGTTGTCTGCGGACAACTCTTGTTGTTTGTATGAAATAACATCACTTTACTTGATAAAATCGTTCCCTATTTAGTATACTGATTGTTATGCAAGATGGCCAGTACCAATTTATTTGATCAATGGGGGGAATCACGTGATTGACAATGGTATTGAACATGAAAAAATGGCGACGAAATGACCGCTTCGGCGTGAAAACTCAAACTTAAGACAGGTATGTATTCAATCTACGTAGTTTCTCAGAAAATCCACCTATCTTAAAGTACCCGCTATTGTCTAAGGTTTCCAAAGATACCATACTTTCCCCTATCCGTTCGCTGTATTTAGAGAACACTTAAGGACAGATCCTCCAGTTGTTACTGCGCAACTTACTGCGCATCTCCTAAATAACGAAAAAAGGCTGTTTCAGTAATTGGCCTTTTCAGCAAACGTATTTATTACCTTTAGTTAAAGTTTGGTTGATAAATGACAATACCCTTTTCGGTTATTTCCATTTTCTCTGTTTGGTCAATTAAAGTGTAATAGTACTCGGATGGTACATTTCGCTTTCTGTTACATGTTCAACGTGTGGCGTTAGCGATCAGAAAACGGAGCAACAAAAGCAAAGTGGCGTCTTTATGAGCTAGTCCGCTTCAGATGAACACAAAAGACGACACTTTTTATTATCAAAAGCTGGTTGTAAGGAAGAACATGGATAAAAGTAGTGAAGCAATTTCGGACAGAGCTGCAAAAAGGAAACCAAAATTTACTTATAACTAAGAAAAACGCTTGGTTTGATATATTTTTCTTTTTTTGCTTTTGTAGGTATGACCAAGTACTATGTGTATACCAAAAAAGAGAAAATTCTTACCGCTGGAATATTTTTTATTATCGGAAACGTTGCGAAAAAAGAGAAATTTCAGCTATTTTTGAAAGAATGTTTTACTAAAAATTTCAAAATCATCACTAAATTTTCCAAAATTGATACTCATTTAGACAGAATAAAACATATTGAACACAATAAACACTTATTTATGTAATTCTAGTCATTTCGAACACCTTTTTTGTGGGTATTTAAGTGACACCTCATTTTTGCAATTTTAGACAAGAGTAGTCTCCCTTGAAATCCAATAACTTTTTAATTCGCTTGGTGACCTATAGTCATTTTTCTATTTCTCATATATTTAAATATCAGTACAGAAAAAATAAAAAAAAATCTTACCGTAGGAAATAAATGGAGGATCTGTCCTTAAAGAATATTTTCGAAATTGTGAAAATTTTGGATGTGTGTTAAGCACGTCGCATCATATTTACAGCTTTACTTCTTACCCAAAGAATTCTCTGTTCACTAGGTATATTTCCAGACCCTTTTTTATCGATGATATTTCATTCTAGTCCATTTGCATGGCCCATGTTGTCTTTGTTAAGCGAATTTATGGAAAAGATATTAAACACACGTAGTGTTTGGCACGCAGAATTCTTGTGAGTGTGATGTTAACCACGCAAGTGTACCATAGTTATGTAGAATACGTTGACTGATTTGTGTTTGCAGAGATATATTCTGCGGATTGAAATCTTTTGAACATTTAAGAGATTACATATGAACAATGTACATGTACAGTTAAAGTCTGGCACATTATTGGACAAATGCACATTTGAGAGTGACAAAATAATATTTCAGTAAGGTCTGATGCACTTTACACTGTTGGTATAGAAATGAATCAATTGCATATGCAATACAATGATATGATAGAATAGGGTTCAATTCTATCAAATAAATGTTGATGTTAGCTTTGTCACTATCTGTAAAAGAATCAAGACTGTCACTAAAAGGCTACCAAGCTAGGCAGTTGATTTCACCGTATATTCAAAGAAAATCATTAAATCAACGTGTTTTATAAAAGATCCACCAAACTCGGTGGTTTTTAAAAGTTTTGTTAGCTCACCTGAGCACGAAGTGCTCAAGGTGAGCTATTGTGATCACTTTTTGTCCGTCGTCCGTCCGTATGTCCGTATGTCCGTCCGTCTGTCAACAATTTGGTGTTTACACTCTAGCATCTACAAATATAAGCCAATCTTAACTAAACTTAGTCAAAACATGTATGACCATGAGCTCTCAGATGAGTTCGATTTTGGGTCAGATCGGACAGGAAAGTCGGGAGTTATCTGCCCTTGAATGTAAAAAATAGCTACTTTTGACATTGTTTACACTCTAGCATCTACAAATATTGACCAATCAATACAAAAGTTGGACACAATGGTGGTGACCATAAGATCTCGGATGAGTTTGATTTTGGGTCAGATCGGACCAGAAAGTCAGGAGTTATCTGCCCTCAAATTTGACAAAATTGTCGTTTTTGACCGTTTTCGACTTTGTTTACACTATAGCATCTACAAATATTGACCAATCAAGACAAAACGTTAACACAATGTTAGTGATGATAAGATCTTAGATGAGTTCGATTTTGGGTGAGATCTGACCAGAAAGTCGGGAGTTATCTGCCCTTGAATGTAAAAAATAGCTACTTTTGACATTGTTTACACTCTAGCATCTACAAATATTGACCAATCAATACAAAAGTTGGACACAATGTTGGTGACCATAAGATCTCGGATGAGTTTGATTTTGGGTCAGATCGGACCAGAAAGTCCTGAGTTTCCTGCCCTTGAATTTGACAAAATTGTCGTTTTTGACCGTTTTCGACTTTGTTTACACTATAGCATCTACAATTATTTACCAATTAAGACAAAACTTTAACACAATATTAGTGACCATAAGATCTTGGATGAGGTTGATTTTGGATCAGATCGGAATAGAAAGTCGGGAGTTATCTGCCCTTGAATGTAAAAAATAGCTACTTTTGACATTGTTTACACTCTAGCATAGATCTACAAATATTGACCAATATATACAAAAAATGGACACAATGTTGGTGACCTTATATAAGATTTGTGATGATTTTTTGTTTTGGTTTGATCGGACCAGAATGTCCTGAGTTATCTGCCCTTGAATTTGACAAAAGTGCTGTTTTCGACTTTGTTTTTACTCTAACAACCACAAATTTAATGGTGACCAATCAAGACAAAACTTTGATCTTGGATATAATGGTTAATCACCATAAGATCATGGATGAGTTTGAACTTCAGCACAATTAGACAAGCAGTTGCTGAGTTATCTGCCCTTGAAATGGACACAATTCTCGTTTTTGACTTTGTTTTCACTCTTTACAACCAGATATATTGACCTATAAAGAGGAAACAGGGACATAATGTTGATGACCATAAGTTTGTTTTCAGTCTTAATGCCACAAATATTAATTGATTCAAACAATACTGTGGCTCATATCATCTTGGTTCAGGTGAGCGATATAGGACCATCATGGTCCTCTTGTTTGCTTTTCTTTACGTCGTTACTTGGATGATTTTCAAGAAAATAAAGATCGGCAATTTCCGTAAATCGCCATGAAATGCCGTCATACCATGGCTTGACTCCGCTTTTAATCTAGAGCATGAGGTTTCTGACAAAGATAAAGTGTGCGACTTTTCTGTCATAAAGCGAAGTCCCTGTTTTATCCATTTCTCGATCGTCAGAGTAATAAGACAAACTTAAACCGTTCTTTTGCACATTCCTTCACTCACTAACGACATATTCTTTGACTATTTTAACAATTTTTCTAACATTTACTAAGGATGAATTCCGTGTTTTGAGTATCGATTGTGGAAGTCACTTTATGACGCAAAAGTCGGACATTTAACTTTGTCGGAAATCTTAGGCTTTCCGGGAAATTGACCCATGACTTCCCGTTTTTCCCACAATGACGTCATTATTTGACCGATATGATGTCATAATTTCAAATCGAAAGTTTAGTGTTTTTTCAATTTCAAATCGAAAGTTTAGTGTTTTTTTCTTCGGTAAAGATCGGAAAAAACCCAAAATATCCAATTTAAAAGACGAAGTAAAAACACTTTTAATGTTTGAAAATCGTAGAAACTTTGATATTTGGTTATTAGAAAGATGTTTTTTTCGACACAAGAGTTGAATTTTACCAATCAGCGGACACATTAACGGGGGTTTCCATATATACCTTTTTTTTTTATACGCCGCCGGAGGCGGACGTATATTGGCGTCATCTTCTCCGTCTGTCCGTCCGTCCATCCGACCATCCGTCCATCCGTCCATCCGTCCATCCGTCCATCCGTACGTATGTCCACTTTTCTTGTCAACGCAACTCCTCCTAAGTTTCTGGCTGGATCTTCTTGAAACTTGGTCAATGTTATCACCTCAATTGGTAGATGTGCATGAAGGAAGGATTTTATGGTTCGTTGATTTTTGCCTGAGTTATGCCCCTTAAAAACTTAGTCTCTGGGGCTTATTGAAATTGCAGCCTTGTCAACGCAACTCCTCCTAAGTTTCTGGCTGGATCTTCTTGAAACTTGGTCAATGTTATCACCTCAATTGGTAGATGTGCATGAAGGAAGGATTTTATGGTTCGTCGATTTTTGCCTGAGTTACGCCCCTTAAAAACTTAGTCTCTGGGGCTTATTGAAATTGCAGGCTTGTCAACGCAACTCCTCCTAAGTTTCTGGCTGGATCTTCTTGAAACTTGGTCAATGTTATCACCTCAATTGGTAGATGTGCATGAAGGAAGGATTTTATGGTTCGTCGATTTTTGCCTGAGTTACGCCCCTTAAAAACTTAGTCTCTGGGGCTTATTGAAATTGCAGGCTTGTCAACGCAACTCCTCCTAAGTTTCTGACTGGATCTTAATGAAACTTGGTCAATGTTATCACCTCAATTGGTAGATGTGCATGAAGGAAGGATTTTATGGTTCATCGATTTTTGCCTGAGTTATGCCCCTTAAAAACTTAGTCTCTGGGGCTTATTGAAATTGCAGGCTTGTCAACACAACTCCTCCTAAGTTTCTGGCTGGATCTTAATGAAACTTGGTGGATGTTATCACCTCAATTGGTAGATGTGCATGAAGGAAGGATTTCATGGTTCATTGATTTTTGCCAGAATTATGCCCCCTTCAATCTTAGTCTCTGGGGCTTAATGATATTTCAGCCTCGTGAATGCAATTCCTTCCAGGTTTTTCACTGGATATTTATAAAAACCTTTTTGTGAACACAATTTTTTAAAGGTTTTTCAGTGAATATGTATAAATCCTTGTCAATGTCATTTTTTTGTCTCAAGTTTTATAAGTGGCGGCGTATATTGTGACGATGGCACTCTTGTTTTTTCTCCAGTGATATTATACGCATTAATTGGTTGGGGAATCTCCGGACTTGAAACGGCAGAATTCATGCCTGCAAATCTATATGTAGGATAGTACTGACCACGCCAACAAACTTTCATGACAGTCAAGTACGATTATTATTGAAATATAGTAGGTAAAGGAGTCATGAGTCATTATTTTCATGATTTTGATCAAGAAATCCAAAGTCAGGCACGGATTCAACATTCGCAGCTGCCGGTTATGAATTGTATAACTGCGTTCTTGCCTGTACTTTTTTTAAAACGTCTCTTGGTGAAGCACTATATGTAAAGATGATTCACCATGTGAAGCTCAGTACAATGGAATGTAGATTTATAAGGACTCTTTATCTGAATTTCCGATTTTAACCCTTTCCCAAACAAGACCTGGTTTTCACGTCCCTAATAGAAACTGCTTGGGAAAACATTGAAACAAAAGAAGAAACTGCTGATAACCAACAGTTTCTCCTTTTGTACCAATATTTTCTGTGTCATATTTTACACAAATTCTATCTTTAATAACATCAATTTTGTCATTTGTGGCAGTTTTTGAAGTGGGTCACCCTGAAATCTTGCCATTTGGAAAAGGTAAAGGGATTGCTTGCTTCCTCTTGATTCCAGACTGTGTATTTCGTTTTGGCTTATGTAATGAAAGCCGAGACTTCTTTCGATTCATCTGAAAAAAGAAGCAAATGGTAACGGTATATGTTGAAAGCAGTTAAAAAAGTAACCGTTTTATCAATAAATTGCCTATAGGTTATGAAAAAATCCACTAAAATCTGGTTTGGTATGACAGTAAAATCTGACATGGACAAATAAAGGGTCATTTTCTACAAGATTTTCTTCTGACCAATTACATTAACATTTTCAAGATTCTGAAAGCGATTCAAACCATAAACTAGGCAACAAGGACATCACAATTCAGTTCAGATTCATTGTGTTTGCACGTATTTGTCATGGTAAACGATGTAACAAGAGATTTGATAAGTTAAAGCAATTATAGTCGATTTTTTTCCAATTCATAAAAGATTACCCCTAACGATGTCTGTCATATGTTACTGTAAGTTAACACCGGATTTCAATCATATTGGGTCATGAATAAAAACCAATTTGTCCAATATCCGTAGCTTTCTTAGAACACGAGCAATTGTGTGCGTGTTTAACATCACATTCACTAGAACTCTGCGTGCCAAACACTACAGCGCTGTACGTGTGTTAAACATCTTTTTCGTAAATGAACTTAAAAAAGACACAAGGGACCTTGTAAATGGATTAGAATGAAATGCTATCGACCAAAAAGGGTCTGGAAATATACTGTGTGAATCAAGCGTTCTTTGGGCTGGAAAAAAGGCTGTAAATATGATGCGACGTGCTTAACACACATCCAAATTTTTCGCAATTTTAGAAATATTCTTTAAGTGTTCTCTAAATACAGCGAACAGATGATGGAAAGTTGGGTATCTGTGGAAACCCTAGACAACAGCGGGTACTTTAGGATAGGTGGCTTGTCTGAGAAACTACGTAGACTGAATACATACCTTTCCAAAGTTTGAGTTTTCACGCCGAAGCGGTCATTTCGTCGCCATTTTTTCGTGTTCAATACATTGTCAATCACGTGATTCTCCCCATTGTTGATGCTCTTTCAACTTACTCTTTTAGCTTGTGACATATTCTTGGCAATATTATTTCATTCAAATTTATCTTTGTGTTTAGGCAAAAATCAAGGTATGTTAGCAAAGGTAGTTCTCCCTAATGAAAAACTTTGTCCAACCTAGACACTGAGATGCCTTTTCATGTGCAGACTATTTTAGCTTAAATGCAAATTCAAAATTGAAACAAAATTTTAGTCAAATTGGTTTGAGAGTATATCACATGTGACCTGATAATATGCTTCTTTGTGTTTATCAAATTATAAAGATATAGTCTGCCAAATTTTACTCATGATATCTGAATGATATCTGCATTAGTAATGACCCGAATTTGGCAATGTTGTTTAAGATGTTAAACTAATGCACTTATCTAATCAACAAAAACTAAGTTGATCAGGTTAAATTTGGTGGCCTTTACCAGTGTTTCATTAGATTTTCCGTTGAGAGATTCGAAAATTTAACCAAAACAGGTATTAAATCGCATGGTTAACACTAACCACTGTTTATACAATCAGTTAGCTTTATCATTCATTTAAAGGCTTCTCAATGCACATTTTTTTCCAACAATTACCTATATATAGGATTGCACACATATATATGTTTAGGTTTAGGTACATAATAGATACATGTCATGTTGAATGCATTGGTGGTGTAAGTGTGAATATTGAATCTTAGATGACAAGGTGGCATAAGTAACTGTAGAAAAATCCTTTGCTGTCCCCTAAAAGAAATCATGGATTTTGTCTGAGTTTTCGTTGAAAAAAATCCTGACATAACACTTTTTTTTTCTGATTCAGATCTTGTTAATCTTAACAGCTCATATGAATCCAAATTTGTATATATGTAGGATGGCCATCAAAATGATAGAGTTGTTATTATTTGAATTAAAGAACCACTTAATTTTGTATGTTATGTGTTGATAATGTACTAGTCTTGTTGGTGATTTGATGACTGTGTATTGTCTTTGTGGATCTAAATGTCTTTCCAACAAAACCATGATGAGAAATTATGTAGACATGTGCCAATCTGATGAATAGAGATTTTGAAGAATTAACAACGACTTTAAATGAAATGCAAGTCTCTGTTCTGAAAGTCTGATTTTGGTTGGTCAATAACTTAACCCTTTCCCAAACGACAAAATTTTAGGGTGATCCACTTCAAAAACTGCCACAAATGATAAAATGGATGTTATTAAAGATATGATTTGTGGACAATATGGCAAAGAAAATATTGAGACAAAAGGAGAAACTGCTGGTTATCAGCAGTTTCTTCTTTTGTCGCAATGGTTTCCCAAGCCATTTTTGCTAGGGACGTCAAAACCAGGTCTTGTTTGGGAAAGGGTTAAAAGATTCAAAGATCCTTTGTATAAAGCAGTTCATTGGCATTGCCTGCCTTTCCTGCTTCTTTCTTCTTTTTTCCCATATCAGGCATATATTGACAGAATTATTTAAAATTATTAAAAAATGTTGTGCTATGGGATTCTTCACAGTGAAAACTGTTCTGAATACAACAACATATTTTTGTCTTCAGTTTTGTTGGAAAGGACTATTATAAATACTAAAGCAAGATATAAACAACAACAACAAATGTACACAGAAGTAGACTGGTGGTTGGTAGGATAGACTGATAGACTGCATGAAGTATAAATAATACATTAAATAAATTAATAAATAATAATAATTTTGTCCATGTCCAGTACATGCTCTTGTATTATGTGTGTTCGTCTGTCTGTATTTATCAATCAAGAAAATGTACACTGGTAGAAAGATTTACCTGAATTTAATATTTTAAGATGTACGTACACAATGGTCTAAGTTGACATATTTCTTCTGTCAATCAATTATTTCCAGACCGATTTAACATTTGATTATCTGCTGATGTTTTGTTGCGTACTGTATGGTTTTGATTATTAAGGTTAGACTTTTTTGACAGCAATTTGTTGGTTCACTAGCTGTAGAAAAAGAAGCATAATAGCAATGTATTTCCAGAGCAACAGACAACAGCATTTTCTTCTTTTCCCTTAATGCTTTTCAAAACTACCATTGTTTTGGACATCAAAATGTGATGTTTTTATAGAAAAGGGTTAAAAGTGATATTCCTTTGAAGTTTGGCACGGTCAATGATCGACTGACTGAGTGATCATGACCAAACAATAGCAATTTGGGTGGTAGTATGTGACGCAGATCAAGTGTTGAGTGCCCATTGACCAAACCCAGCATTGGTCGCCTGCATGTCTCCATATCGTAATTAAACACTTAACCAAAGTCAAGTGGACAAGATAGGATACTCATATCCATGGAAAAATTATCCCTTGTCACACTCGCAAAGATTAACAGGCAGTAGGAGCCAAGGGCAGTAGGCTTATAAAAATGGTTGTCCTCAAAAGCTTCTTTGATGAACAAAATACTTTATAAGACTCTCACTCATGAGGTCCCTGGTTCGATCTGCAGTCAATGCAAATATCCTTTCAAACAAAATTGTCTTTCGCTAATTGTTTGATAATTGTAAACCACTGTGGGGGAGCAGCAGGAAACTACATAGGTAATGATATTGTAGTGGTTCTTGTTTGAGAAATGACATGAATCCATGGTTACATGCTCTAGCTGCAGCTACATGACCATAGCAGTTGAAAGGGGCGTTAAACCCCAATCAATCAACCAAAGCAGATATACAAAGTGAACAAAATGGAGTTGCCTGTACAAATAGACCCGGTTGGAATTGCTTTGACTATTTCAAGTCCATTTTTGTGTGATTGTACAAAAATAAGCTTCCAAATGTCAAGAGGACATTATGTAGGATGTTGGTCATATGAAACTTGAAAATAGATTAATGTTACACAAAGATTCATTGTTGTTCAATTGACTTCACAACAAGATGGGCTTTCTGTCCATTCTGAAATTTCTTTCTGACTTCGTCAAATTGCAAACAAAATATTTGTAATTGCTTTTGGTGTGAATGTCCTGCATCTTTGGTCATGTGAAAGCAATGTTGTATTTCCCATTCATGAAATTGTAAGATCTTGTTGAGAAATTTTGTATCTTTATTAGCTCACCTGAGCACGAAGTGCTCAAGGTGAGCTATTGTGATCGCTTTTTGTCCGTCGTCTGTCTGTCCGTATGTCCGTCCGTCTGTCCGTCCGTCCGTCCGTCTGTCAACAATTTGATGTTTACACTCTAGCATCTACAAATATAAGTCAATCTTGACCAAACCAGGTCAAAACATGTATGACCTTAGGTTCTCGGATGAGTTCGATTTTGGGTCAGATCAGACCTGAAAGTCCGGAGTTATCTGCCCTTGAATGTAAAAAATAGCTACTTTTGACATTGTTTACACTCTAGCATCTACAAATATTGACCAATCAATACAAAAGTTGGACAAAATGTTGGTGACCATAAGATCTCGGATGAGTTTAATTTTTGGTTTGATCGGATAAGAAAGTTCTGAGTTATCTGCCCTTGAATTTGACAAAATTGCCGTTTTTCACTGTTTTTGACTTTGTTTACACTATAGCATCTACTATTATTGACCAATCAAGACAAAACTTAGACATTATGTTATTGACCATAAGATCTTAGATGAGTTTAATTTTGGGTCAGATCAGACCTGAAAGTCCGGAGTTATCTGCCCTTGAATGTAAAAAATAGCTACTTTTGCCATTGTTGACACTCTAGCATCTACAAAAATTGACCATTCAATACAAAAGTTGGTCAAAATGTTGGTGACCATAAGATCTGGGATGAGTGTAATTTTTGATTTGATAGGATTAGAAAGTTCTGAGTTATCTGCCCTTGAATTTGACAAAATTGAAGTTTTTCACTGTTTTCGACTTTGTTTACACTATAGCATATACAATTATTGACCAATCAAAACAAAACTTGGACACAATGTTAGTGATGATAAGATCTTAGTTGAGTTTGATTTTGGGTCAGATTGGACTGGAAAGTCTTTAGTTATCTGCCCTTGAATGTAAAAATTAGCTACTTTTGACATTATTTACACTCTAGCACATCTCCAAATTTTGAGCAATCAATACAAAAGTTGGACACAATGTTGGTGGCCATAAGATCTTGGATGAGTATGATTTTTGGTCTGATCAGGCCAGAAAGTCCTAAGTTATCTGCCCTTGAATCTAACAAAATTGCTGTTTTTTACTGTTTTCGACATTGTTTACACCCTAGAATCTACAATTATTGGCCAATCAAGACAAAATTTGGACACAGTGTTTGGGACCATAAGATCTTGGATGATCTGGCTGGAAAGACGAGAGTTATGTGCCTGTGAATTTTACAAAATTGCCATTTTCTGCTGTTTCTGACTTTGTTTACACGCTCTAAAATCTACAATTGTTAACCAATCAAGACAAAACTTGAACACAATGTTGGAGACTATTAGAATTCTTATTAGTTTGATATTTGGCCTGATGGGACCAGAAAGTTGAGAGTTATGTGCCCTTTAATTTTACAAAATTGCTGTTTCCAACTGTTTTTGACCTTGTTTACAATCTAGAATCTACGATTTTTTTATCAATCAAGACAAAACTTGGACACAATGTTGGAGACCATAAGATCTCGGATGATCTGCTCTTCAAATTTTACCTGAACAACCAAAAATAGTGACTAATCAGAACAAAACTTGACGCAATGTTATTGACCATAAGTTTGTTTTCAGTTTTCAAGTCATATTAATTGAATTGAACAAAACTGTGCCTAATATCATTTTGGTTCAGGTGAGCGATATAGGACCATCATGGTCCTCTTGTAAATACAATAAGTACCATATAATTTGCTGGTCATTCTAAAAATTATATTCAATATTTTCCAAATAAGATTTGTTTCTGCAATGTATGAACCACATTCAAAACAACTAATTTGATGTCCTGTTTCATCCCTGTCTCCTGCGATTGACATTTTGTCTCCCATTAATTGACCAAACGCCAATCGACAGATCGCTCAACATAGAATTTAAGACAAACAATGGGGATGTGATCGTTAATAGGGAACAATTTTATCCAGTTAATCGTGATGTAAATTCAGATAAACAAAAAGTATTTCGTAGGTGCTGTTATAAAATCTCGTAACTACGGCTTGATTTAAGCTGTAGTTACAAGATTTTATAACAACACCGACGGTTTATCATAACATAACGGTAAACCTAGTCTATTGTTAGCACAAAATTCTTTGCCATTGGCATGTCGATTGTTTTGATTGTCAGTCGATAAATCGATACAAGAACATGTGCAACGAAGAACAATTGGGGCATGACATTTTTCTGATTGTCCTTTGGCTAATCGATGTTTTTGATTGACAGTCGGCGTTTGGTCAATTAGTGGGTAAACCTTAATGGGATGAGCAGTTGAAGTCACAGAAATAATGTGATAGTTCTGGTGAAAGAAATTAATGATAAAAAAAACATTGTTATGTTCTCCAGCCACCATGATATTGTACAAAGTGGTGTTAAACCCCATTCAGATCAAAGCTTGAAGTAACAATACAAATAAGTTTGGATGCCGGTGTAACAGGGTAACGTGTCCCACCCCCTGGGTAACGTGTCCCCCCCCTTGGAATTTTTTTTTTAATTGTATTGTGTATTTTCAATGCATATTTTGTTTCATGATTATTAAATCTTTTAAAATAAGTTATTTTAAACATGAAATTTAAATATTTAATTTTTTTTTATTCTTTCACATTTCCAAAGAAGGGAAATATCTAATTGCATTGTAATTTTTTATTAAATCACTTTCTCCAAATATTTTTCAACTATTATTATTACTATTATTAATATTTTGTGATAATACCAAAGTAAATTGCGCAGAAATAATGTGAAAAAATTTTAAGAGGAGAGAGAGGGGGGGGGGGGGGACACGTTACCCCTGGGTAACCTGTCCCCGGGGACATGTTACCCAGGCCTGGGTAACGTGTCCCCCCCCCTTTGATTTTTTTCCTTTTTAATTATAATGCATATTTTAATGCCTATTTAGTTTTATAATTATTGAATCTTTTAAAATAAGCTATTTCTAACAAAAAATAAAAGAACTTTTTTTCATTACTTCACTTTTCAATGAGAGGTGGGACAGGCTACCCAGGCCTGAGTAACGTGTACCCCCCTTGGATTTTTTACCTTTTTAATCATAATGTGTATTTTTATATCATTACTAATATATTTCGTGATAACACCAAAGGAAATTGCGCAGAAATAATGTGAAAAAATTTTAAGAGGGGGAGGGGGGACACGTTACCCCTGGGTAACCTGTCCCCGGGGACACGTTACCCAGGCCTGGGTAACGTGTCCCCTCTTTGATGTTTTTTCTTTTTAATTATAATGTGTATTTTTAATGCCTATTTATTTTTCTAACTATTGAATCTTTTAAAATAAGCTATTTTTAACAAAAAATAAAAGAATTTAATTTTTTTCATTCTTTCACTTTTCAATGAGAGGTGGGACAGGCTACCCAGGCCTGAGTAACGTGTACCCCCCTTGGATTTTTTTCCTTTTTAATCATAATGTGTATTTTTATTATTAATATTTCGTGATAATACCAAAGGAAATTGCGCAGAAATGTGAAAAAATTTTAAGAAGAAGAGGGGGGGGACACGTTACCCCTGGGTAACCTGTCCCTGGGGACACATTACCCAGGCCTGGGTAACATGTCCCCCCCCCCCCCCCCTTTGATATTTTTCCTTTTTAATTATAATGTATATCTTTAATGCCTATTTAGTTTTAAAATTATTGAATCTTTTGAAATAAGCTAAAATTGCACAGAAATAATGTGAAAAAATGGGTAACCTCTCGCCGGGGACACGTTACCCAGGCCTGGGTAGCCTGTCCCACCTCTCATTGAAAAGTGAAAGAATGAAAAAAAATACATTCTTTTATTTATTGGTAAAAATAGCTTATTCAAAAAGATTCAATGATTATAAAACTAAATAGGTATTAATATACATTATACTTAAAAAGGAAAAAAATCAAAGGGGGGGACACGTTACCCAGGCCTGGGTAACGTGTCCCCGGGGACAGGTTACCCAGGGGTAATGTGTCCCCCCTCCCCCTCTTAAAATTTTTTCACATTATTTCTGCGCAATTTCCTTTGGTGTTATCACAAAATATTAATAATGATATAAAAATACACATTATGATTAAAAAGGAAAAAATCCAAGGGGGGTACACGTTACTGAGGGCCTGGGTAGCCTGTCCCACCTCTCATTGAAAAGTGAAAGAATAAAAAAAAGTAAGTTTTTTTTGTTAGAAATAGCTTATTTTAAAATATTCAATAATCATAAAACTAAATAGGCATTAAAATATACATTATGATTAAAAAGGAAAAAAATCAAAGGGGGGGACATGTTACCCAGGGGTAACGTGTCCCCCCCCCTCCCTCCTCTTAAAATTTGTTCACATTATTTCTGCGCAATTTCCTTTGGTGTTATCACAAAATATTGATAATGATATAAAAATACACATTATGATTAAAAAGGAAAAAATCCAAGGGGGGTACACGTTACTCAGGCCTGGGTAGCCTGTCCCACCTCTCATTGAAAAGTGAAATAATGAAAAAAATTAAGTTCTTTTATTTTTTGTTAGAAATAGCTTATTTTAAAAGATTCAATAATTATAAAACTGAATAGGCATTAAAATATACATTATAATTAAAAAGGAAAAAAATCAAAGGGGGGGGGGACATGTTACCCAGGCCTGGGTAACATGTCCCCGGGGACAGGTTACCCAGGGGTAACGTGTCCCCCCCCCCCCCCTCCCCTTTAATTTTTTTCACATTATTTCTGCGCAATTTACTTTGGTATTATCACAAAATATTAATAATAGTAATAATAATAGTTGAAAAATATTTGGAGAAAGTGATTTAATAAAAAATTACAATGCAATTAGATATTTTCCTTCTTTGGAAATGTGAAAGAATAAAAAAAAAATTAAATATTTAAATTTCATGTTTAAAATAACTTATTTTAAGAGAATAAATAATTATGAAACAAAATATGCATTAAAAATACACAATAATGTTAAGAAAAAAAATTCCAATGGGGGGGGACACGTTACCCAGGGGGTGGGACACGTTACCCAGGGTCATTACCCTGGGTAACGTGTCCCCGGGGACACGTTACCCCTGGGTAACGTGTCCCCGGGGACACGTTACCCAGGGGACACGTTACCCTTGGACACCGGCTAAGGTCATATTTTAGATCAAATGATTGACCACAAGAAGGCATGGCCACTTATAGTAGTGGCTGCAAGATATAGTAAGCTGAAGTGCTCCCCATAAATAACTTAATGCTTTCCCAAACGCCAAAAAAATAGGGTAGACCCATTCCAAGCTGCTACTGATGGCAAAATTGGTGTTGATAATGGTTGGATTCGTGTGTAATAAAGCACAGAAAATATTGAAGCAAAAGGAGAAACTGCTGGTTATCAGCAGTTTCTTCTTTTACCTCAATGTTTTCACAAACCTTTTCTATCAGGAATGTCAAATCATGTCTTGTTTGGGGAAGGGAAAAATAACTTGTTAAGATGCGATCACGTCTACATAAAGTGCATGATTATATATACTCGCATGAGATTATCAGATATGATAGATACAAAATGGTGTTCTCGGAGAATAGTTATATCGTAAGTTGTTGTAAAAATGTGTTAAATTAAAGAAACATTGAAATCACTTCATTGGAATAGTATAAAGATTGTAAGAGTAACTGGTAGAAAAAATACAAAAAAAATGGAAATTGTGTTATTGGACCAGTGTAAAGCCACAAGACTGTAAGAGTTTACTTGGTAGAAAAATAATTATTTCAGGAAATATTAAAAGAATTTGATGATTTGATGTCATCATCTCATAACAGGCCCGTAGGAAGCAATTTCATATGGGGGGGGGGGGCTTAAGCCCCTGTGCTGAATATTGGGGGGCTAATTTGGATTTTCCTAAAATTTTCAAAGTAAAATTCAGCATTTTTGGCCAACATTGGGGGGGCTAAGCCCCCCCCCCCCCCCTAGCATCCCCCCCCCCTGTTCCTACGGGCCTGTATAAGAATTCTTATTTCCTTAATTATGTAGATGCTTTTTGATGCCTCAAAAAGACTTTGGTTTTGGAAAACATTGTGGGAAACGAAGAAATTGCTTGTGACAAACAATTTCTTCATTTCCTGCAATGTTTTCTAGCCCAAAAGACCTACAAATTTTAATTTTCATTCCCTTGAAATTGCCATTGGCAATCTATTTGAATTTGGACAGTTCTGCCATCTTGTAATGGGTTAACCCTTTCCCAAACGACAAAATTTTAGGGTGATCCACTTCAAAAACTGCAATAAATAGCAGAATCGAAGTTATTAAAGACATATTTTGTGTGAAATATGGCATAGAAAATATTGAGACAAAAGGAGAAACTGCTGGTTATCAGCAGTTTCTTCTTTTGTTTCAATGTTTTCCCAAGCCTTTTTCTACCAGGGTCGTCAAAACCAGGTCTTGTTTGGGAAAGGGTTAAGAAAGTGGAAAAACAAAATAAGTCTCAAAATGATGCAACCAATGTATTGTATTTTACAGGAGCTGGCCATTATAGAGCGAGAACGACAGAAACTAGACCAGTTAGAGCAACAATGCCTTATGCTAGAGAAGGAGTTACAGGGTTGTGGCGTAGAACAACAGACTTCACTGTTAGACAGACTTCAAAATACCAAAGAACTTGTTGAAACACAACGAAAAATATTTGATGATCTCGAATTTCAACAGCTTGAGGTTTGTTACTTTATTTTTATAAGGGGAGTCCAAACGGTCGTATTATGTTATGGCCCTGGTCGTCCGTTGGACTGTCTTTTAGCAATTTCTTGTATAACTTTTCTTTCTTAAATTATCTGCCCTGGAATAAAATATTAGCCATTTTCTTGTGGGTGCAACTCCTACAGTATCAACCGGAATTTGATCAAACTTGCCACAATGAATCTCCATATTGTCTATTTGTGCTTACCAATATTCGAATTCTGATAACTCTTGGCGTTCTTGAATTATCTTCCCATGAATTGAAAAAATGCCCTATTTATTGACAAGCCCCTCTTAGGTGATAGATGCTGCTCCGTTTACCTCTTTTTCTCAACATGGCTAATAAATCTGTATTTGTTGTCCCAAAAACTTATAAAGCTTTAGTTTTGAATGCTGAAAATGCTGATAACTATAGGGGCTTTCTAAACCCATTACCACACAGTGACTCTTTTTTACTCTTCTCAAGCAAATGGCTTGGGAAAACATTGTGGAAAATGAAGAAATTGCTTGAGACAAGCAATTTCTTCATTTCCCACAATGTTTTCTACCACGAAAGACCAATGAAATAGAAGTTGATGATTTACTTGAAATTGTCGTCTGCATCATATTTCAAATTGAAACAGTCCAAAATTTTGTCGTTTGGTAATGGGTTAAATTTATGCCTGGTCTGTTTGTCAGAGAAAAAACATATAGTTTTAAGTGATTTGAGCAAATATTAAAGATTTATAAGCAAAACATATTTATAATTTTGATAAATCACTTTTCACACATGTTACCATATTTTAACCCTTTCCCAAACAAGACCCGGTTTTGACATCCCTAAGAGAAAAGGCTTGGGATAACATTTAGGCAAAAGAAGTAAGTGCTGATAATCAGCACTTTCTCCTTTTGCCTCAATATTTTATGTGCTATATTGTACAGAATATTCCATTTTAGTTATACTTATGTTGTCGTCTGCAGCAGCTTTGAATTTGAACCACCCTAAAACTTTGGCATCTGGTAATGGGTTAACAATACTGGTTCCCGTTCACAGTCTGAGGCGAAGTTTGAAGAAGACCGAGAACAAGTCCACAGGAAGTTACTCACAGATCAGCAGGATCTTCTGTCTAAATATAAAACTAGAGAGGTAAGGAGAATTCATTTTTGAACGATCCAAAATTTTGTCATCTGGTAATGGGTTAATCCATTACCACACAGTAACTCTTTGTGTCTCCCCACAAGATAATGGCTTTGAAAAACATTGTGGAAAATGAAGAAATTGCTTGTGACAAGCAATTTCTTCATTTCCCACAATGTTTTCTACACCAAAATGACCAAAAATGTTTAAGAATCATTGATTTGAAATTGTTGTCTGCAACACCTTTGAATTTGAACAATCCAAAATTTTGTCGTCTGGTAATGGGTTAAGCCATTACGAGAGATAAAATTTTGTTAATCTGGTCTAAACTCAAAAAGATTTAGATAACAATTTCAAGTGAATGGAATTTTACATTTATGATTTTTTTTTCGGGTAGAAAGCAATGTGAGAAATGAAGAAATTGCTCGTTACAATTTTCAACAATGCTTTTCAAAATGTTTCTCTTCTAAGGTGTAAAAAGGCATCAATAATTATGTGCTAATGGGTTAATCTGGTTTCAGGAGAGTTTACAACAGATATCCAATCAACAGAGAGATATGATACAAAATGTCCGACAAGAAATGGAAAAACTGGAAAAACAACGACAAACATCCATCAACAAATTCAATCAGGTATTTTTATTCATCTGAAAGATTTGCAAAGTAGTTTATACAGCTCTGCTTGCTTAAAGTCTTTTTGGATTTAAATGGTTAAAGACAATTTTGCCTGTAATGATTACAGCCATTATTAAGATCAAAACAAGGTGTGCATCTTTGGGCGTCAATCATAGCAACAGAAATGGATGAGGGTATCCTTCATCAATTTCTGTTGCCACGGATGATGTCCGCAAATTGACGAGAGTATCTCTCATTAACCCTTTCCCAAACAAGACCTGATTGTGAAGCCCCTTATAGAAAAGGCTTGAGAAAACATTGAAACAAAAGAAGAAACTGCTGATAACTAGCAGTTTCTCCTTTTGTCTCAATATTTTCTATCTTTAATGGCAGTTTTTGAAGTGGGTCTTCCTAAAATTTTGTCGTTTGGTAAAGGGTTAATTTTCATTGTTACCAATGATGCCGGAAGATTCCCAATATGTTTGGTATCTAATGATGGGTTGTAATCCTTACGGGACCTGTACTACATTAATTTTATACTAATGTTTAACTCTTTCCCTAACGGCAAAAGTTTAGGGTATTTAATTTAAAAGCAGTTGCAGGGGACAAATTATATGTGAAAAGAGATAGGATTTGTGTACTATATAGCAGAGAAAATATTGAGACAAAAGGAGAAACTGCTGATTATCAGCAGTTTCTTCTTTTGTTTAAATGTTTTCCCAAGCATTTTCTATTAGGGATGTCAAAACTAGGTCTTGTTCGGGAAAGGATTAAAAAGTATGAGCATTATCTTTTGTCAAGAAAAGCATCAATTTTATGCAAGGAATTTTCTTTCATACAGGAAATCATTTCATATTACACCCAAATTTTAAGAATAATGCACTATTCTAGCAATAATTAAGCAAGCAATGATTTTTGTTCAGCCTTTTTCCCCTCCCTTATTTAGCTCTCCTCTGTGCTTGGTTTACAAAGTTTTGCTCAGAAAACTACTGTGTGTGTTCTGTCCTGCATTTGTGTGTGATCATTATCATGGTGGATCAGCAATCGCGTAATGCAATAATTACTGAATATCTTCAATAACTTTGTTATTACGGGACCGATTTGAATTCGGTTTGAAGCAGAGAATGTGGACAAACGTCACACATTAGATGGATGTGGTTGATTTGTGAAAAATCAACTGATAAAAAAGTTATTGAAGATGAACCAAAATTTTGGTTTATCTTCAATAACTTTTTTATCAGTTGATTTTTTAAAAATCTACCACAACCATGTTATTTCTGACATTTTTCCACCTTCTCTGCTTCAAACAGAATTCAAATTGGTCAAGTATTGACAAAGTTATTGAAGATTATCGGAAATTCTAAGCCATGTGATGTCATGTTATACACCGTGATTATGTGTGTCTAGATTCATTTCATATATCAAGTATGGATCTTTGCTTAGTAAAACATTGAGGCAAAAAATGAAAATGCTGATAATCAGCATATTTTCCTTTTGCCTCAATATTAGCACTGCTAAGATATACGCAAATTTCTCACTTATCACAATACATTTGATCCTTTGCAGCATCTCGCAAATTGGAACAATGTCAATTTTTGCCGTTTGAGAAATCTTAACTTTCATGTTTTATCATAACCAATACCCAAACAGGGACGCCTTTTGTTGCCCTGCAAGCTAGTGGCTTTGGAAAACATTGTGGAAAATAAAGAAATTGATTGTGATAAGCGATTCCTTCATTCCGCAATGTTTTTTTGTACAGAAAGCCCAAAAATGTAAAAAATCTTTCACATGAAATTGTAGTCTGCAGCATCTTTGAATTGGGACCATTCTGAAATTTTGTCATGGTCATGGGATAAGACACATCCATTGTAGAAAAAGCATGGTTGATGCCAATTCATTAGAGTTTTGTTTGAATGATTTGTGTGACTTGCCTTGTTTTATTTTGCATGAATTAGACTGGGAGACTTACATGCATTTTCAGGAAAAGGCAAAATTGGCTGATATAGATGAACGCCTGCTAGAAATAGAGAAATCTTTGTCCCCGAAAGCTGACATTGATCAGAACCCAGATATAAATGAATTAGATTTGGATTTAGAGGTATTTAGACAATATTAACACACTGTCTGTCCATATCTGTCTGTCTGACTGTCTAACTTCAATGTGGTGCTTGATAACTCTTAATGTTTTGTGTCTAGCAGTAAAATATGTAGGGTGTTTTATTTAGGGGCACTTTGCTTATATCGAGTTAATGAACATAAATGCAACAGTCAGCTCTGTTATAATTTATTTGTTGCAAATTGGTGCATAAATTTCAAATTGTTATCTAAGGCCAAGGGACCTGACATCAACGATCTTGGGACAAATTCACCTTTGTGATTTTCCATCCATTTTGGTCTTAAGATTGTTGATAAGACGGGCCCAAGATAATTCAATTCAAAGTTAGAAGGTAAAAAACATTACTGAAACCATTCATAAAAGAACACAACACTTTCTACTGTTTTGCAGTTTACATGGACAATTATGATAATGTTTTTTAATTTATCAATTTTGGTGATATTTTCTTTGTTTGGAAATTAGATGGCTGAATGTGAAATAGTTGTAAATAAATATTATTGTATATCCTCTTACTATAATTTTCTCTCAAAAATCATTGAAATGCGCTTCTGAAAAACAGCTTTAGTGTCACAATCTGTTATTTTAACCCCTTCGCAAAAGAAAGGACATGATATGAAGACAATGATACTAACCAATATTTTCATGCTCCCCGAAAAAATTTCTGGGGGGGGGGGGGGGGGGCATATAGTCACCATGCTGTCAGTCCATCCGTGTGTCCATCCATCTGTCTGTCCACAGCCAGATTTCAGCTACCCTTGGACCAAATGCAATGAAACTTCACATGTGAACTCCCTGGGATGATACCTAAAGACCCTTTTCTCTGTTTCTTAATTCGAGGCTGCGTCATGGAAAAAGGGACCTTAGTGTAAAATTAGTTTTTCTTTAATTTCTCTTTATCTTATGGGCAGAATTTAATGAAATTTTGTACTGATATAATAAATAGGATATTCTGGACCATATTCTATAAATAATGCGTGTACAAAAAAGCTGTCATGGGAAAAGGGGGCTTAATGTATGATAGTTTTTATCTTGTGACAAACACTTTTTCGGGGAGCATAATCTGTCTATGACGGCTCTTGTCTCATTTAGCTTCCATAAGTTAACCATTTTCAATCATTTCATTATCTGTTGCATGTCTGTGTGTTTGTCTGCTTTCATTTAGTTCCCATACCTTGCTTTGTAACCTCTATATCTTTATCCTGCTTTTCCTCCAGCCTTTACGTTGATCAAGGCTGTGGCCATGGCCCAGTTGGTAGCGGATCAGACTTACACTTGTGAGGTCAAGGGTTCGATCCCTGGTCGTGGCAAATATCCTTTCAGACAAAATTGTTTCCCATCAATGGTTCAATATCATTAACCTATGTGGGCAAGCAACTTAGGATGTTGTGGTAGTGCTGGTATGAGAAATGACAGTAATCCATGGTAAGGTGCATGAGGTTATTGGATGCTTGGTAAAGACAAGTTGAACATTTCTGCTCTAAAAAAAATATGTGGGCAAGATATGTTGATTATCAGTTATGTCTGTTGCACATTATATCCCTCCATTAACCCTTTCCCAAACGACAAAATTTTAAGGCTGTCCAATTTGAAAGCTGCTGCAGACGACAAAATAAATCATCACAAATGGCCAAAATAATTGTGTTATAGCCAGAAAATATTGAGAGAAACTGCTGATTATCAGCAGTTTCTTCTTTTGTCGTAATGTTTTCCCAAGCTATGTCTACTAGGGACGTCAAAAGCAGGTCCTGTTTGGGAAAGGGTTAAACTCGAAGATTATCAAACAAGCTGATAGAAATCTATTTGAAATGATAGAAATCAATGTAGAATTTACTGTATATTTGCAAGTTTCTGCAATAGTTTTAAATTTAAACCTGAAGTCTTATGATTCCATCATTTCATATAAAATAAATTATTGGTTATTACATCATATACATTTTTAGCTCCACTGGCCTTTCAGGCCAGCGGGCTATTGTCATGGCGGTGTGTCCGTCGTGCGTGCGTGCGTGCGTCCGTCCGTAAACTTTTTCTTTAAAAATCTTCTTCTCAAAAACTACTTGATGGATTTCAACCAAACTTCACAGAAATTATCCTTGGGTGAACCTCTCTCAGATTCCTTCAAAGAATATGGATTGAATCAGAATAACCTGAGTTATCTGCCCTTGAATTTCAAAAATAGCAGGTTTTGACTTTAAATTTCTTCTAAAATCTACAAATATTGAGCAGTCAATACAAAACTCTTACAGAATGATGCTGACTACAAGATCTTGCCTTGGTAAAATTTTCAGCTTGATCTGAATTTTTACATCATGAGTTATGTGCCCTTGAAATTGACAGAATTGCCATTTTCGGCTGTATTTTGACTTTGTTTTCACTCTAGCAACTACAAATATTGACTAAACATGACAAAACTTTGACAGAATGATGCTGACTATAAGATATTGCCTTGGTTAAATTTTCAGCTTGATCTGAATTTTATAGCATGAGTTATGTGCCCTTGAAATTGCCAAAAATTGCCATTTTCAGCTATATTTTGCTGGTTTTGACTTTATTTTTACTCTAAAATCTACAAATATTGACCAATCAAGACAAAACTTAGACAGAATATAAATAAGCATTATATGCTGCCTGTGTGTAATTTTCAGCTTGATCGGAATCTTACATCATGAGTTATGTGCCCTTGAATTTGACAAAATTGCCATTTTCGACTTTGTTTTCACTCTAACAACCACAAATGTTAACCAATCAAGATGATACTTGGAAAGAATCTTATTGACAACAGGATCTTGCTTATTTGTAATTTTCAACATGATCACACTGTTACAGTTTGAGGTATGTGCCCTTGAAATTGACAAAATTTCAGTTTTCGACACTTTTTCCACTCTTGAAGCCACGAATATTGACTAATACAGTCAAACCTGCCCAAGCGACCCTCTGAATTTAGCGACTTCCTGTCATATGCGACCGTATTTTTTCCTCCCGAAGCATTTTGCTATAATTTGACCCTGAATTAAATGACTCCTTGCCTCACCCGACAAGCGACCTTAAAAACTGTGCCCAAATCAACCGTCGAAACTGTTTTTAGCGACTTTTTCCCGGGGACGTAATTTCAAAATATGGATTCTTGAGACGGAAACGAAAGTTAACGGTGTTCAAAATCAAATAGCGTGAGAAAAAAGTTATCGTAAAAAATGATGTCACCGGGTCGAACTTGATTGTTATTTTCTTAGTAGGGATGGGCTTATAAACGGCCGAAATATTTGTTCGATTAAGGATCCCTTGAGTATTGGCAACTACGAATCCGCGAATCAAGTAGGCACAAACAATGATAGGATGAAATTTTTGGCAATTTCTCGAATTCAATTTACAGTTTGGGTTGTTTGAAATGACCGATCTTTTCATCAAGAAGAACTTCAAAATTAATGTTGCACAGTGGGAATGACTAAATACGATATGTTGGATCAAGGACAAATCATTATTTGACATGTCTGAAGGTTTGCTGACATGCTGATTTTCACCATGACGGTCATTGCATTGTAAAGGAAACTTAATGTAGATCGATTGACGGATATTCTTACTATATAAGGCGTGTTCTTCCAATCATTTTATTTAGTTTTATGATATATGTAGAGTATATTCATTTGTAAATTCAAGGGCGGATCCAGGATTTTTTTCCAGGGGGGGTCCAAGCCCAAATTATTTTCCAGGGGGGGTCCAAGCCCAAATTATGGCTTAAAATATAGTAAATATGTAATATTATCGTGACAGTATGCATTTTCACGCTACACAATAGTCACGCACCTGAGAGTTTATGCTTCAAGCATTGTCTATGATAAAGACAACAAAGCTACTTACTAAGTTTAGAGAAACTATGCACTTTTCTTTCAAATAGTGAGACAAAGTCAGCAAAACAAGATATTTTTGTGAATATTTTTACTTTTTTCTGAGACCAGTGCAATTTTGTGATAATTTTCTTATATCTGAATTTTAGGCAGTATTCAAAGAGCATAATTTTGTTTTTTGTCCTTGCAAGTGCTTTGACATTATGTCATCTAATTTCCTCTTTCAATTAGCTTTAGAATTATAGAATTTGTAGGTATTTATAGTTTGACAATAAAAAGTAAGATGGCAACCAACCTTGCCACAGTCCTTATATGAAAAAAAAGCTGATTGAACATGGCGGCTGATTTTCTTAACAAAAGTTATAACCTCTGTAAAACAAAATATACAGCTTTATAGTCTTGTGTTATATACCAGAGCAATGAGCAAACATTCTTCTTGAAATCCTGCAAATTTGGTTAATCTGGTGATTTTATCAAGCAAAATATTGTATTTTTTCTGAAGCTACCTACAAATTTTCCAAGTTCAGTAAGGTGTTTGTGGGAAAGAACCCCCTACATTTTAAAATGCTTAATTATTTCATATTTAGAAAAAAATCAACAACTAAATGCACTTTTTGTGTGTACAAAAAGTTGATTTTTAAATACAAGAGTTTCTAAGACTTGCTGTTAGCTAAGTTACATTTTTACCAAACAGGTTTTCATATGAGTGACTATTGATTACTCTCAAACTAGATAAGGATTTTATATCATAATTTTTGATTACTTTGTAAAATTTTGTAAAAGGGATTCTTTAAATTTGTTGTTGGTGTCCAAGCAAGAAATTAAGTATAAAAAGTCACTTATAGAGATAATTGTCTAATAAGATAAGTCTTTCAACAGATAATAAGACACAAAGCCTTAAGTGCGTGACTATTGCTTACACTAGGATACACTAAATTTACATAGTCAAAATTCAATTTTCGGCCAATTCCAGGGGGGGTCCGGACCCCCCGACCCCCCCTCTAGATCCGCCCATGAAATTAATTTTAGCATGCAATAAATACTAAACATTGATCGTACATGTACTTTTACCAATTCTGTCTGACCCTCAATTAAGAGACCACCTGTCATATGTGACCTTTTTTGGTGAATCCCAAAGACGGTCTCTTAATACAGGTTTGACTGTATTGACGGCCGCGGCCTTAGCGCAGTTGGTAGCGCATCTGACCCTCATACGAGAGGTCCCGGGTTCGATACCCGGCCGCGGCTAATACCCTTTCTGACAAAATTGTCACCCACCAATGGGTTTGAAATCGTTAACCTAAGTGGGCGAGCAGCTGGAGGCTCGGTAAGGGTGTTGTGGTAGTACTGGTTTGAGAAACAACAGGAATCCATGGGTAGGTGCTCCAGCCGCCGCGATATGACCCTGGTAGTTGAAAACGGCGTAAAACCCCAATAAACTCAAACTCAAACTTGACTGTATTGACAAAATTTGAACAGAATGACAGTGACCATAAGATCTTGCATGTGTTTGATTTTCAATTTGATTTTAAACATACATACTGAATTATGTGTCCTTGAATTTGGCAAAATCACAGTTTTCAATTTTATTATCGCTCTAACATCCCAAAAATATTAGTCAGTCATTTACTTTCTTTTTGCATTGACCACATGATTGCTGCTTTTGACATTGTATTTGCTGAAAGAACCACAAGTATTCAAAAATCTAGTCAAAACTTGGATTTGATATTAAAAGAAGTTCAGGCCTGTGGAGCGACTCAAGACCTTCAGGTCTTTCTAGTTATTTTTTTGATTTGCATATTTCCAGGAAAGAGATGAAGAAAGATCAAAGAAAATAGAAGAAATCCTACAGTCACCTTCAATAAGAAACGCCAACGCATTTAGAACTCTCGAGACGGCTATTCACAACACAAACAACATCTCTTATGGCTTTCCGCCACTTTCTCCGACGTCTCCGACAGGTTTAGGTGAGAGAAAGAAATCCGCGACCCTCCTGGAGATCGAGAAAAACCACTCACTCTTCCTGGAAACTCAGGGCAAGTAATGTACACTGAAGCTAGTCATGTGACATGCTAAAAATAGATAAAATAAGTGTCATGTGATATGCTAAAGATAGATCAGATCTGTGACAAGTGTCTTGTGATATTTGGAATTTTCTCAGGCCTGTTTAACTCATTATCACACAATGACTCTTTTTGACTCCCTACAAAATAATGGCCAGGGAAAACATCGAGGTAAATAAAGAAATTGCTTGTGACAAGCAATTTCTTCATTTCCCACAATGTTTTCCACCCAAAAAGACATAAAGAATTCTTTTCACTTGAAATTGTTGTCTGCAGAATCTTTCAATATGGACCACCCTAAAATGTTGTCGTTTGGTAATGGGTTAAGATAGTCCACCCCTATTGAGATTTATGTGATGTCAGAATTATTGGTGGGTGGTCTTAACATTTGTTATGTATCCTAACCTACTTGGGCAACTTGGTAACCATGCGGTGGTGGAAAGTTTCCACTGTCTTATGTTATACTACATTGCCTGAATAATTCTGACATCGCATAAATCATATTAGGGTTTGACTAACTTGAGTTATCATTCATTATGATTGACAAAATTGAAGAGAAAAACTTGTGACATTAAAATAATTATTAAAGGCAGGCCAGTTTGAATTGTATGCATACAAATTTGTCTTGCACTTGCTTGTCAACAAAACTTGTATCATACTATCATTGAAAATTCCCAAAATCTACACAGACATATACACAGACACTTATTCATTTAAAGTGATTGTAAATGGAACTAATGGAATGACATTTATTTTAAGATATTGTTCCGACTAATTAAAAATATCTGAATGCTTTGATAACGTCTTCAGCATTTTTATCTAAAACAAAATGTAATCAGAATGCTTTATGTTGTACAATAACTAATGTACTCAAGCATAATGTAAGGGAGATTATGCTGTATTTGCTAATGCATGATGAAGTGTAAGTTATCTCTCTTTATACAATTTCTGATTCTTGATTAATTGGCGCCCACAGGGAATAATATGTATAATTAATCTGATCCTAGCGTAAGATTTATTTTTGCTGTTATTTTGATCTTTCAAAATTTGCATTCTATGTTCAAAATTGAGTTGCAGTAATTTGTTCTAATACCATGTTAGAGAGACATTGTAAGTATATAAAACATACAGTAGTCAAATTATATGTTACATGCTATTTTCTCTGAATTTTTACCTAGTTAAATTGTGTCATAGAATTCACGTTGGATCAGCATTTTTAGCTCACCTGAGCACAAAGTGCTCAAGGTGAGGTATTGTGATCGGTCGTTGTCCGTCGTCCGTCCGTCCGTCCGTCCGTCCGTCCGTCCGGCCGTCCGTCCACAATTTCTTTAAAGATCTTCTCCTCCCAAACCAGTGGACCAATATTTTTGAAACTTGGCAGGAATGATCCTTGGGTAAAGGGCTTTCAAAGTTGTTAAAAGAATTTGATTCCATCAAAGACTCTGGCTGCCGCGGCATGAGAAAAGGGGAAAATAGCCAACTCTTTTAAAAATCTTCTTCTACCTAACCAGTTGGCCAATATTCTTGAAACTTCACATGAATGATCCTTGAGTGAAGGGCTTTCAAAGTTGTTAAAAGAATTTGATTCCATCAAAGACTTTGGCTGCCGCGGCATGAGAAAAGCGGAAAATAGCCAAATCTTTTAAAAATCTTCTTCTGCCTAACCAGTCAGCCAATATTCTTGAAACTTCACATGAATGATCCTTGAGTGAAGGGCTTTCAAAGTTGTTAAAAGAATTTCATTCCATCAAAGACTCTTGCTGCCGCGGCATGAGAAAAGGGGAAAATAGCCAACTCTTTTAAAAATCTTCTTCTGCCTAACCAGTTGGCCAATATTCTTGAAACTTCACATGAATGATCCTTGAGTAAAGGGCTTGCAAAGTTGTTAAAAGAATTTGATTCCATCAAAGACTTTGGCTGCCGCGGCATGAGAAAAGCGGAAAATAGCCAAATCTTTTAAAAATCTTCTTCTGCCTAACCAGTCAGCCAATATTCTGGAAACTTCACATCAATGATCCTTTGGTGAAGGGCTTTCAAAGTTGTTAAAAGAATTTGATTCCATCAAAGATTCTGGTTGCCGCGGCATGAGAAAAGGGGAAAATAGCCAAATCTTGTAAAATTCTGCCTTCAACTAGTTGGCCAATATTCTTGAAACTTCCCATGAATGATCCTTTGGTGAAGGGCTTTCAAAGTTTTTGAGAGACTTTGACTTCCGCTGCATGAGAAAAGGGGAAAATAGCCAAATCTTTTAAAAATCTTCTGGCTTGCTACATGTAGTGGGCCAATATTCTTAAAACTTCACATGAATGATCTTTGGGTGAAGGGCTTTCAAAGTTGTTATAAGAATTTGATTAATATCAAAGCTCTTAGTGCAGTGGCATCAGAAAAAAGGTAAAAGAGCAAACACTTTTGAAAAGGCTGAATTTTGTTTCACTCTTTTGAAAAACTAAGGAAAAGGGGCTTTATTGCAAAATTCTTAATTTGCTGCTATACAGGTCAAAATGTTATTTCAAGAAGGCAAGAAATTTCAGGTGAGCGATCTAGGGCCATCATGGCCCTCTTGTTGTCATATGCAAAGGGAGCAAGGCTCTATATAAACCAGATACTGTAATAACATAAAATTTAGCTGTATTATGGCATACTTCAATAATTCAAATTACTTTGCTTTGCTTTCTGAACTATGATATTAATAAAGTGTAAAGTTTGACTACTTCAGATAACTTCAGTGTACTGAACTGCAAGGTTTCTATATATTAACTGTAGTCATGTGTTCTCTAACAGTCTCCTTTTGTTTCAATGTTTCATAGTCTAACAGTCTGTTTATTTAATTGTATTCTCCTTTTGTTTCAATGTTTGGTTGTTTAACAGTCTGTTTTTAGAATGTAATACTAACATTAGTGTTTTGTGTTATTTCCCATTCTGTTCCCAATTAATTAAGTCTATCGCATGTTAACATTTAAGTTTATTAACCCATTACTGCACAATGACGCCTTTTGACTCCCTAGAAGAAAATGGATTTGGAAAACTTTGTGGAAAATGAAGAAATTGCTTGTGACAAGCAATTTCTTCATTTCCCACAATGTTTTCTACCTCAAAAGACCCCAAAAATGTTAAGTTTCTTTTACTTGAAAATGTCGTCTGTATCATCTTTGAATTTGGAACAGTCCAAAATTTTGCCGTCTGGTAATGGGTTAAACCCTTTCACAAACAGGTGGTGATTTTGACTTTCTTTCTAGAGAAAGGGCCAGGAAAAATGCAAGATCTATACGAAGAAAATGCTGTTTACCAACATTTTTATCATTAGCTCACCTGAGCACAACGTGCTCAAGTGAGCTATTGTGATCACCTTTTGTCCGGCGTCCGTGCGTCGTCCGTCGTGCGTCGTCCGTCAACAATTTCTTTAAATGATATCTCCTCCTAAACTACTTGGCCAATTTCAACCAAACTTGGTAGAAATGTTCCTTAGGTGATCCCCTTCAAGAATTGCTAAAAGAATTGAAATCCATTAAAAACTCTGGTTGTCATGGCAACAAAAAAGGGGCAATATGACTGAATCTCAATAACATCTTTGAACGACATCTCCTCCTAAACTACTTGGCCAATTTTAACCAAACTTGGCAGAAATGTTCCTTAGGTGATCCCCTTTAAGAATTGCTAAAAGAATTGAAATCCATTAAAAACTCTGGTTGCCATGGCAACAAAAAAGGGGCAATATGACTAAATCTCAATAACATCTTTGAACGACATCTCCTCCTAAACTACTCGGCCAATTTTAACCAAACTTGGCAGAAATGTTTCTTAGGTGATCCCCTTCAAGAATTGCTAAAAGAATTGAAATCCATTAAAAACTCCGGTTGCCATGGCAACAAAAAAGGGGCAATATGACTGAATTTCAATAACATCTTTGAACAACATCTACTCCTAAAGTACCTGGCCAATTTGAACCAAACTTGGCAGAAATGTTCCTTAGGTGATCCCATTTAAGAATTGCTAAAAGAATTGAAATCCATTAAAAACTCTGGTTGCCATGGCAACAAAAAAGGGGCAATATGACTAAATCTCAATACTATTTTTGAACGACATCTTCTCCTAAACTACTTGGCCAATTTTAACCAAACTTGGCAGAAATGTTCCTTAGGTGATCCCCTTCAAGAATTGCTAAAAGAATTGAAATCCATCAAAAACTCTGGTTGCCATGGCAACAGAAAAGGGGCAATATGACTGAATCTCAATAACATCTTTGAACGACATCTCCTCCTAAACTACCAGGCCAATTTCAACCAAACTTGGCAGAATTATTCCTTAGGATGTCCTTGTTTAAAATTGCTAAAAGAATTGAAATCCATTAAAAACTCTGGATGCCATGGCAACAGAAAAGGAGAAATTTGACTAAATCTCAATAATTTCTTTGAACAACATCTCCTCCTAAACTACTTGGCCGATTTCAACCAAACTTGGCAGAAATATTCCTTAGGAGGTTCCTTTTAAGAATTGTTAAAAGAATTGAAACCCATAAACTCTGATTGCCATGGCAACAGAAAAGGAGAAATTTGACTAAATCTCAATAATTTCTTTGAACAACATCTCCTCCTAAACTACTTGGCCAATTTCAACCAAACTTGGCAGAAATATTCCGTAGGAGGTTTCTTTTAAGAATTGCTAAAAGAATTGAAATCCATGAAAAGCTCTGGTTACCATGGCAACAGGAAAGGAGAAATTGGACCAAATCTCAATGACATCTTTGAATGACTTCTCCTCCTAATCTACCAGGCTAATTTCAACCAAACTTAGCAGAAGTATTCCTTATGAGGTCCCCTTTAAAATTGCTAAAACCTAAAAGAATTGAAATCTTTAAAAAAAAACTGGTTGCCATGGCAACAGAAAAAGAGAAATTACACGAAATCTGTCAGAAGCAATTTCTCCATAACTACAGAGCAAAATTTGACAAAACTTCATAATTGCATTACTTATGATATTGCTTAGAAGTACTTCTTTGTTTTTCAATATGAAGCCATCGTCACAGAAAAAGGGGACTTCTGGTTAAAATTTGCTTATCAGGGGCATAGCATCTATTTTATTACATTACATGTAAAACATCTGATATGTTATGAAACCCCATCTCAGGTGAGCGACCTAGGGCCAACGGCCCTCTTGTCTCCAAAAAGTTTTCCATGCTATAGAATGGGAATTATTACATCAGTTATTTTGCTGTCTATAATTCCTTTCAAAATTGAGCTCTTTGAAATTCTGTCGATTGCGTAGTCACAGTTGCATATTTATATTTTGTTTGCGGAAGAAGTATTGTGATACCTAATGTTGTCAGTTTGAAATGTTTACTTCAAAAGCAGATCACTTTTAACTGCAGCAATTTATTGTCTTGCCTTGCGTGTTTGTTTAGAAGTTAGTGTAAAATGCATGGCAAAGTTATTATTCTTTTCACAACATTGTTTGTTGTATTAATTCTGCATCCAAGCATTGTTATTGTCTGATGTTATGTTAACTCTTTCCAAAGTCACAAAATTTGAACTATTCCCATAAAAAAGCTGTTTCAGACAAAAAATGGACACTGAAAAAGATAAAGACTTGCATATACTGTCTATAAAGCACAGAAAATATTGAGGCATAAAAAGAAAATGCTGATTTTCAGCATTTTCTTCTTTTGTCTCCATGTTTTCCCAAGCATTTCCTTTTGGAGGTTAAAACCTTGTCTTGTTTGGGAAAGGATTAAAAATTATGAAAACTTCAGAAAGGGTGTAGGTTATAATTGTGAAAGGCTAATGAGAAAATCTAATGAACACAGAAAATTAATGTGCTCTTTTTCCCAGTTAACTCATTCCACAATGATTTCTATAATCTTAACCTCTTACCCAAACGGCTGCTTCAGACAATGAAATAGGTGTTGAAAAAGATAGATTTAATATAGCACTGAAAAAAATGAGACAAATGAGAAAATGCTGCTTATTGGCCATTACCGCCTCACCCTGCTTTCTTATTTATTGTAACAAAACACTTAAGACAAAATGGTTGAAAAGCCTATTAAAAGGGAAATTTCTTTCAAACAAAATTCAAAGTCAGTAGGACAAGGGTTAATTTCAAATTTCTTAGTATAGTCAATGTAAATTTCAGTTCCTTATGTAATTCACATTGTAGATGTCTTGCAAGGTGTAAATTTCATTTGTAAATTCCCATCAGAATTTCTTGAAATGCAACCTCATTGTCACAGAAATTCACATTACCCTTTCCGAACAAGACCAGGTTTTTACATCCCTAGTAGAGATCTTGGAAAATATGGAGGCAAAAGAAGAAAATGCTGATAACCAGCATTTTCTCCTTTTGTCTCAATATTTTTCTGTGCTGTATTGTTTGCAAATTCCATCTGAATTAGATTCTTTCTGTTAGCTAAAGCAGCATTTAAAACAAAAATTCTCAGTGTTTGGGAAAAAATTCAGTTGGTTTCTTGCTGATTTGCCCCTTTCCAAAATTGACTGGTCTAATCAAGATGACAGTGCCTTTGTAGACTAAAAGAGACATTGGTATCAAAGAAAACATTGAGGGAAAAGGAAGAAATGCTTATCATCCACCCTCTCACAGCGATGCTGATACATTGAGGAAAAAGAGTAGATGCTGATCATCCACCCTAACAGCAATGCTCATGTCCAACTGCAACTGTTCAGCCGGTGTAATTTTGGCCAAGCATAATTCAGTGTTCATATAAGATTAGCAAGAGGGAAAAAAGATGTCTGCACAGGAATGACATTAAAGATTTGACATTTCCTGTAAAATTCTAGGATTACCCATAATGGTCTAATGAAATCCTTTAACTCTTTCCTTAACGACAAAATGTCAGGGTGGTTCAACTTGAAAGCAGATGCAAGGCGACAATAGAAATAGAAAAAGATTCAGTCTTTTCTTGCAAAGAAATTTTGTTGACATGCAAAAAGGTCTAATGCAATATTAATTATATCAAAAAGATTGTACTGATAAAATATGTGAATGTCTTATTCTTCTTCTATAGGAGAGAATGTCATCGAGAATGAAAAACGTCGGATAGAGGAGTTACGTCGACGAGCGGCAGACGAAGGTCGAGCTCAGTGGGAAGAAAAGAAGCTGCGTGAAGCAAACTGTAAAAGCTTTAATTCGCTAGAGTCCGAAGACTCGAGTATCGCCAGTAGTTGTGATCAGGAAGCAAGGTAGGCCTTTAACAGATTTGTGACCTGTCACGCCTTAACCCTTTACCAAATGTCAAAATTTTGGACCTGTCCAAATTCACAGATGTTACAGACAACAATTTCAAGTGAATGAAATTGTACATTCTTTTGTCTTTTTGGGTAGAAAACATTGTGGAAAATAAAGAAATTGCTTGCTACAAGCAATATCTTCATTTTCAACAAAGTTTTCTATAGTCGTTTAATTAAGGGACTTCAGAAAGCGTCAGTGTGTGGGAGCGGGTAAAGGGACCTTGTTGAAGTCATCGTAATTTTGTTTAGAAAACATAGTTGGTAATGAAGAAAGTGCTTAGAATTAAAAACAATTTCTTCATTTTCTACAATGTTTCCCAAGCCCTTTATATCAGTGACATCAAAACCAGTTCTTGTTTGGAAAAGAGTTAACCCTTTCCCAAACGACAATATTTTAGGGTGATCCGCTTCAAAAACTGCCACAAATGACAAAATGGATGTTATTAAAGATAAGATTTCTGTAAAGTATCGCATAGAAAATATTGAGACAAAAGGAGAAACTGCTGGTTATCAGCAGTTTCTTCTTTTGTTTCAATGTTTTCCCAAGTCTTTTCTATAAAGGACGTCAAAACCAGGTCTTGTTTTGGAAAGGATTAAGAAAGCAGGTAAATTAATTGAAGTATGCCAGGTAGGCACTCAGGCAGCAGCAAAACAACATCGTTTGCTGGCATCTTGAAACCATATGTTGCAGTTCAATCCTAAATCCTGACTCTTAAATACTTGAGTTGAAGTCGGGTGTAAATCCATTGGAACAAGAACATAATTGTTTCCACTGTTTTCCTCACAAACCTATTCCCACACAGTGATACAGTCGGCACTTGTTATGTCGACATCGGATAATTCTCGCTTAAGTCGAAGTTCAAATCTGGTCGCATCCTCATCAATGGACATATTTTTTTCCAAATAAGATAATTTCGAACAGAATATAGCTATTGAAATATAGTAGGAAAAGGATAGAAATTGCTCGAAAGGAGCAATTTCTTTCCTTTTCCTACTATATTTCAATAATAATCGTACTTGATTAATTTCAAAAACGGTCAAACATCAACTTTATCGAAGCCGAACAAAATCGGATGAGTCGAACTCCGGATATGTCGAGGTATTTTGACGGTCCCTCAGACTTGGACACAACAAGTGCCGACTGTATTTAGACAGCTGCAATTTTCAAACAGCTGGAGACGTCCAAATGGGTGTTGATAACATTGGACCTTTTGTACATTTTAGCACAGAGAATATTGAGGCAAAATGAGAAACTGGTTGATTGCATATTATAAAAGAACTGGTAAGAGAAATCCCAGGAATTCATGGTTAGGTGCTCTAGCTGTGATATGACCAAAATGCAGTTAACCCTTTCCCAAACGACAAATTTTTCAGGTGATCCACTTCAAAAACTGCCACAGATGACAAAATGGATACTATTAAAGATAAAGCTTGTGTAAAATATGGCACAGAAAATATTGAGACAAAAGGAGAAACTGCTGGTTATCAGCAGTTTCTTCTTTTGTCTCAATGTTTTCAAAAGCCTATTCAATTAGGAATGTCAAAACCAGGCCTTGTTTGGGAAAGGGTTAAGGTAAAAGGTAAAATGATTATTATCCCTAAACATTGTAATCTTACATGTTTCAACTGAAATGCTGCAAAAAGCATAAAATAAAATAGCAATTTAGTTATTCAGGCAAATTGGTTCCATGCCAGAACTATTGAACAAGGCTCATCAAAGGTTGAAGTCTGTGTAATCCTTATTGTTAATTGAATAAGAGAATTTTCAAACGCATTTTGTTTGCATGTTGTGGTTTGTAAATATCTCCAGAAGGCAAATTACTTTTGCATGTGCATTCAAACAACATACTTTAATAGTGCTTTTCCTCATAAACCTAATAATTTCAGCTTGTTTAAACCCTTTCCCAAACAAGAACCAATTTTGGTGTCTACAGTGGAAAAGGCCTGCGAAAATATTGAGACAAAGGAAGAAAATTCTGATAATTAGAATTTACTCCTTTGGCCTCAATATTTTCTGTGCTAATATTATTCTACACAAATCGTACTCATACCCATTTTGTCATCTGCACCAGCTTTTAGATATTTATGGACAGTCCCATTATTGTTTACAGTCTGCAACACCTTTCTGTTTCAATATTTCATAGCCCCTGTGAAAAAAGTTCAAGAATGCATTTCTAGTTCTAGAACAGTTCTAGAAGTGCCTTTTAATGTTCTAGAACAGTTCTTGAACTTAAATGAACTTTTCGTAGGAGAATTTCATTGTCTAGGAAAAGGTCACTTAAGGTATATATGCTGAAGGTTGACAATGGTATGTAATCAAATTCCCCTGTAAAAGTGTCATTTTATGGCACCTACATTTGAACAGATTTCTGAAGTTTTGATGCCTTTTATTCCCAGGAACCATTTCAACAATCATTTGAAATAAATTTTTGTACTGCAAAAGCAATAAACCTTTTCTCATACAAGACCAGGTTTTGTTATCCCAAGAAGAAAAGTAAGGGTTGTCTAAATCAAAGGCTGCTACAGACAACAAAACGGGTGCTTATAAGGGTTGGACTTCTCTGGGTAATTTTCAAAGCTTCTTTCTGTTAAGGAACATGGTATTTTTAGGATATGGTTACAGTTAATCAATGTGTCGAAATGTTCTTCTCGAATTTGAGGAAATAAAGCAAGACATCTTTAGACACAAATCAATTAAGTAAAAGTAATCAAGCTGAAGCAATTAATGTCAGAATTACACACAGTTGACTAATTAAGGAGACAATGTGCTACCATAATTGGATAGTGTTTACTGGAGAAGGAGGAAATAAAATCTCGAATTTGACTGATTGACAGCTATAGACAGCCATACACACAAAACAGGCATTTCTAACCCATTCCCACGTATTGACGCTCTTTGATGCCCATCAAGAAAAGCATTTCAGGAAACATTGTGCGAAATGAAGAAATTGCTTGTGACAAGCAATTTCTTCATTTCACACAATGTTTTCTATCCAAAAAAGCATAGAAATGAGAATTCCATTCACTTGGAATTGTTTTCTGCAATATCTTTGAATTAGGAAAAGACTATATTTTGTCGTTTGGTAATGGGTTTACGTAATGTGCTAAGCCTGGATAGCTCAGTTGGTTACAATTGAGACCACTAGTCCAGGCCCCGGTTTCTTGAAAAAAACTCAAGAACGTTCTCTGGTCAGACTCCAATTTGACAATTTTAGCACTGTACTTAAATTGCATGAAATTCCATGTGAACTTCAATCGAATACACTTCAATGTTGGAGAGTATTCCTTTAAAGTTGAGCATGTGCTCATGAGTATGTACCTAAGTTTTTTCGAAAAGCCAGGGCCAGGGTTCACATTTAGTTTGAATCCTGAATTGGCCAACATCTTTTCTGACCATTGCCAAAAATCATTTGTGACATGTTACGCTAAAGGTTAAACATTACAAAGTCTGATCTGGTTCTTAAAATTTGGTAAGTATTAATTTCGCATGAGGTCCCTTTTAGGGTGATGTGTAACACTTGTCTCTCACCATTGCAGGAAATGTCTATGTGTGATGCAATATCTAAAACATATCTTAAGAAAATGGAGATATCATAAGAACGAGCCTCATGCAAAAAGAGAAAATTCTGTTCCTATCAGGGATGTCAAACAAGAAATTGTTCAGAAAAGGAATAATAAGTTGGTCTGCATGTTTGGGCTATAATTTACTGACCAACCCTGGTATTACAGACAGTTTCTGCTACAGTTATAATTACAGGCCAGAACAGACTAATTACAAAATAACAGTAATAAAAGCCGAGGAAAAATGGTTGTGTTGTTGCCTTGCTTGACATGCAGATTTGTAGAAAGAAATATCTTGTCTTAGACTTCAGAGGAAAATGATGATGGTGATATTGTTTAACCCTTTCTTAAACAACAAAATTTTAGAGTAATCCACTTCAAAAACTGTCATAAATGACAAAATGGATGTTATTAGAGATAAGATATATGTAAAATATGGTACAGAAAATATTGAGACAAAAGGAGAAACTGCTGGTTATCAGCAGTTTCTTCTTTGTTTCAATATGTTCCCAAGCCTTTTCTATTAGGGGACGCCAAAACCAGGTCTTGTTTGGGAAAGGGTTAACCCTTGCCAAAATGGCGTAATGTTAGGATCGACATTTTGAAAGCTGCCACATACAATAAAATATAGCATCTAAAATATTGAGAGAATTGCTGGAGAAAGAGAAAATGCTGATTATCCACATGACTTTTGAGAAATGTTCAGACCAAAAAATCCTCTGCTTCAAGGCATGTATTGTTTAATTTCTCAGCTTTAAGTCTAGGGAATTTGACGAGATGAAGTGCCCCGTAGTCAAGTAACGTCTTTGAAAGGGCCATTCACGATTCTTTCCCTCTCTGCACTGTATCCCATGGTTCAATCAAAAGCATGGAAAAATTAATACTTTTGACGAGCAATTTATTTATTTTCCATGATGTTTTCTAAAGACATATTCTTGTGGGGCATCAAATGGGGTCACTGTGTTTTAAATGGTTAACATGCATTTTATGAGAGCTGGTAAATGGGATATACAGGGTGAAAGTCCCTAGTGTCAAAGACTACTGTTTTATGGTCCAGAAAAGTGACCTTTGAAAAGAATGGCTGACCATTTCTTGGATTTCCTTTGTAATTTCCTGTTTGGCGGGCAGACTGGTTTTATCAACAATTATCAACTTCCTGTTGTGGACTGTGTCTAGAATTGTGCCCAGAAGTACCATATTGCTCCTAATATGAGTTCCTTACTGAAACAAACAAGTTCTGATTTTGATGTACTTATCATAAAAAAAATGTTTTGGGAAACACTGCACTAAAAGGAAAAAAATTGGTAATCAACAACTTCTTTTTTTGCTTAGAAAAGTTCTGTTCTATATTGTACACAAATCATATTATCAACATTCATTACATCATGTGCAGCATCTTTATAGAATCAATCAAACAATCAATCAATCAATCAATCAACTAACCAATATTTAAATCGATGAATCCTATCCTTAGTGTAGCTTTTCTTTCATTTTTTGCAAGTACATGTTCGTGTTAAAGATGGTAGTATACTTTTTGAAACCTTTATCAGAAGAAATATGGTATGTCCCAAAGTATATAGAAAATAAATGATAAAGGATGATGGGTGAAAGAATATGTCTATTGATTAACAGAATAGGTCATAAAACATTCAACCATAGAAAACAATACTTTCAGAAAATTTTTTTTTCCTTCAAAAACCTTGTAACCGCAGCTTGTAAGTTGAAGCTGCAGTTACAATGTTTTGAATGAAAAGAGATGATATGTTCATCTCAATGAATCTTTTTCTTAATATTTTAAAGATTCTATCACATTCTGGGTTAAAAATACTCAACCACAGGTCAAGGTTTTTGTTACTAGGTTAAGATCAAAATACCATAATTATTCTAATAAACGCCCATATTCTAATAAACGCCCATCCCCCAAATCTCTGCTGAAAATATGCATATTTCAAGCACTATTTCAGCGGGAAAGGATGATTCTAATAAACGCCCATCCCCCAATTGCAGATTAATTCGTGTAAGTCATAATCAAAAATCACTTCCAACAGCAACGAAAGAAGGTATTTCCTGTCCCCCAATCTGTTTAGAATGAATGATTTTCTTTCAAAAATCGTATTTTACAGTCCTTGAAACAAAACTTTGCAAACTTTTACTTGATTAATTTGAGTCCATGAATTGTCATTTGATTGGCATGTTTTGACGGACAAAATAGAATACCTCTAATAAACGCCCACCCCCAACTTTCCTATCGAACACTTTTCTAATAAACGCCCGGGCGTTTATTAGAATAATTACGGTAAGTCTTAACTTCTTTAGGAAAATAATACATGTAGAGGGAAGGATTGAGATTATTCAGGATTTTTTTTTTCAGAACCAATAATTTCAGAAAAGGTTGCTGTGTATGTACCTTGATTATTTCACAAGAATTCTCTCATATTGGAGGACAAGTTTTTGTAAGATGGATCATGGCTTAAGTTAATTTGCATCCAAAACACCCTAACTACACCCTGTTAATGCACTAACTTACAATGCTTTTGATACCTCAACATGAAATAATTCAGGATAAATGGAAAATGTCTGGCGACATCAAAGGTACAAGGATTTTATGGCTCTCTTACATTAGTTTAAGTGACTATAAAATGTTTTAGTACATTGCACAGACATATATTCATACAAGATACATGGTAAATAATAGTACCTTGATCGAGCTTTCTTTCCTTGAATCCTTTTCTAAACAATTCCTGCTTTTGAATAATCATATTTCATTTATTAAATTTCATCAGCTAAGTTACATTGGCTTGTGCCTTGGTAAATTTTCTTTCGCCATTGCAAACAACATCCAAATCAAGCTATTCTAGGGTGCTCATGAGACAGATTAATTATTAGTAAAGGTCTTCATATTTCAAGCTTTTGGAAATGGAAAATGACTTAAGAAATCAGCTTATGGCCATTTTGGCCCTCTTGTTATGTAGCTGTATGTATTTCAAAAATTAAATGTTCATTCTCAAATGTTTGTTAGTTTGTAAAAGATTGTTACCACTGAAAACATACAACATAATATATTTGACTTGAGTACTGTTTGGTAAAAAAACAACTTTCCTTTGTATGCAGACCTGTTTGTTTGCCCTGCTTGTAAGTATTAACCCTGGGTTTCTATGCTTTTATGAAATGAATCTTAACGTTTGGAATCCTCAGTGCTTTACAAAGCATTTTCTATTTGGGACATCAAAATTATGTCATGTTTGAGATTGGGTTAAATCTGGACTTTAGTGCCAGAATTTAACTATCAGACATGAGGACCTTCAAAAATTGGACTCACAGTACGTTTATACTTTTGACTTGGTTTTAACTCTTTCGCTGCCAATGTCGCCTTTTGGAGACCTATTACGAGACTGCCAATGTCGCCTTTTCGACTTCAAAACAATAGCTCAATTAGGTCATTTAAGGTCAAGGTCATGGTCATCTGATCAAACTGCCTGATAAAAAGTATGCTATTCAACAAAATAGTTTATGTGCAATCATTCCTGAGGGTTTCAGGTTAAAATTCATCAAATAATAATTTTACTATACTGAGCAAAAAAAGTTTAGCACGTTTTTTAACACATTATGTTTTCAGTTTATGATAATTAAATGAACATTGCTTTGTGCTGTTCAGTTGTCCCGATCGACAACCATTACGCATACAGTGCATGTGTAGAGTTAACATTCAGTGTATTGGACAAAGTCCAGATAAGCAAAAGTCACGTGCGGCACGTGTGCAGTGACATCGATAATGTCTAGCTTGTCCAAAAACACACGATTACACAGATCTGTTAGCAGAATCAATTTAACTGTTACAATTTCTTTGAAATTGATTATGGGAAGGCGAGAAATGATGACGTAAGTTCGACGTCAGAGAGCTCTTTGCATGCTCCAAGCAGTTATTTCTGTTAAAGATGTCGCTTTGCATTTCAATTGTCTCAAATTGACAATTGCGCACCTACGGCACTTGGTTTATGCAACTTTAGCCACCAACGACCGACCTAAATCTTGTAGACCATGTAAAACGACGTTCAGGGAGGATCGTTTCACAGCGACGTTTTGGCGACGTTTCGAATTCCTGTCTAGTAAGAATTTAGTTCTACTCCTCCAGGACGTCACAACGTATACCGTTAATGACCAGACGGTCCGGAACAGGCTCCACACAACTTGCATCAGGGTCCTCCGATTTTACGCCAATGACGTTAAGCATCGACAGGCAAGGCGTCAGTGGGTATTGACACATCGATATTGATTCAGAAGACATTGGACTGATGTCCGGACGAATCTCATTTTACGTGTCATTAACTGACGGCAGGATTTGTGGTTGGAGAAGATGCGTAAGGCTTGATACCAATAACGTCATCATTGAGACTGTTACGTCGAGTGCAGCGTCATTTTTAGGCAGGAATAGATGAAAACAGTTAAACAGACCCCATTTCAGTTAATGGCAACCAAACGGTGCAAGGGTACTGCAATGAAATTATCCAACCTGTCACAGGACCGTCTTACAATGACACAACGTTGTGATATTTCAATAAGATAATCACCACCCACTTACTCCAAGGAACATACAGAATGATCTACGCCTGAACTGCTTAATCACCAACAAAAGAACACACAAAGAACATTGTTGGACGTCAGGTTAGAGAAAGTAATGACGTCTGTAACGTCAATGGCAATGAGTGTCATCTGCAGTATGAATGGGCAAAATTCCGTTCTGTGTGATCAGGAAGCTTCTTTGCAACATGGGAAGACATTGAATGGCGGTCCTAGCTGCTTATGCTGGACATTCGCGTCATTGAAATTTGCTTGACTTTTGATATCTGACCCCTGTGCACTTTAAGGTAAGATACCTAACTAACGCTTAAGAATTTTGAAACAAAATTTTCAGGAAGCGCCAATAAATTTAATTTTCAAACACATTAGAGTTTTATTTTTATGGATTTTGGAATATTTTTTAACTAGGAAAGGACATTTCCCAAGTGTGCTAAACTTTTTGTGCACAGTATATATTATAAACTGATAAGCTCTGTTATGAAGTTTAAAAGAAATTGGCACTGGAAATAGCACAATTCCAGGAAATTCGGCAGCGAAAGAGTTAAAAAGGAATGATTATATTTGAAAGACGATCACAGAGAATTGTTAAATTGCACTATATTGTGCTTCATTAAATAAACTCATCACTCCTTTAAACGAGGAGTGGCCGTGGCCATGGCACAGTTTGTTAGCAAATTTCAGACACAGACCGGGTTCTATCCCCGGACACGGCCAATATCCTCCCCAGAGAAAATATGGATTGAAATTTCACTGATATTTCACTGAGATTTCAGTGAAATATCAGTGAAAGAAAGGGGCAAAATAACAATGAAATTTCACCAAAATCTCTGTGGAATTTCACCAAAATTTCAAAGAATTAACAGCGAATTTCATCAAAATTTCAGTGAAATTTCACCAAAATTTCACCAAGGTTCTGTTGAAATTGAAATTATGGATTGAAATTTCAGTGAAATTTCTGTGAAAAATAGTGAAATATCAGTGAAATTTCAGTGAAATATAGTGAAATATCAGTGAAATAACAGTGAAAGAAAGGGGCAAAATTTCAGTGTATTTCACCAAAATCTCAGTGAATTTCACCAAAATCTCAGTGAATTTTCACCAAAATCTCAGTGAATTTTCACCAAAATTTCAATGAATTAACAGTGAATTTCATCAAAATTTCAGTGAAATTAATTATGTTGAAAAGTATCAATATTGACCTTTTACACATTTAACATCTTATTTAAGATAACAATGACCTATATCTTTAACAATACTACAGTCTAAGATCGAGAACTAGTTGTCACAGTCTAGCGAGTTACTATTTGAAATTTGGATTATAAGTCTTTGGTTTACCAGGCACAATTTCTGTCCTACCCTATCTTATATGGATTGGGTTAGATATAGAAATCAAATTTCATGTAAAAAGAATTGACAAGGTGTCAAGAAAAAACAAGCAGCAGGTGTGTGGGACAGCAGTCCCCCATCATAAATTAGTCTAAAACAAAGCACAACATTTATTGTGCCCATTATTCCAGAGGTGCGCCCAAAGATTTGTTATGATACTAAAATCTATGTTTACACATGATCATTTCGTAAGCCCTATAAAATTATGTCTAACATGTCCTTAGAATTCAGCTGTGAAGACAAATATGACTATGTCATATACCAAAATCTTTACTAAAGGCAGTTTGAATAATGCCATTAAAGTCACTTATATCTAAACCACGAAAACCAATGACAACTGTAATAATATATGCAATCAGGATGAAATTAGATGGATTACACAAAAGAACACTTCAAAGATAAACTAAAGATGTAATTCTTTGTTTATACTTACACTGGCTTTTGCTTAAACATCAATAATGCCTGAAAATACTTTGGACAATTCAAATTCTCTGCCACATGGTTGAAATCACCAAATTAAAGCGCTCCAAATCTACTTCCAACTATGTTCCTGAGATGTTGCGATTGTAAAAGGATTTTACTGAAATTTCGTTGAAATTTCACTGAAATTTCACAGAAATTTCACTGAAATACAAGTCTCAAACAAGAAAAAAAATTCACTGAAATATCAGAATTTTAATTTCTTTAGCCCTATAAAATTATGTCTAACATGTCCTTAGAATTCAGCTGTGAAGACAGATATGACTATGTCATTTAACACAATCTTTACAAAAGGCAGTTTGAGTAATGCCATTAAAGTCACTTATATCTAAACCACGAAAACCAATGACAAATGTAATAGTATATGCAATCAGGATGAAATTAGATGGATTACACAAAGAACACTTCAAAGATAAACTAAAGATGTAATTCTTTGTTTATACTTACACTGGTTTTTGCTTAAACATCAATTATGCCTGAAAATACTTTGAACAATTCAAATTCTCTACCACATGGTTGAAATCACCAAAGTGCTCCAAATCTACTTCCAACTATATGCCCGAGATGTTGCGATTGTAAAAGGATTTTACTGAAATTTCGTTGAAATTTCATTGAAATTTTGTTGAAATTTTGCTGAAATTCATGTCTAAAACAAGAAAAAAAATTCACTGAAATATCATAATTTTTCGTCAAAATTTCACTGAAATTTCACTAAAATTTAGTCATTTTGCTGAGATTCAGCAATATTTAAGCATTTCACTGAAATTTCACTGAAATTTGGTGAAATTTCAGTGAAATTTCAATTACATTTACACTGGGGCTTTCAGACAGAAGTGTCTCCCACCAATCGTTTGATAATCATTAACCTATGTGGGCGAGCAGCTGGAGGCTCAGTTGGGATGTTATGGTGGTACTGGTGTGAGAAATGACACAAATCCATGGTTAGGTGCTCCAGCCTCAGCAATTATCATAGCAGTTGAAAATGGTGTTAAACTCCCATTCAACCAACAACCTTTAAACGGAGACAACAACAAATCAGAGTAGTTTGGCAAAGTGTTAGCGTGAGTGGTCACTCCAGCCCATTATTGTATAGGTGCCATTACCTTAGGTTAATATTTTGTATTGATTACTGGATTCAGCTGTCTACCAGCTATAAGACATTACAATACCTCACATTGTACCAGTTTTGCTTGCCAATGTGAACATGTGAACGGAATTATCCAATGTATTGAATAGTAATGTTGCAAATTGGGAAATTGTTTAATGAATTATAATGTAGCAAAGTTTGAGTGTGAAATGGTTTTGGATTTGATAAACAAAAAAAAAGTAATCTGATTTTAAAAAAAAGTGCTCCAAGTTTTCAATAAATATTCGATTGGTAGAATTTGAGGAAAATCAGGATTGTATTTAGATCTGTACCTTCACATAACTATTGCTTCCCCTGCGAAAACAGCCCAAGAAATTATTTTAGTTCTAGAACTGTTCTAGAATGTTCAGGAATGTTAAATGGCAGTTCTAGACCAGTTATAGAACAGTTCTAGAACTGTCATTATTAATAATTTAACATTCCAGAACATTCTAGAACAGTTCTAGAAGTAAAACAAGTTCTTGAACTGTTTTCGCAGGGGTAGTTTTCACATAACCAGCAGAATTTACTTGGGAAAACATTGAAGCAAAAGAAGAAAATGCTGGTATCCAGCATTTTCTCCTTTTGTTACAATGTTTTCTATGATATTATATGTGTCAAGATGACATCCTTAATGGGACTGGCTTGTGAAATAATGAGGCAAAAGAAGAAAATCCTGATAATCAACATTTTCTCCTTTTGTCATAATATTTCATTTGCTAATTTGTACACTAATCCTGTCCTTATCAACACAACATTTTATTGCCTTCAAAAATGGAACAGTCCAAATCTAGCTTGACCGTTTGGGAAAGGCCCGGTTAATCTGATTCAGATAGAAGCATGAAAATATACATAGTGACTCCAGAGATTTCCTTCTCATTTTAAAAGTCAATGTGTGTTTTGTCATTTTGTAGAAAGTTAGACATTTTAGTTCACAAATGAGCGGTGGCTAATTGCTCATTAGAGACAAAATATCTCAATGTAAGAATGTCGGCATTAATATTTAATTCTAAACCATTCTTAACCATTTACTACCCGATAAAATTTTAGACAAGTATTTTGAAAGTCAAAAGCAGTTGTTAAGCACATAGTTATAGCATGGAAACCCTGAAGGGAAAAGGAGAAAAGTCTGGTCATAGGGATTTACTTATTCACAGTGGATAATCAGGTGATACATCATTTTAAAAAAATCTTCAATAATGTTGTCAATACGAGACCTAATTGAATTCAGTTTGAAGCAGAGAAGGTGGACAGACATCACGCATTAGATGGACATGGTAGATGTTTTTAAAAATCATATGATAAAAAAGTTATTGAAGATCAATCAAAATTTTGGTTGATCTTCAATAACTTTTTTGTCATGTGATTTTTAAAAAAAATCTACCATGTCCAGCTAATTTCTGGCATTTTCACACCTCTGCTTGAAACCAAATTTAAATTGGTCATGTATTTAGAAAAAATATTGAAGATTTTCCGAAATTCTGAGTCACATGTTTATCCACAGTTTTTAGCGCTTTCAAAGGCTAACATTTTGCAGGTGTTATTGCAAAACCTCATACCTACAGCTTTAACTCTTTCCCAAACAAGACCTGGTTTTGACGTCCCTCATAGCATTGACTTGGGAAAACATTGAGACAAAAGAAGAAACTGCTAATGACCAGCAGTTTCTCCTTTTGTCTCAATATTTTCCTTTCTATATTGTACACAAATTCTATCTTACACAAGTTCCATTTGTCGTCTGCTGCAGCTTTTGAAATGGAAATTTTGAAAACTTGCCATTTGGGAAAGGGTTAATTAATCAAGCTGTAGATATGAAGTTTTGCAATAACATTGACAATTTTCTATCTGTCTGAAATCAGATGTGAATAGACTTTGGGCACATATCTTCAATTTCATTTTAAATGTCATTGCAAATTTTGCTTCTAAATAGATTTTCTTGACATTTTAGTACACAATTAGGCTTAGGTTTTAATTGCTCGTTGGAAACAAAATATCTCAATGTACGAATGTTACCATTAATATTTAATTGTAAACCATTCTTGATCTTTGCAGGACAAAATTATTGTAGACAGGTCTATTCAATTTAAAAGCTAAGGTAGCATTCATAATCATGTTCTCTTAAATCTTTTTAATTAACCCATTCCCAAACATTGACTCTTTTCGATGACCCACAAGGTTAAGGCTTGAGGAAACATTGTGGAAAATGAAGAAATTGCTTCTTCGTTTCCAATAATGTTTTCTTCCCCAAAATGACATAAAAATACTAAATTTCATTCACTTACAATTGTCGTCAGCAACAGCTTTGAATTTGGACAGGTACAAATTTAGTCGTTTGTTAATGGGTTTAGGTAGTCTACCCCTGTTATATAGATTTGGGAGATGTCAATTGGAATGTTACTTTGTATACTGTAATTATTTTGTACTGAATAATTGCATCAAATTTTTTATGCAGTAAAGTCTTTTATTGGTACAATTCAATGCAATAATTGGTAGTAAACCTGCCACATTTGTAGGTCTCAATATAGGTCTCGATAAATGACCTGGCAGAGCATCTCTAGCTTTTAGCTAGTGATGCTGTGCCAGGTCATTTATCGTGAGCTATACAAAATCCCAGCATTCATACATGTTTACGTTCTCTATATAACCAATAATGCTGACATTACGTTATGAATTAATAATGAAGCGTTATGTCGTTGAGGGAATTCACGGTCTACTGTAACAGCTCAATGCTTTATTGTGAACATCAACTTGATCATTTTTATTGATGTCCGCGCTTTTTGTTTGGGTTGTCTGAGTTTACGTCAACAATATTGTCTTTATTGATGTCCGCTCTTTTTGTTTGGGATGTCGGTTGGAATTTACGTCAAACTTTATATTTTTGGCTTGCTCAGATTCAGTTAGAGATAAGGTTAAAAGATAAAACACACACGCAAACAGGAAAATTTATGCAATACAGGTATCTCACCATTTGGTTAATGTTAAAGCGGAGGAGAATTGACCTGGCAGAGCACTCCATTCCATTAGCATGGGCTGCTCTGCCAGGTCATTTATCGTGATGTATAGTTAAAGTTTATAAAATTGGACCATGACAGGTAAATTGATATTCAATTTCAACCAAAACTAGATAATGGTTCTTGAAAACATTGAGAGTAAAGAAGAAATTGATGATGATCAGAGAGTATCTTCATGATACTATAACTGATACATTGTAGAAAGCAACATGAAAAAAAATCTACATACATACAAAACTAGGATTTCTGTGTGTTGAGATGTTATGTGAGATAGCAGTCTCTAATTGTTTGTGATGGAAGTCCCCTATCTGACCTTAGATGATGGATTTGAGATGAAATCTTCTAAATCTCTTCTTAATGATCTCATTTCTCCCAGAAAAACCTTTTCAGGCAATATCACAAATACAGTATTGTTTTTCTGAAATGCTCTAATAGCTTGTTAGTTAGTGATTTTCTAATTTTCATCCTATGGATCTTATTATTGCCAGCGGGAGATCAAAACCTCGTAACTCAAGCTTTGTCAAGCTGTAGTTATGAGTTTTTGACTCCCCTCTAACATTATGTTGTAGACAGTCATGGTCACCCATCTGTTTGTTGGCTGCTGCCATAATGCAGTTGGTAGCGCATCAGACTCTCTTCCCTGAGGTCCCAGGTTCAGTCTCCAGCGGCTGCAAAATCCTTTATGACAAAATTGTGACTCACCAATGGTTTAATAATTGTTAACCTATGGGGTGAGTGGCATAAGATTCGTTTAGGATGATGTGATATTACTGGTTTGAGAAATGACAGGAATCCATGTTAAGGTGCTCCTGCCTCTGCAATATGATCATAGCAGCTGAAAGAGGGGTTAAAACCCCCAATCAATCATCTGTTTGTTTGCCTGTGTGTCTGATCTTTAGTAATTGATCATTTGCTCAACTCTTTAAAGATGCAATAAAAAGTCACTGCAAAGAATTTATGATGTCTTTATGCACATCATATCATTTATATTTTGACAATTACATTGGTTCCTAAATAATCTTTCCTGATTGCATTAGTTCCTAAATTATCATTCCTGTATAACATTAGTTCCTAAATTATTATTTCTGTATTACATTAGTTCCTAAACTATAAATTATCATCCCTGTATTACATTAGCTCCTAGATTATCATTCTTGTATTACATTGGTTCCCAAATTATAAATTATCATTCCTGTATTACATTAGCTCCTAGATTATCATTCTTGTATTACATTGGTTCATAAATTATCATTCCTGTATTACATTAGCTCCTGAATTATCATTCCTGTATACCATTAGTTCCTAGATTATCATTCCTGTATTACATTAGTTCCTAGATTATCATTCCTGCATTACATTAGTTCCTAAATTATTATTCCTGCATTACATTAGTTCCTAAATTATCATTCCTGTATTACGTTTGTTCCTAAATTATCATTTCTGTATTACATTAGTTCCTAAATTATCATTCCAGTATTACATTGGTTCCTAAATTATCATTCCTGTATTACATTGGTTCCTAAATTATCATTTCTGTATTACATTAGTTCCAAAATTATCATTCCAGTATTACATTGGTTCCTAAATTATCATTCCTGTATTACATTGGTTCCTAAATTATCATTCCTGTATTACATTGGTTCAAGACTAAAATTAATCATTCCTGTATTACAATGGTTCCTAAATTATCATTCCTGTATTACATTAGTTCCTAAATTATCATTCCTGTATTACATTGGCTCCTAAATTATCATTCCTGTATTACATTAGTTCCTAGATTATCATTCTTGTATTACATTGGTTCCCAAATTATAAATTATCATTCCTGTATTACATTAGCTCCTAGATTATCATTCCTGTATACCATTAGTTCCTAGATTATCATTCTTGTATTACATTGGTTCCCAAATTATAAATTATCATTCCTGTATTACATTAGCTCCTAGATTATCATTCCTGTATTACATTAGTTCCTAGATTATCATTCTTGTATTACATTGGTTCCCAAATTATAAATTATCATTCCTGTATTACATTAGCTCCTGAATTATCATTCCTGTATACCATTAGTTCCTAGATTATCATTCCTGTATAACATTAGTTCCTTAACTATAAATTATCATTCCTGTATTACATTAGTTCCTAAATTATCATTTCTGTATTACATTAGTTCCCGAATTATCATTCCTGTATTACATTGGTTCCTAAATTATCTATGTTGTATTACATTGGTTCCTAAATTATCTATGTTGTATTACTTTGGTTTCTTGATAATCTTTCCCGTATTACTTTGGTTCCTGGATAATCTTTCCCGTATTACTTTTGTTCCTGAATTATCCCTCCTGTATTACATTGGTTCCTAAATTATCATTCCTGTATTACTTTGGTGCCTGAAATATCTTTCCTGTGTTACATTGGTTCCTAAATAATTTTCCCTGTATTACATTGGTTCCCATATTATTTTACTGTGTTCCTTTTTACTGTACGAACTATTGTTATATGTATATTTAAAGATGTATTCACATTTTTCTAAAAAAAATATATAGGGATCCAGCTCAGAAATTTAGGGACCATGGGCAACTGGGACCCTGTAAGTCTTTTGCCCTGCATATAAATGTTCTCGAGGTAGAATCTAGGATAGGGATTTACCCTTTCCTAATCTAGACCTGGTTTAAATTTGTCACTTCCCTTATAGAAAAGGTTTAAGAAAACATTAGGACAAAAGAAGAAAATGCTGATAACCAGCATTTTCTCCTTTTGCCTCAATGTTTTCTGTGCTATATCATGTACATATTTTTATGCCCCGAAGGGAGAGCATATAGTCGCCGCTTCGTCTGTCCGTCCGTCCGTCCGAAGCGATTTCTCTATAACCCTTGGGCCAAATCAAATGAAACTTACCATGTGAACTCCCTATGACATAATGCCGATGTACTTTTCCCAGTTTTTGGATTTGAGGCCTCGTCATGGGAAAAGGGGACTTAAGGTCAAATACACTTTTTCTCTAATTTCTCATAGTCTAATGGTCAGAATTTGATGAAATTTCATATTTGAGTAGCAAATCAGACGCCCTTGACAATAAACTACTTTAAATTTGCGTATAAAAAGTATGTCATGGAAAAAGGGGGCTTAACGTTTAATAGCTTAATCTTAGCTCTGCATGGCATACATTTATTGTGACAATGCCTTAATCGGGGAGCATTGTCCGTCTCTGACGGCTCTTGTTCCTTTAGTAACACCCATTTTGTGGTCTGCAGCAGCTTTCAAATTGGACCACCCTTAAATTTTGATGTTTGGGAAAGGGTTAAGCCGCAGGAAATTGAAAAGAAACAATCTGTCAATTAGGTCCCAATTGTCAGGAGAAAATTGGTGATCATTCCCTAGCTAAACTCTTTCCCAAGCAAGACGGTGGCTTAACATTCCAATAGAAATTTTAAAGGCTTAGGAAAATATTGAGACAAAAGAAGAAAATGCTGATGACCAGCATTTTCTTCTTTTGCCTCAATATATTTTACGCTGTAAATTGCAGTTTATGTGTGTCTTATGATATTGATTTTGTCCTCTGTATGTTCTTTCGAGCCCTTAAATTTTTGTGATGTGGGAAAGAGATAATCTAACTTATTAGTCTGCTGACAAAACTCAGATAGGTTTACTACAGGCAAGGAAATGCCCAGTACTTTTTTATAGCACTGAATTTTGAGGTCAGGCTATTCTGTCCTGTAGCAGATCGAGTCTGTATGGTTCAGCCTGTAATGTCGGAGGCTATCAATCCAGGGATTATGAGTTTGAACCTCGGCTCGGACTTAATCCTTCCTGATATTTAACAAAAGTTATATGTCGATCACCAATATATGTGAATCATTAAAGTGAGAAAGTATCTGGAGGCTGGGCTTGACTATCCCGGTAATACTCTGGTGACAGAAATGACAGGAATCCATGGATGCGCTTCGGCAACAGTCAGCCGAGCCAGCTCAGTCGGTTATGTCGGAGTCTGTCAATCCAGGGGTCTGGAGTTCAAACCCCGGCTCGGCCAGTATCCATTCTGACATTTGACAAAAGTCATTTGTCTCTCACCAATGGGTGTGAATCATCTATGTGAGAGAGCAGCTGGAGGCTCAGTTTGGATATTGCAGTTGTATTGGTGCGAGAAATACCAGGAACCTACGGTTAGGTGCTCCAGCCACCGAGATATGACCCTGGTAGTTGAAAACGGCGTAAAACCCCAATAAACTCTATTCAGCAACAGTCATTGAATCAATTGATAGACCCTTTCACATTCTTATTGTTTTCTAATGTAGCATTTTTACTCCGAGGCCTTTAAGGGCATGCATGAGTGTAGACTGGTTAGCAACCCTGCTGATACTAGATTATTTGTATCCTCAACTAAAGTTTAAGAATAACAACATCAAAAGTCAGAGTCAGAAAATTTTCCTGCAGATATTAAAGTTGCCATAAAGATTGATTTGAAACAGGGATTAATTGAATCAAATCCATCATTCGAAGTGAAAGCCTTGTTCATCAAAAATTCTGAAAGCAGATTAAATATTAATGGTTGCATTTTGAGCAGAAATATTTCAATTTAACTGTTTTGTACTGTCAATTCGTAATCGATAGTGGGCCAGAGACATAATGTTATGGCTTAACCCTTTCCCAAACGGCAAAATTGTAGGGTGGTCCAAATTCAAAGATGTCGCAGACGACAATTTCAAGTAAATGGAATTGAAATTTTTCTTGTCTTTTAGGGTAGAAAATATTGTGGGAAATGAAGAAATTGCTTGTCACAAGCAATTTCTTCATTTTCCACAATGTTTTCCAAGTGTCAAAAAGCGTCAATATATGGGAATGGGTTAACCTTGTAATTATCATGCAATGTAGAACAGGGCTGTAATTATAGGGTTCGAGTTTCTAGTGAAAACCATTCATTACTACAGTCTGTTTTGCCTGTTACGTACATTACTGAGACATAAACCATGGGCAGATCTAGAGAGGGGGTCGGGGGGTCCGAATCCCCCCCCCCCCCCCCCTCTGTCATTGGCCGAAAATTAAATTTTGACTATATAAATTTAGTGTAACATTACATATTTACTACATTTTAAGCCATAATTTGGGCTTGGATCCACCACACCCCACCACCCCTGGAAAAAAATCTTTGTCTTAGACCTCCCCTTGAAAAAAAATTCTGGATCCGCCCTTGTAAACATATTGTCGGTGTTAATTAAGCTGGAGTTACTAGGTTTTTCAATAACACCAAAGATATACAGATATTATACAGGAAGATGTAGGTATGGACATATACACACAGGCACGCACACACATGCAGACAAAAAGAGTTATGACCAGTCAGAATATTATGAAATATGTAAACAGACAGAAAGTTATAGAAATTACTCAAATAACATCATGCATGTAGAATTTAAGCCTCTCTTACAAACTGTCGTGCATCTTTATAAATTGTGCGTGTTCGGAGATTTTTGAAACACACGGTTTAAAAGGACGCATGACAGGTTGTAGGAGAGGCTCAAAGAATTGTCCAGTCATTGTAACAATTCTTTGCTGCGTGCATTCTGGGTCGTGGTTGCGTCCACCATAATCGTATGCACATGCATTCATGGCACGAATATGCCTACATTTTAGATGCAGACAGCATGCAGGAGCATGTACAACTGGTTGTGAGAGAGGCTTTAGCTCCAAGGTAGTCCACCCCTAATAAGATTCTCTTGACATCGGAATTTATCATGGCAACATCTTACACTGCTGAATGTTTACGATATTGCCCAAATAATTCTGATGTGGCACGAATTCCATTGAAATGTGACCATGACCTTCGAATTTGAACTAGGCCGGGGCCTTAGCGCAGTTGGTAGTGCATCTGTCTCTTATTCGAGAGGTCCAGGGTTCGATACCCAGCCGCGGCTAATACCCTTTCTGACAAAATTGTCACCCACCAATGGGTTTGAAATCAGCTAGAGGCTCAGTAAGGTTGTTGTGGTAGTACTGGTATGAGAAACAACAGGAATCCATGGTAAGGTGCTCCAGCCGCTGCAGTATGACCTTGGCAGTTGAAACGGCGTAAAACCCTAATAAACTCATGCAAACTCAAATTTGAACTGTTAATGAGAGCTATGTCAGGTTTCAAGCAATTTTGGTCAGTGTAAAAGGTTGTCATTTGTGAAAGGGATAAAATTTGTGGGTTGAAATAATCTCTGTCCAAATATAGACAGGAGGAAATAACAGAGCCTAACATCAGAATCTAAATCCAGTCTAAAAACCACTAATTACAGTGTATGTGTGTTGTTGCAGTGCTCTAACTTTCTCCGCAGACAAATTAATGCACATGTGCTCAAATTACATGCTTTAACATCTTCTTACAAAATGCTGAAATGGGGAACTTCTGTGCATATGGTTAGTTTTCAAAGACAGTTTTGTCAGACATGCCATAATCCGGGAATCCGGGACATTGGATGAACAATTTCCGGGATTTGCGATGTTTTTCCGGGACCCCCCCCCCCCCCCCAAGCCCCCCGCCTCCCATCGCCGTCGTTGCTAGCTAGATCGCCCCCCCCCCCCCCCCCCCCCCCCCCCCCCCCGCCCCCCAAGGTGCTCAAGGTGAGCTATTGTGGTCACTTTTTGTCCGTCGTCCGTCTGTCTGTCCGTCTGTCTGTCCGTCCGTTCACAATTTCGTGTTTACACTCTAGCATCTACAAATATAAGCCAATCTTGACCAAACTTGGTCAAAACATGTATGGCCATAAGATTTCGGATGAGTTCGATTATGGGTCAGATCGAACTAGAAAGTCAGGAGTTATCTGCCCTTGAATGCGAAAAATACTTAGTTTTGACATTGTTTACACTCTAGCATCTACAATTATTGATCAATCAAGACAAATCTTGGACATAACATTGCAGACCATGAGATCTCGGATGAGTTTGATTTTCAGTCTGATCTGACTAGAAATACAAGAGTTATGTGCCCTTGAATTTGACAAAATTGCCATTTTCGGCTGTTTTTGACCTTGTTTACACTCTAGAATCTACAATTATTGATCAATCAATCCAAAACTTGGACACAATATTGGGGATCATAAGATCTGGGATGAGTTTGATTTTCAGTCTTATCTGATCAGAAAGATGAGAGTTATGAGCCCTTGAATTTGACAAAATTGCCGTTTTTGACCTTATTTACACTCTAGAATCTACAATTTTTGACCAATCAAGACAAATTTTGGACACAAGGTTGGAGACCATAAGATCTCATATGAGTTTGATTTTAAGTCTGATCTGGCCAGAAAGGTGAGAGTTATGTGCCCTTAATTTGATAAAATTGCCGATTTCGGCTGTTTTTGACATTGTTTACACTCTATAATCTACTATTATTTATCAATTAAGACAAAACTTGAACACAATGTTTGAGACCATAAGATCTTGGATAAGTTTGATTTTCAGTCCAATCTGATTAAAAAAATGGAGAGTTATGTGCCCTTGAATTTGATAAAATTGCGGATTTCGGCTGTTTTTGACATTGTTTACACTCTATAATCTACTATTATTTATCAATTAAGACAAATCTTGGACACAATGTTAGATATCATAAGATCTCGGAAGAGTTTGATTTTCAGCCTGATCTGACTAGAAAGTCGAGAGTTATGTGCCCTTGAATTTGACAAAATTGCTGTTTTCTGCTGTTTTCGACCTTGTTTATACTCCAGAATCTACAATTATTTATCAAACAAGACAAATCTTGGACACAATGTTGGGCACGATGAAATCTTGGATGAGTTTATTTTCACAATGTTATTGACCATAAGTTCGTTTTCAGTCTTAAAGTCATAAATATTTTTTGAAATGAAGAAAAGTTGCTTATATCATTTTGGTTCAGGTGAGCGATATAGGACCATCATGGTCCTCTTGTTTTAGTAAATTTCCGACTGCGATGGATTCAATGTAGAAAATGGTGCATTCAGTTATTTGTCATCACTAAACATAATGCGATCGTAAAATGGTAGTCTACAAAATGCGAAATGTCTGCCCATGATCATTCAAATATTCAATATTGCGAAGGGGTGGTCATCGCATAGATCTAGATAAATTCCCGTAATTTATATAAAAAGCACGCTTTTGGCTGCTGTTTTCTATTACAGAATGAAAAAATACCTTGTCGATTTTTAAATCCATGTAGACTACAACAAAATCCAATCTTTTGTTTGGGATAGAGTTGGCGATCGGAATAATGTTCGGACGTTTGATTTCAAAAGGAATTAACTATGGTACAAAAATGCGATATTTACGCGGTTGTTGCAAAAAGAAGCGGTGAGAAAAGTGTGTTTCCAAATATAGTTGCTACATGCGGGCCGTTTGATGTTTGAAAGACGCCGCGACATCTATCGCTGACCTTTATGTCGGTGACCTCGGTGAACTTGAAAAGTCACGCGCGCGCGCTTTGAACACGTCAATCACTTTCGTGAGCAGCTAAGGGGCGGAGCAAACATTTTTCTGAGACGCTATTGGTTCGATATCCTGTCAACAAATTAGGAATCATGCGTTCGTTCATCCATAACTTTAAAGTGATGTAACAATAACGAATTATGTCTTCAGTTAAGAGATTGTGGAAGGGAACGGGAAATTGTGTAGAACCTCATAGTTTGAGTTTATTGGGGTTTTACGCCGTTTTCAAATGCCAGGGTCATATCGCGGCGGCCTCATAGTTTGAATATCAAAATAGATAATGGAATTTACTATTTCGCTTCCAGAAGAAGGTAGATCTACTTGTTATCAGTTTCATTTTCGTATGCATGAGTTATTTAATATTCAGTCAAAGCCTCTTTTGTTCAAAATGATGGTTAGTATGCTTACATGACTTTTGAAATTTTCTCGAAGTACATTAGATCGGAAGGGATCGCGATCGCTATGCATCCCAATGATACTGAACTTTACTTGTTATTTTCCGAGATCGTTACCAGTTTTGGCGTGTCAATTCATCTTCATAAATTCACGCGTAACCAAATACATATTTTAATGCACTTCGTACAGATATTACAATCATTGACAATATACAACAAACTGTCACTGACTGTCTTCTCAGCCACGCCAATTAAATCGTTACACAAGGTGTCATAATCTTTCGACCACACTGTTATCTGGGTAATTAAAAGTCCGATTATCGATTTTTGTCTATCAATTAAGGGTCAGCGTGTATGATATTAACAGCTGCTGTCAACTTTACACTCAATTAGCATAACTTTTGAAACTTAACCCTTTACTTGAAATTCTCTACACTTATATAGTGCATAATCGGGAATGGAAGATTTCCGGGACATCTGCTTTATGTACGGGACGCCGGGGCAGCATATCGATTTCCGGGACTGTCCCGGACGTTCCGGGACGTATGGAATGTCTGGTTTTGTACAATATTCTTGAACTGTCATGCTAAAACGTACCATTGGGAAGTTCATAAAACAGAAATGAGGAAATAAATGAGGCTCAGCCGAGGTGAAATTGGAAAATGAATATTAGGTATTCCATGCCTCATAATAGATGCCACTTAAAAAATATTTTTAATGCAATTTTGGGCTTCATCTGTGGCAACAGAAATTGACCAGGGTAATTATACCATCATGGATGCAAGTACATTGACATGGGATTCCATCGTCAATTAGATCTATTGTTCCCATGAATAACGCCCAAAGTTTAAAGAAGTGTTTGGTATCTAATGATGGGTGGAACACCTTAATAAGAAGGAAAAACATTCTATACATGTATGTCCTTTGGACCAAATTAGAATATCGCCATGGGGTTAATAGAGTATTAATGTATATAAAATAAAACTCGAGCAGCATATAAGCATGGTAATAAATGATAATTGAAGACAGCTTAGTCCATTTAACCCTTTCCCAAACAAGACCTGGTTTTTACGTCCCTATTAGAAAAGGCTTAGGAAAACATTGAAACAAAAGAAGAAACTGCTGAAAACCAGCAGTTTCTCCTTTTGTCTCAATATTTTCTATGCCATATTTTACACAAATCCTGTTTTTAAAAACAACCATTTTGTCATTTGTGGCAGTTCTTGAAGTGGATCACACTAAAATTTTGTCGTTTGGGAAAGGGTTAATGAACTTTATCCTGTCACTTCCGGTATTTACTGACTGATAACAGGGTGCCTGATATTTTTTTTGATATCAGTCAGTTAGTCACGTGACCAATAACGTCGGCACTACTTTCATCAAGCGAAGGTCACTCGATATCTAGGTTGTGCCTTGAAGCTTGTAATATTCGCAATAAAAACTCAGAAATAAAATTTGTTGACTTAAATTTCATAATAAAAATTCTCTATGATAAATTCATCCACAGAGATAGTGAAAGATCGAGTAGATCGCTCCAAAAATGTACAATGTAAATGCCGAGTTTGAGTTTTACTCCTACAACGTAATAAGATGCAAGTGGGAAATATAGATCATAACAGACATTTTTCATTTCCTTATAAAATACCCCCACTTTAGGTTCACCCTGTAGTATTGACCCAATTTTAAAACTCTGTGACGTAAAAGTTTTTTATGACGTAATACACAAGGTTATTTTTGACAGTTGGAAGCCGTGTTTATGTTTACAACAAGATGAACAGGAACATTTAAGGGAAGGATTTAAATACAAGACTTGAAGAGGGGATAGAGAATGAATGAGATAGTTGGTTAGTTATTTTATTTCAAAACGATTGTAGGCTGCTACTTTTGAATTGTCTTCTCCCCTCACAAAACACTTGTCTTGTTGATGAATTCATGTCTAAAATAAAAATGGACGACATCGGAAACATTCAGATAGATGACAGATCATGACACGTTTGTAAACACGTCCATGATCGTGTAAATAGAAGTTGGGAGGACATATAAATCCATTTAAGGTATGCTTCATGTTCTTGTTACTTCATTTCAACATTTTCAATATATTTCAAATGAATGTGAAACTTGTTCTTCGTTGAAACAGAACCTTCCATTCCCAAACCGAGGACAGATCTCGTCGTCTACTTGATTTGAACTTTGCAATTCCTAGCAATTTGAGTTTGTTCTATGGTTATAATATTTACCTGTTAATGATAAAAAAGAATCGAGAGAAGATCTATTTAACACAAGTTCGAAAGTTTGTTTGTTTTCCACCTTAGAACTAACTTCTGTCGCGAACACGAGTTATGCGTCTAACGGTCTTTAGGATAACTAACTAGGTCATTAAATACTTTCCGTTCGTTCTTTTAACGAGAATAGCGCCTCTTTTTTAACAAATGTTCGTAACAGGATAAATAGAATAGATGGTTTACTGTCTGTAGATTGAAAAAAATATCCGACTCGGCTTCGGAAATTTATCCGGTTCGGCTACGCCTCACCGGATAAAAATTCCTCCGCCTTGTCGGATATTTTTTTCAATCTACAGACAGTAACCATCTATTCTCTATCTCTCGCTTAATTAACTAGTTTACAAAATAACATCAGAGTTAAGCTATTTTCTTGCCAACTGGTACATATAGCTAAATTATAACTCATTATCGATCAACAAGATAGAATGAATGAGATTCAAATGTTCTGTTTTTATACGCCAGAAGGGTCGTATTATCGTTATGGCCCTGGTCGTCCGTCCGTCTGTCTGTCTGTCTGTTAGCAATTTCTTATGTGCGCAACTCCTACAGTTTGGATCTGTATTTGACCAAACTTGCTACAATGAATCTCCATGGTGTCTTGTTGTGCACACCGCTTACGGAATTCAGATAACTATTTTCGTTATTAAAATATCTGCCCTTGAATTAAAAAATGCCCATTTTCTTGTGTGCACAACTCCTTCTACAGCTTTGATCAGAATTTGATCAAACTTGTCACAATGAATCTCCATGGTGTTTAGTTTTGCACACCACTTATGAAATTTAGATAACTGTTTTCGTTCTTGAATTATCTGCCCTTGAATATAAGGAAAAATGTCCATTTTCTCAAGAATGCCCATTCTTGTTAATCACCTTAATTTTATGATTTAGACACTTAAGAAAGTGTTACATTGGAGTCATGATTCCTGTTTCAACCAAAGCTTTGGCAGGCAGTGTAAACAAAGATCAGCCTGCACTACCTCACTGATGGTAAACGGATGTTTTTTCGCGATCATTGTATTCCGTCCGTGTTGTTATAAAATATAACTACGGCTTCGATAAAGCCGTAGTTACGAGATTTTATAACAACACTGATGGTTTGTCAATACATATCGGCAACCCGGTCTATTTTTAGAACAAATTCATTGTTATCAGAAAAATTATCCAATCAGATCTTTAAACTCACATTTAAACGCAAAATATCTGCACCTTGTTGTAGTGAAAAACGTCCATCGCTTTGGCCGAGTTCACCACCAGTGTACCTGCTTTGTACTTGATTGTTGTGGCAAATGAATTGAGACAAATTTAATGAGATTTCTTTTAAATTGGCAATTTGTTTGAATTGAAAATTTAAAGTCAGCAGGTAAACCCTTTCTAGAAAAAGACCGGGCCTTGGCGTCCCTATTAGAAAAGTATTGGGGAAATCATTCAGGCAAAAGAAGAAATCACTGATAATGAGCAATTTCTCCTTTTGCCTCAATATTTTCTGTGCTATATTGTACACCAATGCTATCTTTATCAATATTCATTTTGCTGTCTGCAGCAGCTTTCATACTGGACCAAGTTCTTAAATTGTGTCATTCGGGATAGGGTTAATCATGAATTGCATGACATATTTCATCAGACAGAATACTGCAGTGTAGTTCAGAACTACAGATAATGAGGGAATCATTGCTTTTGAGATCGCTTGATTTGATTTTGATTTTATTGGGGTTTTACGCCGTTTTCAACTTCTATGATCATATCGCGGCGGCTGGAGCACCTAACCATGAATTCCTAGTATTTCTCGCACCAGTACAACCACAATATCCAAACCGAGCCTCCAGCTGCTCTCTCACATAGGTGAGTCACACCCATTGGTGAGAGACAAGTGACTTATGTCAAATGTCAGAATGGATACTGGCTGAGCCGGGGTTCGAACTCGAAATCCCTGGATTGATATAGACTCCGACGTAACCGACTGAGCTATCCGGGCTCGGCACTTTTGAGATTGAAATATTTCATTCATTTCTCATTAAACCCTTAGTTGTGGGTACTCACAACATAGGGTTTGGATTTGAAATAACAATTTTTTCAAACCCAAATTAAAAACATTTTGAAACTTTAATCAACTTGAAATTGCCATCTGCAACGCTTTTCAAATTAGAACAGACCAAAATTTTGCCCTCTGGTAATGGGTAAATGGAATCAAATTATAGACATATATCAACAGACTGAATCTTGTCGCTTTTCAACAAAAACCTCATAACTGCAGCTTAAAACAGCTGCAGTTATGAGGTTTTCGTTGAAAAGGGACAATATTGCAGTGCAATTCTCATATCATCAAATATCTCTTCCCTGTAGAACATAATATTTTGTGCCCCGGAGTGTCAAACGCGTTGATAATCTAACTGCCATCATTTCCAGCGAGGCAGAAATTTTCTCGTAAAATTGACAACGATGTTAAATAATTAGAAAATTATTGTCACGGAGATTGTCAGAAATGAGATTGTCATGGCTAAATTGAATCTGTACACATCTCGCAGACGTGTAGGAAGCAATTTCATATTGGGGGGAGGGGGGGGGGGCTAATTTGGATTTTCTCAAAATTTTTGGTGTAAAAAAAAGAAATTTCGGCATTTTTGGCCAATATTGGTGGGGCTTAGCGTCACCAATGGGTATAAATTATCTATGTGAGGGGCTAGGTTTGGATATTGTGGTTGTACTGCATGGTGAGCAACATTTTCTGTGTAATAAAAAGAATTTTCGACATTTTTGGCCAACATTGGTGGTACTTTGCCACCAACCAATGGTTGTTCTGGTGAGAGAAAAATACCGGGAACACACTGTTAGGTGCTCCAGCTGCTGCGATATGACCATAGCAGTTGAAAGAGGCGTTAAATCCCAATAAATCAAATCACTACCAATCAGAACATTGATGAAATAATCAATTACCTCCTGTAGGTAAGAAGCCCATTGGAATAGCAATCAATTTTGCGCTAAAATAGACTTGGTTTACTGTTATGTTTTGATAAACCGTAAGTGTTGTTATAAACTCTCGTGACTACGGCTTGAATCAAGCCGTAGTTACGAGATTTTATATCAACAGCAAGGAAATGCTGTCTGTTTGTGCGAAATTACGTCACGGTTAAATGGATAAAATCGTTCCATATAAACGAACACATGTCCATTGTTTGTATTAAATTCTATGTTGGGCGGAGCAATCTATCGATTGGCGTTTGGTCAATTGTTGAATCATGCATATTCCTGCAAAATACATAAATACAGACCTCTTTTGTTTTACTGATTGCAAAATTGTAACCAGAAATGTTACCCATTAAAAAAGTATCCTAAAGCTCTGTAATGGCAATTAACCCTTTCCCAAACAGCAAAACTTTCAGGTGGTCCAATTTGAAAGATGCTGCAGACACCAAAATGGACAATATTAAAGATAGGATTTTTGTACAATATAGCACAGAAAATATTGAGGCAAAAGGAGAAACTGCTGGTTATCAGCAGTTTCTTCTTTTGCCTCAATGTTTTCCCAAGCCTTCTCTATTAGGGACATCAAAACCTGGTCTTGTTTGGGAAAGGGTTAAGATATTTTTGGTGTTCCAATGAGCAGCAAGCCTATTTACAGCCAGTTCTGCCAACCAAAGTATCTCTTATTTTACAAGAAATAAAATGCTTGTTCCTAAACATCTCATGAGTATGCCATATTACTTAATCCTGTCTAGAACAAGACCGCCGGCATTGACATCCCTGAAAATTGAGAAGCTTGTGAAAACATTGAGACGAAAGGAGAACATTTCTGTTAACCCTTTCCCAAACGACAAAATTTTAGGGTGGTCCACTTCAAAAACTGCCACAAATGACAAAATTGGAGTTATTAAAGATAAGAATTTCCTAAAATATCACACATGAAATTTTGAGACAAAAGGAGAAACTGCTGGTTATCAGCAGTTTCTTCATTTGTTTCATTTGTTTCAATATTTTTCCAACGCCTTTTTCTATAAGGACGTCAAAACCAGGTCTTGTTTGGGAAAAGGGTTAAACAGCATTTTCTCCATTTGCCCCAATTTTTCTGTTCTATACAAATCCCATCTTTATTGACATCTAATTGGTTGCGTCTGCAGCTCCTTTTCATTTTGAACACCCTTAAATCTTGTCATTAAAAAAACGGGTTAAGAAAAGGTACATGCTGGAATTATTACCCAAAAAAGCATTTATAACTGAAAATGGTACTTTTTCTGAGAACCGTTTGTCCCCAAAGTAACATAAATAAAATGTCTCCGCTTGATAGAAGCATACATGAACATTTATTGAATTATACAGTCTATTCACTCATATCATAGGGATATATTTAACACTTTCCCAAACAGCGAAAATTTTAGGGTGGTCCAATTCAAAAGCTGCTGCAGACAACAAAGTAGGTGTTTATCAAGATTGGATTTGTTTACAATATAGCTCAGAAAATATCGAGGCAAAAGGAAAAAGTGTTCATAATAAGCACTTTCCTCTTTTGTCTCAATGTTTTCCCAAGCCATATTTGTTAAGGACGTCAAAACCTGAGGTTGTGTTTTTGAAATGGTAAATATATATATATATATACTTTCCAACATGATGCTATGTTGGTTGAATTATGAAACTTCTTATGACAAAACAAAGTAATTAGATAAAATAAATTAACTAATTAATTCAGTCCATCATTATTTACCAAACATTTCTAGCATCTTTTGACGTCATCTGTGACAACAGAAATAGACGAGGGTATCGTTGATTGTCATGCTGTAATCTATCATGAAAGGGAATTCTGATATAAATCTTTTGGGAGGGAGGCTTTACTTGTTTATTTTCTTACCAGAGAAAGTATGCATGTTATTTGTAAATAGTTTTTGCAATTTCTAAATAGTTTTGTGCATTTTTTGATGAATATCCAAGGCATTTTGTCAAAATATGATTTATGTCAATGGGTGCTCTTTCCGAAACAACAAAATAGTTAAAATGTTTCATGATTCAAAGATTTATAGCAACTGCCATCTGGTGACAAAATTATTGTAAACTAAAAACAAACATTAAATGATATTTGATGGGATAGGAAATATAGCAGGAAAAGGAGAAAATGCTTCTGATCAAATTGTTTTCCAAACCTTTCTCTTTAAAGTAAAATATTGAGGTATATAATCAGCATTTTCTCCTTTTGCCTCAATATTTTTTGCCATATTGTACACAATTATCATGCATATTGTAATCTTTTTCTGTAACAGCTTTTGAATCGGAATATCTTAAGTTTTTGCCATTCAAGAAATGGTTAAACCTAGATAAATGATGTGTTCCTGCAAAACAAGGTATTTCCTCAAGATTCTGGAAGAGGCAGTCATTTAGAAAATTTGGCATGAAAAATCTGCTTTTTAGTGGTTCCACATATTTCGTTTCCTGATTGCTTTTTCGTGCTTATGAGCTTTATGATGCTATTTTGTATACCAGTTGCTGTTTACCTCTCTCTTTTGTAGACGACACAAATTTGGAATAATCTAAATTGAAAATAAGTTATTGCAGATGCCACAATTTAATTATACTACTTGTAAAACTTTAAATGTATCCGAATTCAAAATTTTAAGGAAAAATGAGGAAATGATGTATGTCTAAATTTTCTTCATTTTCTGCAATACTTAGTTCAAAACATTTTCAATGAGAGACATCAAACATATGGCTTGTTTTAGGAAGGGTAACAGAACAATTTTGAAGTTTAGAATGTTGAACAGTTGCCTATATAACCTTTTCCCAATCAAAACCTACTTTTTACTTCCCTATTTGAAAAAGCTTTGGAAACTGATTGAGATGCTGATAATCAGCTAGAATGTGGGCAGTTCATTTCCAATAACAGATTGCATCAATAGCAATGAATTTTGTGCTAAAAATAGACTAGGTTTACCGTTTTGTTTTGATAAACCTTCAGTGTTATAAATCTTGTAACAACGGCTTGAATAAAGCAGTAGTTACGAGATTTTATAACAACAACGACAAGATACGATTTGTTTGTCCGAAATTTTGTCAAGGTTACCTTGGTAAAATTGTTCCCTATTGCACAGAAAGGATGAGGGATAATTCTAAAGTTCAGAATGTTGAAGTGTTGCCTATTTAAAACATGTCTGCCATCGGTCATTCATCAGTCGGCCTGTAAAACACATCATCTACATTTGAAATGGGCCATAACTGCCAGTATTCTAGTGTGATCATTGACTCCTTTGGTATGCACACAAGCGCGGATCCAGGTACTTTTCCCGGGGGGGGGGGGGGGGGGGGGGGATACATGTCATACCATGAAGGACTAAATATAACAATGGTTTGTTGTGGCACACAGCGACAAATGGCGCAGCTTATATATGGGACATAACCAGCAATTTTTTTGATAACCCCTTTTTTCGCCAAATTCCAGTCATGACCCCCTAACCAGCCCCCACCCTCCCCACCCCACCACCCCTCTGGATCCGCGCATGGCACAGTCATCAAGCTTTCCTGAAAGTTGCACTCTTTGTTTTGTGAACTTTCTTCAGAAAAAAAGTGACATTAAAAAGAAAGTGGCATTAAACAAAGAATACAATACATAAGCCAGGATCTAGGAAGTGGGCCTCAAGTTAAAGCGTTTTTGTTCGTTGATTATTGCTTGATTATGATATATCTTATTATCCGATTAATGGTGATTATGAGTCATGTAATCATGAAATCAAGTAAAAGGAAGAATAATCCTTTCATGACAGACTTGAAGAGAAGAACGACAATTAGATGTACGAGGGTTGTCCGGAAAGTTCGTGGACACTGTTTAATATATAAAAATGAGAAAAGAAGATTACATAACACACACATGATGTCATTAAACAATATCTTAGAAACAACATTTCAAAATTTGAACAAAAACCCTCCATTTTTAACAGAATTACATCTATTTTTGTGAAGAAGGTTGATGCACCCTGGAGCACGTCATGACGTTACGACGTTCATGCGACGAAGAAATAACTTTGCCAAGAAGACTTGTGCTGCTTTATTTTCTTCAGAAAACATTCTAAGCGCCCTCGTGCATACACTGTTTTTATTTTCAAATGTTTTGTGATGATTTTGTTAACAATTGTTTTTGACAGTTCTCATTTTCCCCTGATATATCTAACCGTATTTTGCCTATTGTCATTCACGACGTCACTCACCAAATTAACATTTCTATCTGTTAGAACACTCCATCTTTGAGACCTCGAATCAGCTATTGCTTCCCCGAAAACGTTTGTGACATTTGCAAACGATATAATACTGCACACATGGTCTCTTCGTAGATGAGTTAACGGATTTCCTGGTCTTTGCAGGCGCTTTCTTAGTTCCTCGCAAAATTTCACATGAACGCGCTCAGCAGCTCCACCCAAACGTCCGACGTCGTCATTTTTGATAGATTTCCTTCCATATCAAGCTTCTTTAAATCATCCCCAAATATCAATTTTTAACGCGACAACATTGAAATCAAAACAATATGGAGTCGGAATGTTAGGTCACATTTTCATATATCTATTATTTTGTTTCCCACCAATTTCATAGGTTAAATCACTTATTAAAAACCAGACATGGGTAGCCAAAAAAGCTCAAAATTTGACGTGCTCCAGGTACCCCTATGTAGGGTCGTATTAGGTCCTATTGCAAATTAATTGCAAATTAAATTTATTTCTTTTTGCTGAAAAAGTACTTGATAGATGTTTAGCATTCATTTGATGAAGATTTTTTCACAAACAAAGTATTATGAAGCAAAATAAATTGTGTGTCCACGAACTTTCAGGACAACCCTCGTAACCTTTCCTGTATCCTAACATGTGTAATTGTCTTGTTAGTATCAAATTACATCTTAATAAGACGCATATTAAGAAATATCAGTTCACATCAAATTACACTCCAATTAAGCAAGAGATAATTATCATAATAAGATATCTAATTCTAAAGATTCTTGGTGCAATGACTGATGCAAATTTGTGACCTATACATGCTAAAATGGAACTTGTCAAAAGTAAAAAAAAATACATTTTTACGAAAATTTTAAGACTCGGCAGAGGTCAACCCGAACCAGATGCCTTATTTGGAGAATGAATATGATCAGCAAGATACAATCAAGATCAGGATCCAGAAAATTAGCTTAGCCCTGTCCCGAACGACAGAATTGTAGGGTTTTGAAATTCAAAAGCTGCTACTGACAACAAATCGGGAGAAAACGAGGAAAGGATTTGTGTAAAATACAACACAGAAAATATTGAAGCAAAAGGAGAAAATGCTGGTTATCAGCATTTTCTTCTTTTGCCTCAATGTTTTCTCAATACTTTTCCCTAAGGGACGTCAAAACCAGGTCTTGTTTGGGAAAGGGTTAGACGGAAAAGTTTCTACCCTTGTCAGTCTGCACGAATTGTGCACGAATTGTGCAGACTGACTAGGTTTGATACTTTTCACACTCCCCATAAGGTCCCTTATAGCGTGAAGGCCACGGCCATGGCGCAGTTGGTAGCGCATCTGCCTCTCATTCGAGAGGTTCCGGGTTCGATACCTGGCCGCGGCAAATACCCTTACTGACAAAAATGTCGCCCATCAATGGTTTGATATCGTGAAACTATGTGGGGGAGCAGCTGGAGGCTCGGAAAGGGTGTTGCGGTAGTACTGGTATGAGAAACGCCAGGAATCCATGGTTAGGTGCTCCAGTCGCCGCGATATGACCTTAGTAGTTGAAAACGGCGTAAAACCCCAATAAATCAAATCCCTTATAGCATGATGGGTAACATTCCTAGAATTGAACTTGCTGTACCAGTCTGTTTTTGCGACAGTTCTCGTTATTTATGACAAATGTGGTAATGTTGATATGGTAACAAGAAACTGATAATTTTATCTGATTGGTATTTGGTGAAAGTGGATCTATTATGAACGATAAATGGGAAGTGATCATCCAAAATTATGTATTATTTATGGGAATTTTGAAATTATGGACTTGCCCTGTTCCTGTTAAACAGGCTACTTTTACCTGTTATTTGTAAAAAAAAAAAAAACGATACATTATCCTGTGGCTTCTTGGTGCAGGGTATTTAACCCTGTCTCAAAAGGAAAAGATATGGACTGTTCCAAAGCAAAAGCTAACTGCTACAGATGACAAAAGAGATGGTTATGAAGATAACATTGGTATTATATAGCATGGAAAATATTGTGACAAAAGAAGAATATGCTGTTTATCAGCATTTTCTTCTTTTATTGCTATGTTTTCTAGAGCCTTTTCTATTACAAGGCAGCAAAATCAGGGCTTCTTGGTTGGAACCAGCATTGATCATGAGGACAAAGTGAAATCTGCTGTTTATGTTGTATTCATTATTAGCAGAATATACACAATGGGCCTAATTGCATGATCAATATGTCATATAAATTTCTTTTTGAAGTCTACATTTTAACTAGTAATTTCGATATAAGATGTAGGTATTGGAAGAAAATACTTAGGTATCATTTGGTTACGAGTAGTGTGACTATAACTATTTTAACCCGTTACCAAATGGCATCCAAATTTTAGATTTGTCAAAATTCAAAAGTGCTGCAGATGACAAATTTAAATTACTGTGACTTTACCTCTTTTGGTCTTTTATGTTAGAAAAAACACTGGACAATGAAGTATTTAGAGCTTGTTACAAGATTTTATCTTATTGGACGTCAAAAGGCGTCACTATGGGAATGTGTTAAATGCCACAGGAGGCAGTGATATAGTTAGATTATGTCGCTTTACAACAAAAACCTCGTAATTGCAGCTTGTGTTAAGCAGCTGTTATGAGGTTTTTTGATGAAAATCAGCGATTATCTTCCCTCAGTCTCTCTGACAGTAAGTCTGCATGACCATTTCATTGCTTGTCCTCCAAAACATTGTTTCTGCTTCTTGTTTTAAGCTGTGGTAACAAATGTTTTCAAGAAAAGCGACAATTTTTAGATCCCATATCCACCTACATTTATATGGTTAACTCTTTCCCAAACACTAAAATTTCAGGGTTGTCCTACTTGAAAGCTACTGCAGATGACAAAATGTATGATGATAAAGATATGAATTGAGTACAATATAGCATACAAAATATTGAGACAAAAGGAGAAACTGCTGGTTCTCAGCAGTTTCTTCTTTTGTCTCAATTTTTTCCAAAGCCTTTTCTTCTAGGTGTGTCAAAACCAGGCCTTGTTTGGGAATGGGTTAAATAACTTTTATTTTTTGCTGTGACGATAGGAAACTTGCTTGACACTGAGAGAACTATAGTCTAGATGTTTAGTCATTCTCTAGTTGTGGTGTACATACTGTGAATTTTCTTCAGTGATTTCATTTATACACCGATATAGAGCTCAGAAAGCAGTTAAGGCAGCAGACTGTTAATTAAGTCAGAGGATTTACTTGGTTGAATTTTAGAAGAAACTGGTTGTACTGTTTCTGTTTAACCCTTTCCCAAATGACAAAATTTTAGACCAACTTGATGTGATAGCTGCTACAGACGACAAAATTAGTGTTGAAACAGATTGGATTTGTGTACAATATAGGACAGAAAATATTGAGGCAAAAGGAGAAAATGCTGATTATCAGCATTTTCTTCTTTTGTCTCAATGTTTTCCCAAGCCTTTCCTTCAAGGGACGTCAAAACCAGGTCTTGTTTGGGAAAGGGTTAAAGGAAGAATAAACAAACCTAATGGAAATAATTACAATAAAGGATTGATTATCTACAAAAAAGGATTATAAAATTGGAAGAAAGGAAAAACATGTGGAACTTGATAGTGGTGATAAATGTTAATCCTTATCATGTTAATCCCGGTTAAGAAAGCTATTTTCTGAAAGTGTAGACAAGGATCAGACTAGAGTATGATCTAATGTTTCATGATTTATGGTAATGAATTTCTTCAGTTGTAAATAGTGTCACATTAATTGAACAAAGTCTGGAATTCTTTTTGAAAAAGTGAATATTATTCATATTTCTCGGTGGGGCAAGGGTTAAAGTGCATTGTGTATATAATGAGGAAAAATATAAAACAGGGCCGCGTCAACCCATTCAAGGGAAAACATCAATAATTCAAAACTATTGAAAACCGATAAATGGATGTAATCATGTCGCGGACCAATGGATCCGGATAGGTTGCGACAAGTTCGGGGTAAAAACGGATACCACCTTCCGCCACAGAAGCTTGAACTTGAAGTGGAAAAGAAGCAGAAAATTGCCCTGAGTTTTAGCTTGGATCAATGTTGGTTTTGTGGGCGGCCTATGACACCAAATAGCAGGTATAGCTGACCTGGGATAAACTCTTAAATTGTGTGCAAATTGAAGCATTTTATCCCCCCCTCCCCCCCCCCCCCCCCCCCCTCCCCATTACCAAACGACAAAAGTTTGGAGCAGTCCCATTTGAAAGAAGTTGCAGATGACATTTCAAAGTGAAGAAATTTCAAAATTTTATAGCTTTTTGGGTAGAAAACATTGTGGGAAATAAAGAAATTGCTTGTCACAAGCAATTTCTTCTTTTTCCATAATATTTTCCAAAGCCTTCATTTTGTTGGGAGTCAAAAGGAGTCAATGTGTGGTAATGGGTAATTAAGCATTGTATGTTTGTCTGTCGATCTGCCTGTCGATTTGTGTGTGTGTCTTTTTGTCTGTTAGCCTAGACTATTGTGCAGTTGGTAGCATCATCAGACTCACAACCACAGTATCTAGCAGAACACAAGATAAGAGGGGTCCGTAATGACTTTTCAAACTGCAATCATTTTGTTATTGTTCATCAAACCCTATGTTGTGGGTACTCATTTGTATCGTCTCGTCAAGACGATTCAAGTGAGTACCCACAACATAGGGTTTGGAATTGAAATAGCAAAGTTAGAAAGTCTTCACCCCCACTTATCTGTATCCCTGTCTAGGTTTGATCCTATAAGTGGACATGGCCAATTTGTATCCTTTCTGACATAATTTTGTCTCCCACTAATGGGTAGATGTAATTGAACACCGTCGGGGGGGGGGGGGGGGGGGGGGGAGTGAGCAGACTGGATGTTCCATTAGGATTTTGGGGTCGCCCAGGCTTCATATGACTGTTGTTAATCCTTTCCCAAACGACAAAATTTCAGGGTGATTCACTTCAAAACTGACACAAATGACAAAATGGATATTATTAAAGATAGATTTGTGTAAGATATGGTACAGAAAATGTTGAGACAAAAGGAGAAACTGCTGGTTATCAGCAGTTTCTACTTTTGTTTCAATGTTTTCCGAAGCCTTTTTTTCTTATAGGGACGTCAAAGCCAGGTCTTATTTGGGAAAGGGTTAAACCCAATAATTCAATTAATCTGAATAAGTACATCATCGATGTTACTTCAAAATCTTGTAACTACTGTTTTAATCAAGCTGTAGTTACAAGGTTTTGCAATAACACCGACAACATATCAAACAAAAAATTTGTAGGATGGATTTGTACAAAATTCACTTGCAGTTGAAATTTCAGAATCTCAGCTGATTAAAGATTTAGAATATTACCCTTGCTTCACACACCCACACTTCATGTTTAATTATTTCATGATAAATTTAATTAGGTGCCAGAGGGAGAAAAGATTTTCTTTAATCTTGATCCTTTTTTTGCTAGCTTACAACCTTAATTAGCATGTGAGGATACTCATAAAATTATATTTTCTCCATTAAAATGTTCTTTTATGTTAATCCTGAATTAACCCTTTCCCAAACAAGACCTTATTATGCCCCCGATAGGGAGGCATCATAAATTTGACTTGTCCATCCGTCTGTCCGTCCGTCTGTCCGTCATTCCGTCCAAAAACTTTAACATTGGCCATAACTTCCTTATTACTTAACATATTCGCTTCATACTTTACCACAACATTCCTTGGTACATTACCTTTCTGTAGGCACATACTTTGGTGACCTTGACCCCTGGATGACCTTGACCTTGAACATAGATTGGCCATAATTTAAAATCAAAGCGGTGTCGGGGGCATTGTCATCTTACAGTGACAGCTCTTGTTTTGACATCCCTAAAATATGGTTTGGGGAAAGCAATGAGGCAAAAGAAGTAATTCTATGCTGATAATCAGCAATTTCTCTTTTTCGACTCAATATTTTCTATGCTATAATTTGTTCAAAAATTGTATATTTATCGCCATCCATTTTGTCATCTGCAACAGAGATTAAAGTGGAACCCTTGAAATTGCTACAGTTTGGGAACCAGTTAAAGTGTTTATTACAATGCTCACAATAAATGAACTGGCAGCCAATTTTAGCTATTTAACCCTTTCCTAAACAAGACCTGGTTTTGACGTCCCTTATAGAATTAATTTGGGGAAACATTGAGACAAAAGAAGAAAATGCTGATAATCAGCATTTTCTCATTTTGTCTCAATGTTTTCTGTGCTGTAATATTCACAAATTCAACCTCCAGTACCATCTGTTTTGTCGTCTGCGGCAGCTTTCAAATTTGGCCACCCTAAAATTTGTCGTTTGGGAAAGGGTTAATAGAGATGCTCTGCCAGGTTTGAGCTATACTTCCTTTAGAAAGGCTTCAAAGATCAAGGCCAGTTTTGTCTCTAGCTTCCGAAACATAGTAAATAAGTAATGATCTTTGATCACTGACTGTTTCTCGTTTGGTAAGAATCTTGGCTCGGCTGTTATCCTTTTTGATATTTGAGAAAAAAATAGGCTAGAATTGTTTGCTTCTTGCCAGGGGATTGGTCAATTTTCATGTGGTTTACAATTGTATTCTTCTCTTAATTGTGAGAAAGGTTCAACCAGGTATTATTGGCTCAGAATTTCATCCCAGAAAAATCTCATTCAGCCAAAAACTATCAGAAATACTGAGTTTTCAATGGCAAATTGTACCAAATCCTTTATCAAAAATATATTTTGCTGTGACATTTTCAGTTTTTTGGCCAATTTGAATGAGATTTCAGGCCGAAAAATTAGAGAATTATCACAAATCTCGCCCCAAAATGATCCCTGGAATAAAGGAAAATACTGGTCACCAGTTTTGCTCAAAGCTTTTCATGCTTTGATGTTCAAGAATGCAGATTTTCCTTTAGAAGCAAAACCTTTGAATGTTAAAAAATATTGAAAGTGTATATCGGTTTTTGGAAATGAGTTATAATCGCATGAAAAGCAATGCAGAGCACAGAAAATGTCAATGACATATTGCCTGCTATGTTTTACATGATTTCAAAAATAGCAGATGAAAATATTTCTGGAAAAATTCTTCAAAGCGACCTGTCACAAGGTTAAATGGTTGTTTTCATGTGATGAGCTTTACATCCTGCCTACGGAAATGAGCTCTTTTCAAACAAGCTTGTCTTGTACAATTGGAATTAATCCTTTTACAAAATAACTGAATTTTAGGGTTGTCTAATTTGAAAGCTGCTGCAGGCTACAAAATGGGTGTTTATAAAGATATGATTCGTGCATAGTATAGCACAGAAAGTATTGAGGCAATCTTGGCTTAATGTTTCCTCAAGCTTTTTCCTTTAGGGACGTCCAAACCAGGCCCCGGTTTCTCGAAAAAACTTAAGTACGTTCTCATGCTCAAATCTGAGCACCGTGCTCAAATCGCACGAAATCCACGTGAACTTCAATCAAATACCATTCAACATTGGAGAGTATTCCTTTGAAGTTGAGCATATTCTCATGGGTAAACCGGGGCCTGGTTTCCTTTGGGAAATGGTCAATCCTTTCACACATGGCAATATTTAGCTATGATACAAATTTTAATTTCAGTTGTCAAAATTAATGGGTATGAATTTATGATTGTAACTGTTGAAGAAAAGGAGGAACATACTGATTACAAACATCAGCACTCTGCATAAACTTCTGTGCACTAAATTCTGTGCAACAGTTTTTTTTTATGTAATTATGGTAGAAGAATGGCTGTATTAAATTTTAGAGAAGTTTAATCCAGGATTTCTGTCAAGTACATGACCTTGCAGAGGAAATTGTTTCAATGATTTCAGTGTTTGTTTAAACAAAATTTATTGTCGAAGGCAATTATAATTTTAAGTGTCCTTTCAAAGAATATGCACATTGAATAACATTGCTGCCACAGATCGAAGAGCTAGCTGTAGAATTTGTTTCAATGTATTTGTGACGCATCATTGAAAGCTAAATGAATATATACCAGTGCCCCCTTTCCCTAACGAACATATAATTATTTTTGCATAATTACAAACTTGTAATATTTTACAAACCTGATTGGCCCTATCTGATTTCTCATGCAATCAGATTCCATTTTACACAATTTACACATAAACATGGTTGTCAAATTGTTTGGATAACAATCATAACATTGAGGAAAAAGAAGAAAATGCTGATAACCAGCATTTTCTCCTTTTGCCTCAATATTTTCTGTGCTTTATTATACACAAAATCCCACCTTATAGTGACATATTATGTCGTCTGCAGCAGCATACACATCAGATTATCTTAAAATTTTGTTGTTTGAGAAAGGGTTAAAGAGCAAATTATTCCCTTTTTTCACAGACCTACATGTTGTATGTTGTATTTTTTCAGTTTGAGTAGCGGAGAAGATCATCTAGAAAAAGTACAAGAATTAGAAAAACTTCTGGCGCAGGCACAACATGAGAAAATGAGGCTTCTTGAAGATACGGTGAGTTGTGTTGATTTACAATAAATAATGAAAAAGATATGAAGCCGTTTTCACCAACCATTTCAAATCTGTTGTCTAATTGACCCCCCTCACACATACCTCGCGACCTGACTGCGTCCTCACTGCGACCTTGCTACGACACAGGACGCAGCACAGTCACCATGGACGCAGCAGGGATGGATGCTGCGAGGTCGTAGTAAGGACCCCAAGGACGCACAAGGTCGGAGACCGTCGGCGACTATTTTGAACATGCACAAAACAGTCGCAGAACCTCTGCGTTCTTACTGCGTCCTGGTTAGGTCGTCGTGGGATCTCAGTGGAGTCACCATAGTCGCAGCAGCACCGTAGTAAGGGCGTAATTAGAACGCAATAGACGTTGTACACTCGCACTAAGGACGCCGTAGAGTCGTCGATAAATTACAAGAAATTGCTCATTTCACACTATGTTTTCTACAAAGAAAGGCAAAAATGTAATAATTTATTCACCTGAAAATGACGTTTGCAAAAATCTTTGAATTTTTTCAGTATACAATTTTGCCTTTTGGTAAATAGGCCAACTTCATTGATATCTTAATTTATCAGAATCGGCGATTGGGTCAACTTTTAGCACCTTAGAGGCCCCGCTCGTTTGCCTCGTCCGCCTCTCATCTTTGGAATTATGTGGATGATTTAACTGAATTAAAACTATTTAAATATACGTATTCACTCGTTGAAGGCCAGACTAAGAATGAAATTTACTGGAAAAAAGTACTATTTTCATAGACGTAGCAAGGATGTAGTAGGGTTGTCTTACAGTCGCCGGACAAACGCAATAGTCGCCGTAGAGTTGCCGTAAGAACGCAGAGGACGTACCACAGTCACAGCTGGATCGCCGATGATCGCCATGGGGTCGCCGTAGGGACGCAATACAGTCGCAGTGAAAATGTCATGGACGTAGAAGGGTCGTATTGAGGACGTAGATAAAAACGTACAGAACACAAGACTGCGGAGCCCCGGACCGTTGGCGAGAGAAATTTGGAAATCAGAAAGAAAACCAAACGATTTTCGAAAGAAAAATGCTATTTTACTAGTTTTCAGGTCGCATTAAGGTCGCAAGCTATGTGTGAGGGGGGGTATAATCCAAATTACGCTACAGGCCATCTGATAGATGAGTCGAATATTTCTATCTCAGAGCCAGTCAGAACGATTATTGTGCAACTTAAAATATAAATGTGTCGGGATCTGGAAAAAGGTCCCCAATATAATTATAGCATTTTCGAAAATCGAGTTTCGAGATTAGCCTGTGGTTACATGCATTCTAAAATGGACCCAATGTACTAACTTGCAATTGCTTCTGTTCATAAACAAGCTATTGTAGAACAATATGGATCTGGATCAGACTGTGCGTATGCACAGGCTGATCTGGATCCATGTTGTTCTCAAATGCCTTAAGGGACATTTTTCCAGATCCTGGCTCAAATGCTTATCAGGATACTTTAACCCATTACTGCACAGTGACACCTTTTTACTCTCTCACAAGAAAAGGCTATGGAAAACATTGTAAAATGAAGAAATTGCTTTTGACAAGCAATTTCTTCATTTTTCACAATGTTTTCTGAACTAAAATGGAAAGATTTTTGAAATTTCATTAAATTGAAACTCGTCTGCAGGATCTTTCAATTTGGACCGCCCTAAAATTTTGTCGTTTTATAATGGGTTAAGGCCATCAGCCAAGGTCAAATTTCAAGGTCATAACAGGGTCATTTAATCTATTGTTGTACTAACTTGAGAAATAAAAGTAGTGAAAGTTAAAATTTTACAAATTGTATTTGAACAGAAATCTTCAAAATTCCAGAAAATTGAATAATACTTGTAATAAAATTTGTAAGCCCAGGTAAGCTGTATAATCTAGCGCACCTGGATAAAACAATTTATACCCTTAGATCAAAGGTAATGAGAGAAAAACTTTAATTAGATGAATCAGCCTACATGTGGTGACATTTAACTAATCATCATACTTAACCCTTTCCCAAACGACAAAATTTTAGGTTGGCACAATTCGAAAGTAGTTGTAGACGACAAAATACATCATATCAAATGGAGAAAATATGTATGTTATAGCCCAGAAAATATTGAGGCAAAAGGAGAAAGTGCTGATTATCAGCACTTTCTTCTTTTGTCTAAATGTTTTCCAAAACCCTTTCTCTTGGGGACATCAAAACCCAGTCTTGGTTGGGAAAGGGTTAACTCATTTCCAGGCAGAAAAAAATTAGACAGATTTTAGAAAGATGATGCAGACAGCAATTGAAAAATGGTTAAATTTTGAAAATCTTTGCATTTAGGATTAGAAAACATTGTGAAAATGAAGAAATTGCTTGTTTCAAGTACTTGTCTAGTAATGACATAAGTGAGAAACATTTTTCCTGTGCTTGAATAGAATTAATTAAGTCTGAAATAAAATCAGTTTCATGAAAAAAAAAAGTTGAGAAGTTGGGGAACAAATTGTCTGCAGGAGAATTGAGTCTGTAATAAAGTCAGATTAATGGAATAAAGATCAATTGTTATTAAATTCAGATGTCGTAATTCCATTGGAAACTTGCATAGGCCATCAGCTTTTCTAAGACTTTTCCCAGAAAATACCCTGCTAATCATACCACGCAGTTTTTTTACAGCTTAACCTTTTTCCAAAATGACAATTGTCGAAGATTAAGGGAAATTTAAAGATACCTCAATGTTTTGGTGTTACAAAATGCAAGCAAGTTAGATATGATTTCTTTTGATGAAACATTTAGGGAAAAGAAATAAAAGCAAGAATTTATTTCATCTTTTCTCTCCACATTTGCCAATGAATTTTCATTTCGATTTGTCGAAACCAGAGATTGTTTTGGAAAAGTTTAATACTTGTACTTTTCTTCTGTATGGATACATTAATCCTTTTCCAATCAAGACCTGGTTTGATGTTCCTTAGTAAATGGGCTTGGGAAAACATTGAGTGAAAGGAAGAAAATGCTGATAATCAGATTTTTTTTGTGAGATGGGGGGGGGGGGGGAAGGTGTTCAAATGTATTGAAATGAAATAATCAGGCTACAGAGGGGATTCGTTTTAACTTCTGGAAGCCCCTCTGGATCAGTCACTGCTTTATTTCAGATGAAGTCTCGGGAGTCAGAAATGCTGGCCCTGCAGGAGGAAAGACAAAAGAGGGAAGAGCTGGAACGTAAACTGCAGGAGGAAACACAGTTACGGGAAGAGCTAGTCACTCAACAGATTAAATACAGGGAAAAGCAAAAACAACAGGTACAGTTTAGATATACCTGACAATAAATGACCTGGCAGAGCAGCCCATGCTAATCGAATGCAATGCTCTGCCAGGTCAATTCTCATCCGCTATACTTGTATAGGTCTCGATAAATGGCCTGGCAGAGTATCTGTAGCTAATAGAGAGGTCATTTATGTGCTTTTTAGCTCACCTTAGCACGAAGTGCTGAGGGTGAGCTATTGTGATCGCTTACCGTCCGTCTGTCCGTCCGTCTGTCTGTCCACAATTTCTAAAAAATCTTCTCCTCCCAAACTTATAGGTCTAGAGTCTTGAAAATTTTTATGTAGTATTGTCTCAATGCCCTCTACCAAAATACTTCAAATTATTGTTCTTAAAGAAAAATTGGCCCTATGTTGTGGGGTTTAAGGTTTCACACAGAAACACTGTTTTCTCAAAGACTATTTGGCCTAGAGTCTTGAAATTTTGCATGAATTTACATCTCATAAACCTCTAACAGAATACTAAAAATCATCACATTGCAAGGAAAGAAGCCCTATGTTGTGGGTTCTGGAATTTTCAAGTGAGGAATTGTTTTGACCAGGTAGATTTTATCACATATCACATATCCTTAAAATAACAATTTGGGTCAGATTGTGCAGATCATAATATCTGATAAAGAAGGCATGGAGCTAGCTAGCTACAGATAAAAGGAGGTAAAAACATTCTATATTTGATGTTTAAAATCTAAACGCTTTGTTATGGATACTCATTTGAATAGTCTTGATTTAAGAATTCAAATGAATACCCTCAACATAGGATGTTATAATATTAAAATGATATTTTATGATTCTGAAAGCCATTACCCTCTTTTACCTGTATCCCTGAGGCACTTAATCCACTTAATGTTTGTTTACTGGATCTAGGGATCAACTAAATACTTTAACCCTTTCCTGGAAAGACCTTGTTTTGCAGTCCCTATTAGAAAAGGCTTTGGAAATTAATGAGTCACATGAAGAAAATGCTGATTCTCCTTTTACCTCAATATTTTATTTTATTCTATTCAATATTTTATATATATGCTAGTTTATTGTAAACGAATCCTATTTGTACCGCTGTCAATTTTGTATTCTGAACTTTCAAATTCCAACAGTCTATTTCCTTTCTGTATGGGAAAGCATTATGCCCTTTCTCTACCATACATAGGTTTGCCTCACCTACAGAAAAGGCTATTAAATGATGTGGTAAAAGAAGATAATGTTGATAACTTGATAGCCTGTGTTGTCTCATTTTGCCTCATCATTTTCTCTGCATTTTTAGCTCACCTTAGCACGAAGTGCTGAGGGTGAGCTTTTGTGATCGCTCACCGTCCGTCGTCCGTCCGTCTGTCCGTCCGTCTGTCTGTCCACAATTACGAAAAAATCTTCTCCTCCCAAACTATAAGGCCTAGAGTCTTGAAATTTTTTGTGTACAATCATCTCAAGGCCCTCTACCAAAATACTTCAAATTATTGTGATACAAGGAAAATTGACCCTATATTGTGGGTATCAAATTTCATATAGAAACAAAGAAGGAAATCTTGTACAATCTTTTTCTCCTGAACCATTTGGCCTAGAGCTTTGAAATTTTGTGTGTAGAATCATCTCAATGCCCTCTACCAAAAAATTGAAATTATTGTGATACAAGGAAAATTGGCCCTATGTTGTGGGTATCGAATTTCATATAGAGACAAAGAAGGAAATCTCGTACAATCTTCTTCTCCTGAACCGTTTGGCCTAGAGCTTTGAAATTTTGTGTGTAGAATCACCTCAAGGCCCTCTACAAATATACTTCAAATTATTGTGATACAAGGAAAATTGGCCCTATGTTGTGGGTATCAAATCTCATATAGAGACAAAGAAGAAATCTCGTACAATCTTCTTCTCCTGAACCGTTTGGCATAGAGCTTTGAAATTTTGTGTGTAGAATCACCTCAAGGCCCTCTGCCAAAATACATGTACTTCAAATTAATATGATACAAGGAAAATTGGCCCTATGTTGTGGGTATTGAATTTCATAAATAAACAAAGAAGGAAATCTTGTACAATCTTTTTCTCCTGAACCATTTGGCCTAGAGTCTTGAAATTTTGTGTGTAGAATCACCTCAAGGCCCTCTGCAAAAATACTTCAAATTAATGTGATACCAGGAAAATTGGCCCTATGTTGCAGGTATCGAATTTCATATATAAACAAAGAAGGAAATCTTGTACAATCTTCTTCCCCTGAACCGTTTGGCCTAGAGCTATGAAATTTTGTGTGTAGAACCATCTCAAGGCCCTCTACAAAAATACTTCAAATAATTGTGACACAAGAAAAATTGGTCCTATGTTGTGGGTATCGAATTTCATATAGAGACAAAAAGGGAAATCTTGTACAATATTCTTCTCCTTAACTGTTTGACGCAAGGCTTTTGAAATTTTGTATGTAGAATTATCTCATAATGATACAATCTTCTCCAATTCTGTTTATCAGAGATCCTTAAGGTAAATTTTGCACTTTCCATGGTAGTAGAACTCTCTACTACCAGCATTGTTTAAATTGTTTTCTTATATGAACGTTGTCCAGAAGCGGTGTATGTGAGATGAGACAAAAAATTATCATCATGATGATCTCTAAGGTGAGCGATATAGGGCCATCTTGGCCCTCTTGTAAGTTGTTTTAATGCTGCGCATGCACAATACAGACAAAACCAAAACTGCCATGTGATGTAAACACCATTTATTCTTGTATCTGTAGAAAATAAGTTGCAAATAAAACAAAAAGAAGCTTCATTTTACCTCTATAAATACCGCTAGTGTAAGAAAATGAAACCGTTTAGTTGGGTACAAAATTATAACGCTTAATATTTTGTTTCTCAATTTGTAAGTTTTGAAAATTGACCCATCGAGCTGAGCCTTTTAGGGATATTTCTCGCCTTATCCATAGAGCTCCTTTTGTTTGTGTTGGAAAGGTGTTGATACAAAAGTAAACAAGCCTACATTTCTTGTTTTGATGCATTCAAAATTTGACTTGAAATTTCAATCTTGTTTTAATGAAACTCTTTAATCAACCATTTCTCAAACAAAATACAATATTGATGCCCCTAATTGAAAGGTTTTAGAAAATACAAAAGTCAAAAGAAAAGGAATGCTGACAATCAGATAAAGGGCTTTTGGAAAACATTGTAGTAAATGAAGAAATTCCTTGTGACAAGCAATTTCTTCATTTCCCATGATATTTTCTACCCAGACAGACAAAAAACTTTCAAATTTCATTGACTTGAAATTGTCTTATCAGTCCATGGAACAAGAAGTGTTCCCCAGAAATACTCCCCAATACTATATAGAGGCTACCTGGCTCACACGTGAGCAATATCACAGACTTGTACTAGATACTGTTTTGCAACATCTTTGAACATATAGGACCAGTCTTAAATTTTGCCATCTTTTAACAAGTCAATAAAGGTAGATTACTCTTTAATTCATTATTTCAGGCCAGGCCGTTGACACGTTATCTCCCTGTAAGGAGTCCAGACTTTGATCTAAAAGTGCACATCGAAACCGCAGGACATCACTTGGATATGTGTCCACATGTTGTGGTAAATGCTACAAGTTGTCGCGGATTCTTACACAAAATGGGCGGCAAAATTAAGACTTGGCACAAACGGTGGTTTGTGTTCGATAGAATTAAGCGATCTCTAGTGTATTACACGGATAAAACTGAAACGAAAGCACGCGGTGGGATTTACTTTCAAGCTATAGAGGAAGTGTATGTGGACCATTTAAAACAAGTGAAAAGTCCGAATGCAAAGTTGACATTTTGTGTGAAAACGTTTGATAGGACTTACTATCTCGTGGCGCCCACGGCGGAGGCAATGCGAATATGGATAGACGTTATATTTACTGGCGCGGAAGGATATCAGCAGTTTATGTAAAAGAATGTGTGGAGTTTAACCCATTACAAGATTACAAAATTTTAGGTTGATCCAAATCTATTCCAGACGACAAAATGAATCTTAATAAAGTCATGTTTTATGTACAAAATAGCACAGACAAAATTGAGGCAAAAGGAGAAAATGCTGAATATCAGCATTTTCTTCTTTTGCTTCAATGTTTTGCCAAGCCTTCTCTGTTGGGAACGTCAAACCCAGATCTTGTTTGGGAAAGGGTTAACTGTTTCTCATATAGAAAACTGTAGTTTTAAATGCATTCTGCAACAAATTGAAATTTAGGTAGATCTTAAAAGTTTTGTTTGAGAAAGCATGAAGTTTTATGTAGCACTCCTAAAGAAGACCTGGTTCTGACGTTCTTGAAAGAAACAGCTTGGGAAAACATTGAGACATTTTCCTTGTTTACCTCATTATTTTCCATGCTATATTGTATTATCAACACCCATTTCATTATCTGGGGCAACTTTCTAATGGGACGACACAGAGATCTTGTGTTTGGGAAAGGGTTAAACCATTTCTCCTATAGCAAAACAAAAAACAACCTAGACCGGTCATTACAAATTCAAAGCTTTTACATACTTCAAAATCAATGGTTTCGAAAATAGAAAATCCTTCTTTCAATGTTTTCCAAAGCCTTTTCTTCCAAAGTCATCAAGCTGAAGTCTTGTTTGGCAAAGAATTCAACTTTTTCCAAATAATAAAATTTTAGACTAGTCTACTCTAAATTATGTCTGAGATAATCTGAATGTATTTATTTTGTGTCCTGTTTTTCACATGGAAAGCATTGATTGAAAAGGAGAAAATAGTTGTTGTCAAAATATTCATCTTTTCTTTCAATATTTTGCTCAGCTATGTTGATAAGAGATGTCAAAACCATGCCTTGTTTGAGAAAAAAAAAGATTCGGGTATTTTCACACATGTTTCGTTCAATGCCATAAGTCTGTAAATTTAAAATATTTCCTAAGCCTAGAAAATAATAAGGGTTGTCCAAACCAGGGAAAAGATGTAGAAGAATTTCCTCTTGCAATCTGGCGCTGAATGATGAAAGGGAGGCAACTATTAAATATAAATAACTCTTTTAAACATTGATTACTTTTGATCACCCTTTGGCAAAAAATAGAATTGATCACTGGACTCCAAATTTAAAAGTCTTTGAGACAATACTTTCAAGTGAATGAAATTATATATTCTGTGGTCTTTCTGTGTAGAAAACATTTGGAATGAAGAAATTGCTTGTCACTTGTACATCTGAGGCGCGTTCTCTAGAGCGAGATTTTTTAAGATTTCTTAAGGTGTTTTGGATAAAGCGTTTTTAAGACCGAGATTTCACCGAGTTGTTCCGAATGCTCCATACTTTATACAAATGACGTCATCATGACGTCATTTGTATAAAGTATGGAGCATTCGGAACACCGCGGTTTATAAATTATGGAGCGTTCGGAACAACTCGGTCAAGACTCTCTTATATTGTTTCTACAGAATTGACCGAGGGGTTCCGAAAGAAGTATAGAGCAATGGCGGCTCCCAGTGATCGTCTTAAAAATCTTGCTCAAAAGAGCGCTTTATCCTAAAACATCTTAAGAAATCTCAAGATATCTCAAGAAATCTCGCTCTAAAGAACGCGGCTCAGATCTTCAACGAGGGGTGTCAAAAGTCATCGTTATGTGGGAATGGATTAACCCTTTCCCAAATTGCAAAATCTTAGGATGCTCCTGTTTGAAAGCTGCTACAAAGGACAACATATGTATTGGTAAAGTTAAGCTTTGTGTAAAAAATTGCACAGAAAATATTGAGGCAAAAGGAGAAACTGCTGGTTATCAGCAGTTTCTTCTTTTGTTTCAATGTTTTCCCAAGCCTATTCTACTAAGGACGTCAAAACCAGTTCTTGTTTGGGAAAGTGTTAAGTGGGAATGGATTAACCCTTTCCCAAATTGCAAAATCTTAGGGTGCTCCTGTTTGAAAGCTGCTACAAAGGACAACATATGTATTGGTAAAGTTAAGCTTTGTGTAAAAAATTGCACAGAAAATATTGAGGCAAAAGGAGAAACTGCTGGTTATCAGCAGTTTCTTCTTTTGTCTCAATGTTTTCCCAAACCTTTTCTATTAGGGACGTCAAAACCAGGTCTTGTTTGGCAAAGGGTTAACCATCTTACAAAAATCACTGATTTTATGCACTTGTCCAACAAAGTGAAATAAGGAAAAGGCTAGTAACTGGTATTGAGAAAGAAAGATTGGCATCTTGTGAGCTGATTTCTCTCTTTCAGAAACGAATGATTTCAAAAGCTTTTTGCTCTTGATGCATGAAATTCTATGATGGTTTTAAATTAATACAAAGATCTTTTTTAAGACTTTTAAAACCAAAGCATGTATGTTTTATAAGGAAATATATTTGCAAATATTTTATAATGATATGTTAATTGTTGTTTTAATATTATTGTTAACAGTTAATGAAATTGTTACAAAACAAACTGTATTCTTGCTGTGCCGTAGAAAAGTCAGTATTTATATGTTTTACCCGCCCAAATTGTTACTACTGATTAACCCTTTCCCCAACAAGTCCTTCTTTTGACGTCCCTAATATAAAACGTTTCTGAAAGCATTGAGGCAAAAGTAGAAAATACTGATAATCAGCATTTTCTCCTTTTGCCTCATTGCTTTCCATGCTATGACATACAAATATATAGATTTCTGGAATATGAATTTTGTCATCTGCAACTCCTTGGAAATTGGACAACTTTAAAAGTTTTGTTGTTTGGGAAAGGGTTAAGGGCTTGGTGCAGAATTATTGTATGCATATCATCATCGCTTTTCAACAAAAACCTCGTAACTGCAGCTTAACCCTTTCCCAAACAAGACCTGGTTTGACGTCCCTGATGGAATAGGCTTGGGAAAACATTGAAACAAAAGAAGAAACTGCTGATAAACAGCAGTTTCTCCTTTTGTCTCAATATTTTCCATGCCATATTTTACACAAATTCTGTCTTCAATAACGTCCATTTTGTCATTTGTGACAGTTTTTTAAGTGGGTCACCCTAAAATTTTGCCGTTTGGGAAAGGGTTAAAACAAGCTGCATTTACGAGGTTTTCATTGAAAAGCAGTGATATGATAATTTTACATGCCCTTACAATACTTCTGCACTATGCCCACAAGATTCCCCTTTATATTGATGCATGACTGTGTTGTATCACATTAAATGATTTAGTCCTTTTTAAGATGGAAACAATTTGGAGTGATCGATGAAAATGTTTTTCAAGAAGCAAAAAATGTATACTTGAGCGCAGAAAAATGTAAGGAAATGGTGGCAATTTTGGCATCCAATTTACTTAGAATCTGCCTGACATTAAATTTGTTTCTAGATAAATGTTGCTGATTTTCTAACTTGACAAAAGTTAACCCCTTTCCCAAATAAATCTTTGTGTTGATAATTCATGCTATCAGAATGATGCAAGTCTAGAAACCCTTGATGGAAAAGAAGAAAATGCTGATAACTGGCATTTTCTTCTTTTCCATCAAGCATTTCTATACAATTTATTGTATATTTACCCATTCCATTGATATTTAGCGTCATATTCTGCTCCAGTCTAAATATTGTCATTTGGGATAGGGTCACTAAGATTAGGAAATGCTGTTTACATGTTGTAGCCTAATGAATAAGTTGGGATCTTGAATAAAGGCCTTTGTAGCATTTGAGACTAGCATGGTTCAACATATTTCCTCACAATGATGCTTTTTGACGCCCTACAAGATAAAGGCTTAAAATCATAGTGGGAAATGTAGAAATTGCTTGTGACAAGCACTTTCTTTAATTCTCACAATGTTTTCTATCCAAAAAGACTAAACGATATAAAAAATTCATTCACTGGAAATTGTCATCTGCAACATCTTTGAATTTGGACCAGTCTAAAACTTTGTCGTCTGGTAATGGGTTAAGTACAGCCTTTGCCTAACACTAGTATTAGTCTGTTTAACCCTTTCCCAAACGGCAAAATTTTAGGGTGATCCACTTCAAAAAGTGCCACAAATGACTAAATGGAAGTTATTAAAGATAGAATTTGTGTAAAATATGCTTGGGAAAATATTGAGACAAAAGGAGAAACTGCTGGTTATCAGCAGTTTCTTCTTTTGTTTCAATGCTTTCCCAAGCCTTTTCTAATAGGGACGTCAAAACCAGGTCTTGGGAAAGGGTTAAGAACTATACTGCTCTCCGAAAGTTGCTACAGGTAATGAAGGAGTCATCAGAGAACAACATGGATCAAGATCAGACTGTGCATATGCACATTTTGTTCTTGATTATGTTGGTCTCAAATGCTATGATGGTTGTTTTTTTCCGGGTGCCCACTCAGATATATTTCATGCAAGCAAAAGTGATATAGATTTATATGTTGTATAGAACCCAATCAGCTTTTTAAGCAATAAAATATATAAATTTTATAGTGTTTTGTGTCTAGTCATTATCACAAACCTCCGTTACCTTACTTGTCCAGCCTTAATATCTCAGTCAGAATTGTTGTTTTGAATACAAGGCCGCCGCCATAGCAAAGTTATTAGTGTTTTGGACGCTCGCTCATGACGCCCTGTGTTCATTCTGTGTTCATTCCCGGGCCGCTCCAAATATATCCTTTCTGACAAAAGTGTCACCCACCAATGGTTTGATAATCCTTTAACCCGTTACAAAAACTCCTTTTTACTCCCCCAAAGAAAATGGCTTTGGAAAACATTGTAGAAAATGAAGAAATTGCTTGTGGCAAGCAATTTCTTCATTTCCCACAATATTTTCTACCCCAAAAGACCAAAATTTGCTATACTTTATTCGCTTAAAATTGTCGTCTGCAACATTTTTGAGTCTGGGCCGATATAAATTTCTGTCGTTTGGTAATGGGTAAACCTATGTTTGGAGGCTCGGTAAGGAATATTGTGTTAGTGATGGAATGAAAAAACAACAGGAATGCATGGTTAGCCTAGGTTATTCAGCCGCCTCAATATTACCATAGCAGCTACCAAACATTGACACCTTTTGACGCCCATAAAGGAAAATGCTTTAGAAAACATTGTGGAAAATGAAGAAATTGCTTGTGACAAGCAATTTCTTCGTTTCCCACGATGTTTTCTAAGCAAAAACTCCCTAAAATGTAAAATTCCAAGCACTTAAAATTGTCGTCTGCAACACCTCTCAAATTGGAAGAGTCCAAATTTTTTGTCGTTTGGTAATGGGTTAAAACGGCCTTAAAACCCAATTAAACCAAACCATTTATCACAAGGCTCTATTACTTTGATCGTCCAGCCTTGATATCTCAGTAGGGATGATTGTTTGGCCAACACTTCTGACAACCAAGTTTTGGCCTGTTCTAAATTGAAAGCTGCTGCAGGCTATATAATGCATTTTCATGGCCCCGTACCGAAAGATCCGGGCATATTGTTTTACTGTTGTCCATCATTCCTTAACGTGAAAACTCAAGTTATTGTGAAAACTTAACATGTGCCTTTTCTCCAAAAATAGCCATTTCACAAACACATCTTTTTTATTAAGAGAGGATGTATACATGTACAAAACAACCAAGAAAATATTGAGATAAAAGGAGAAGATTCTGATTATAGCATGTTCTTTTGGCTCAATGTTTTTAGCGTGGCGGGTCACATTTTCCTACCTTACGAGACAGCTTCTTTAAGTAGAATCATTCAAAATTTCCCAGATTTTGTTGAATTGATTTTGCTGCAACTTTCACCCAGTGATTATCTTACATTTAATCGCTTTTCAACAAAAACCTCGCAACTACAGCTCGTTTTAGCTATATTTACGAGTTCTTTATTGAAAAACAGCGATTTTTTTCTATTTAGTCAAGGATAAGAGATCCCAGCATCCCGTCAACAACAACAACAACAACAACAACAACAACAACAGCAGCAGCAGCAGTAACAGCAGCAGCAACAACAACAACAACAACAAGATAAGCTTTTTGGCATAATATTGATGTCGTCGCTTTTCAATGAAAACCTCGTAACTGCAGCTTTATACAAGCTGCAGTTACGAGGTTTACATTGAAAAGCAGCGATGTTTTAAATATTCGATTTTCTCTATAACCGCTCCAACGATTTCCCTGATTTTTACAGAAATGTTAGCTGAAACCTCCATTTAGAACTTAACATAGACGTTATAACTGTAAAAATTTTTTGCTCGTCATAATTATTTCCGAGAGTACATGTACCGAACAGGCTCAAATATCGTATGCTAAATCAATATGTTTAATATGATGGTGATATATCGAGGGCTTGGTGCAAAACTATTGTAACTCCATTTTATAAAACCACAACAAATTTACCACCATGACAACAACATCATTATCACCACCTATATAACAACAACAAAAACAACAACAACAACAGAAAGCTGCAGAAGCAGACAGCAGCAGAAACACCACCACCACCAACAACAACAACCAGAACAACAGACGCTGCAACAACAGCAGCAGCAGCAACAGCAACAACATAAACAACATTAACAACAACAACAACAACAACAACAACAACAACAACGACAGCAAAACATCAGTAGCAGAAACAACAACAAAAGCGACATCAGCAAATATCAACAGGAACACCATAAACAACAACAAGAACAACAGCAATATCGACAACAACAACAGCATCAACAACAACAGCAGTAATAACAACAAAACAACAACAATTCCAACAACACCGACAATAGCAGCAATAACAAAAACAGCAACAACAACAAAAACAGCAACAGCAGGAACAACATGTTCAAAAGAAGCAAAAACAACAGCAGCAGCTTAAATGTGGTGACCGGACGAGAAGCAGTGTATTCTGACGAATATGACTGGACTAATAGTTATTAATAACATGTATTATTACAAATTAGAAATTATTGTGTCACGCGATTCCCCGCCGCGAACATGGAATTTTGTTCAAAAGCCTGTACCTGCTGTGCTCTATATTTCCTCGTGTATAAATAGAGCTCAGTAAAGTAGCAATTTTCCCAACATTTAGCTGGATGTTAAGTTTTAACAAAACAATTGACGAATAACTGAAATTATTGTGCCACGTGATTCCCCGCCACGAAAATGGTCATTTGTTCAAAGCCCTGTACTTGTTGCGGTATTTTGTCATGTATGAATGGAGCTCAATATAGCAGCAATTTTATCTACATTTGGCTGGGCGTTAAGTTTAAAGAAAACCATTGACGATTTTCCGAGACTATTGTGCCACGTGATTCTCCGCCGCGAAGAAGGCATTGTTCTTGTTGTGCTATTTACTCACGTATGAATAGAGCTCAGTTCAGCAGCAATTTTCTCTACTTTCGGCTGGGTGTCAAGTTTTGACCGAACCATTGACGAGTTTCTGAAATCATAGGACCACGCGATTCTCAGCCGCACATATATAAAGAGATTTGTTCAAAGCTCTGTACTTGTGCCATTTTCTCAGGTACGAATCGAGCTCAGTTAACTAGCAATTTTCTCTACATCTGACTGGGTGTCAAGTTTTTAACATAATCACTGACGAGTTTCTGAAATTATTGTGCCACAACGCGATTCCCCGCCGCGAATATGGACTTTTGTTCAAAGCTCTGTACTTGTTGTGCCATTTTCTCATGTATAAATGGACCTCGGTACAGTCATTCACTTCTGATAATACTGTGACGTTATTACTAATAATAGTATTTTGTAGGTGCTGTTATAAAATCACGTAACTACGGCTTGAATCAAGCCGTTGTTACGTGATTTCATCACAACACCGACGGTTTATCAAAACATAACGGTAAATCAAGTCTATATTCTACAAAATATTAACTGCCACTGCCCATGTCCGTGTTGCAATAAAACACACATTCAAATCTCATTTATCTTTTGAATCAAGCTCTAAATTCAAGGTCAATTGCGCAAGTAGAAGAAGAAGAAGAAGAAGAAGAAGAAGAAGAAGAAGAAGAAGAAGAAGAAGAAGAAGAAGAAGAAGAAGAAGAAGAAGAAGAAGAAGAAGAAGTAGAAGGAGGAAAAGAAGAAGAAGAAGAAGAGAAAGAAGATTCTTATGGCATTATCAACGAATGAAATTGTGACAGAGTGAAAGAAAATCCGACAAAACGAAAAATAAAGAAGTCTACAGCACCCGGACCTACCAGGCGGTCACCCATCCAAGAACTAACCGTGATGGACGTTGCTTAACTTGGGCAAAATGCAATGAACCGGCGTGGTAAATGGGATATAGTTGTATACATGAGAGTGTCACTTTTTAGGCTTTATAAACTTTAACATGCGCTATGTTCTATTTTTAGAACTAGATACAACGACTCTTCTGTTCAAAAATAACTGCAGGAATAATTCTGAAAACATCTGATATGTACTAAGGAAAAGATTCGAGAAAAAAAATTGAGGCAAAAGGACAAAAAACAATATTCGATTTAGAATTTGTTCCGCCGCCGAATGCCACAATTCACTAATCGATTAGTACCAAGTATCGTCTAAATCACGTAAAAAAATATCTATGGAACTGGAAGATGGACTAAATTAACTCTTTTTGCTCACTGTAATTTTAAAACAGAAGAGTATCTTTTTTAAAAGGTTACTCTTTTTTAGGTCATTCGCAATATAGACCAATCAGCGCTCATTCCATTTATATATCCGGACTTTCCACTCACAAAATCGCCTTCCGCCTCGCTTGATGAAAACTACACATTACACCCGCTCCTCCACCTTCTCAACATATTCTCCTTCAATATGAACCTCGTAACTGTACCTTGTTTTACGCTGCAGTTACGAGCGACTTTTAGTTTCGTAGTTCTTGCAAAAACATGTCTCTTTTCACGAGTTTGATAGATTTAAAGAAAGAGGATCATTCCAGACCTTCAAATCTGTCGCCAAAACTCACCATTTCCGACCGTAGTAGATGTCAGGTACGGGAACCAGACTTTACTTCCTCCTAACCTAAAGCGTTAATAAAAGGTAGATAACGCTGATTGTCTATTTTTTGAATAAAATTGTATGATTTTATATTCTTGTCCTTCAAAAACATTGTGGGAAATGAAAATAATGTTTGTCAGGAGGAATTTCTTATTTTCCACAATGTTTTCTTGACGCGTTATCTCCCTGTACGGAGTCCAGACTTTGATCTAAAAGTGCACATCGAAACCGCGGGACATCACTTGGATATGTGTCCACATGTTGTGGTAAACGCTACAAGTTGTCGCGGATTCTTACACAAAATGGGCGGCAAAATAAAGACTTGGCACAAAAGGTGGTTTGTGTTCGATAGAATTAAGCGATCTCTAGTGTATTACACGGATAAAACTGAAACGAAAGCACGCGGTGGAATTTACTTTCAAGCTATAGAGGAAGTGTATGTGGACCATTTAAAACAAGTGAAAAGTCCGAATGCAAAGTTGACATTTTGTGTGAAAACGTTTGACAGGACTTACTATCTCGTGGCGCCCACGGCGGAGGCAATGCGAATATGGATAGACGTTATATTTACGGGGGCGGAAGGATATCAACAGTTTATGTAGCAGAATGTATAGATTTTAACCCTTTTCCAAACAAGACCTGGTTTTGACACCCCCTAATAGATTTGGCTAGGAAAAACATTGAGACAAAAGAAGAAACTGCTGATATCCAGCAGTTTCTCCTTTTGTCTCAATATTTTCTATGCTATATTTTACAAGAAAATATCAAGGTAAAAGAAGAAAATGCTGATAGTTAGCATTTTCTCCTTTTGTCTCAATATTTTTGTAACATAATGTACACAAATCCTTTCATTATCTACACCCATTTTGTCAACTGCAACAACTTTCTAATTGGAATGCCACAAAATTTGGCTGTTCAGGAAAGAGTTTAAGGCCATTTTACCTAAATATTTTCATTAGCCATTTCTAAAAGGGATGTCAAAACCATGGCCTGTTCGGCTTATAGTCAGAGAAGAATTTTCACGTGCTAAATCATGGATCCAAATTGTTTGTCATTGGTCAAAGGGAAGCAACTGATACATAACTCTCCATACATTGATTACCTTTCTTCAAAACTTCACTAATTCATAAAATCTTAGACTGGTCAAAATACAAAAATGTTACCGACGACAATTTGGAATGAATGAAATTGTATATCCCATTACCAGACCGGAAAATGTTGGACTGTTCCAATTTGAAAGGTGCTGCAGACGACAATTTCAAATTGTTGAAATTTAAAAAATCTTTGTATTTTTGGTTAGAAAACATTGTGGATAATGAAGAAATTGCTTGTAACAAGCAATTTCTTCATTTTCCTCAATGTTTTCCAAAGACATTATCTCATGGGGTGTCAATAGGCGTCCCTGCGTGGTAATGGGATATATTCTGGTCTTGCTGTGTAGAAAATAATGTGGAAAATGAAAAAAAAAAAATGTTTGTCACAAGCAATTTCTCCATTTTTCACAATGTTTTCCAAAGCTTTTATCTTGCAGGGTGCAAAAAGCATCATTATGCGGGAATTGGTTAACATCTAAACAATAATCACTGCTTTTGGGACAAAAAAAAGTGAAATAAGGAAAATGCTGGTAGATCTACGAAAACGGGGCATACTTTCAGCTTCTCTCTATTTCAGAAATGAATGATTTCAAAAGCTTTTTGCTCTTGCTGCATGACATTATAGGATTGTTTTAAAATAATACAAAGATCTTTTTTTTAAGACTTTTAAAACCAAAGCATGTATGTTTTATAAGGAAATATATTTGCAAATATTTTATAATGATATGTTAATTGTTGTTTTAATATTATTGTTAACAGTTAATGAAATTGTTACAAAACAAACTGTATTCTTGCTGTGCCGTAGAAAAGTCAGTATTTATATGTTTTACCCGCCCAAATTGTTACTATTGATTAACCCTTTCCCCAACAAGTCCTTCTTTTGACGTCCCAAATATAAAACACTTCTGAATGCATTGAGGCAAAAGTAGAAAATGCTGATTATCAGCATTTTCTTCATTGGCCTCAATGCTTTCCATGGTATAACCTACGAATATCTGTAAAATAAATTTTGTTGTCTGCAACTCTATGAAAAATGGACGACTTTAAAGTTTTGTTGTTTGGGAAAGGGTTTTAAAAGGGATTAGTGCAGAATTATTGTATGCACATAATAATTTTACAGGGTATGCACTAACAATAGTTTTGCACTATGCCTACAAGATTCCCTATTATATTAATCATGGTGGATGATCACATGATACACTAATTTCAGAAAATATTCAATAATTTTGTTAATTTATACGAGACCAATTTGAATTTGGTTTTCAGCAGAGAAGGTGGGAAAATGCCAGGAAGATTTTCTGAAATTCTGAGTCACATGATTAACCACAATGTTTATATTGATGCATGATTGTGTTGTATCACATGTAATAATTTAGTCATTTTTAGACAGAAAAAAATTGGACATGTCGGATGAAAAATCGTTTTTAAGAAGCAAAAAATGTATACTTTAAGCGCAGAATAAATTAAGGAAATGGTGACAATTTTTGCATCCGCTTAGAATCCGTCTGACATTTGTTTCTAGATAAAGGTTGCTGATTTTCTAACTTGGCAAAAGTTAACCCTTTCCCAAATAAATCTTTGTGTTGATAATTTATGTTATCAGATGCAAGTCTAAAAACACTTGATGGAAAAGAAGAAAATGCTGATAACTGGCATTTTCTTCTTTTCCATCAAGGATTTCTATGCTATTTATTGTATATTTACCCATTCCATTGATATTTAGTGTCATCTTCTGCTCCAGTCTAAATATTGTCATTTGGGATAGGGTTACTAAGATTAGGAAATGCTGTTTACATGTTGTAGCCTAATGAATAAGTTGGGATCTTGAATAAAGGCCTTTGTAGCATTTGAGACTAGCATGGTTTAACATATTTCCTCACAATGACGCTTTTTGACGCCCCACAAGATAGAGGCTTAAAAATCATAGTGGGAAATGAAAAAAAAAATGCTTATAACAAGCAATTTATTTAATTCTCATGATGTTTTCTACACAGAAAGACTAAACGATATAAAAATTCTTTCACTGGAAATTGTCATCTGCAACATCTTTGAATTTGGAGCAGTCTAAAACTTTGTCGTCTGGTAATGGGTTAAGTACAGCCTTTGCCTCCTAACACTAGTCTTAGTCTGTTTAAGAACTATACTGTTCTCCGAAAGTTGCTACAGGTAATGAAGGAGTCATCAGAGAACAACATGGATAAAGATCAGACTGTGCATATGCATATGCTGATCTTGATTATGTTGGTCTCAAATGCTATGATGGTTGTTTTTTTCCGGGTGCCCACTCAGATATATTTCATGCAAGCAAAAGTGATATAGATTTATATGTTGTATAGAACCCAATCAGCTTTTTAAGCAATAAAATATATAAATTTTATAGTGTTTTGTGTCTAGTCATTATCACAAACCTCCGTTACCTTACTTGTCCAGCCTTAATATCTCAGTCAGAATTGTTGTTTTGAATACAAGGCCGCCGCCATAGCAAAGTTATTAGTGTTTTGGACGCTCGCTCATGACGCCCTGTGTTCATTCTGTGTTCATTCCCGGGCCGCTCCAAATATATCCTTTCTGACAAAAGTGTCACCCACCAATGGTTTGATAATCCTTTAACCCGTTACAAAAACTCCTTTTTACTCCCCCAAAGAAAATGGCTTTGGAAAACATTGTAGAAAATGAAGAAATTGCTTGTGGCAAGCAATTTCTTCATTTCCCACAATATTTTCTACCCCAAAAGACCAAAATTTGCTATACTTTATTCGCTTAAAATTGTCGTCTGCAACATTTTTGAGTCTGGGCCGATATAAATTTCTGTCGTTTGGTAATGGGTAAACCTATGTTTGGAGGCTCGGTAAGGAATATTGTGTTAGTGATGGAATGAAAAAACAACAGGAATGCATGGTTAGCCTAGGTTATTCAGCCGCCTCAATATTACCATAGCAGCTACCAAACATTGACACCTTTTGACGCCCATAAAGGAAAATGCTTTAGAAAACATTGTGGAAAATGAAGAAATTGCTTGTGACAAGCAATTTCTTCGTTTCCCACGATGTTTTCTAAGCAAAAACTCCCTAAAATGTAAAATTCCAAGCACTTAAAATTGTCGTCTGCAACACCTCTCAAATTGGAAGAGTCCAAATTTTTTGTCGTTTGGTAATGGGTTAAAACGGCCTTAAAACCCAATTAAACCAAACCATTTATCACAAGGCTCTATTACTTTGATCGTCCAGCCTTGATATCTCAGTAGGGATGATTGTTTGGCCAACACTTCTGACAACCAAGTTTTGGCCTGTTCTAAATTGAAAGCTGCTGCAGGCTATATAATGCATTTTCATGGCCCCGTACCGAAAGATCCGGGCATATTGTTTTACTGTTGTCCATCATTCCTTAACGTGAAAACTCAAGTTATTGTGAAAACTTAACATGTGCCTTTTCTCCAAAAATAGCCATTTCACAAACACATCTTTTTTATTAAGAGAGGATGTATACATGTACAAAACAACCAAGAAAATATTGAGATAAAAGGAGAAGATTCTGATTATAGCATGTTCTTTTGGCTCAATGTTTTTAGCGTGGCGGGTCACATTTTCCTACCTTACGAGACAGCTTCTTTAAGTAGAATCATTCAAAATTTCCCAGATTTTGTTGAATTGATTTTGCTGCAACTTTCACCCAGTGATTATCTTACATTTAATCGCTTTTCAACAAAAACCTCGCAACTACAGCTCGTTTTAGCTATATTTACGAGTTCTTTATTGAAAAACAGCGATTTTTTTCTATTTAGTCAAGGATAAGAGATCCCAGCATCCCGTCAACAACAACAACAACAACAACAACAACAACAACAGCAGCAGCAGCAGTAACAGCAGCAGCAACAACAACAACAACAACAAGATAAGCTTTTTGGCATAATATTGATGTCGTCGCTTTTCAATGAAAACCTCGTAACTGCAGCTTTATACAAGCTGCAGTTACGAGGTTTACATTGAAAAGCAGCGATGTTTTAAATATTCGATTTTCTCTATAACCGCTCCAACGATTTCCCTGATTTTTACAGAAATGTTAGCTGAAACCTCCATTTAGAACTTAACATAGACGTTATAACTGTAAAAATTTTTTGCTCGTCATAATTATTTCCGAGAGTACATGTACCGAACAGGCTCAAATATCGTATGCTAAATCAATATGTTTAATATGATGGTGATATATCGAGGGCTTGGTGCAAAACTATTGTAACTCCATTTTATAAAACCACAACAAATTTACCACCATGACAACAACATCATTATCACCACCTATATAACAACAACAAAAACAACAACAACAACAGAAAGCTGCAGAAGCAGACAGCAGCAGAAACACCACCACCACCAACAACAACAACCAGAACAACAGACGCTGCAACAACAGCAGCAGCAGCAACAGCAACAACATAAACAACATTAACAACAACAACAACAACAACAACAACAACAACAACGACAGCAAAACATCAGTAGCAGAAACAACAACAAAAGCGACATCAGCAAATATCAACAGGAACACCATAAACAACAACAAGAACAACAGCAATATCGACAACAACAACAGCATCAACAACAACAGCAGTAATAACAACAAAACAACAACAATTCCAACAACACCGACAATAGCAGCAATAACAAAAACAGCAACAACAACAAAAACAGCAACAGCAGGAACAACATGTTCAAAAGAAGCAAAAACAACAGCAGCAGCTTAAATGTGGTGACCGGACGAGAAGCAGTGTATTCTGACGAATATGACTGGACTAATAGTTATTAATAACATGTATTATTACAAATTAGAAATTATTGTGTCACGCGATTCCCCGCCGCGAACATGGAATTTTGTTCAAAAGCCTGTACCTGCTGTGCTCTATATTTCCTCGTGTATAAATAGAGCTCAGTAAAGTAGCAATTTTCCCAACATTTAGCTGGATGTTAAGTTTTAACAAAACAATTGACGAATAACTGAAATTATTGTGCCACGTGATTCCCCGCCACGAAAATGGTCATTTGTTCAAAGCCCTGTACTTGTTGCGGTATTTTGTCATGTATGAATGGAGCTCAATATAGCAGCAATTTTATCTACATTTGGCTGGGCGTTAAGTTTAAAGAAAACCATTGACGATTTTCCGAGACTATTGTGCCACGTGATTCTCCGCCGCGAAGAAGGCATTGTTCTTGTTGTGCTATTTACTCACGTATGAATAGAGCTCAGTTCAGCAGCAATTTTCTCTACTTTCGGCTGGGTGTCAAGTTTTGACCGAACCATTGACGAGTTTCTGAAATCATAGGACCACGCGATTCTCAGCCGCACATATATAAAGAGATTTGTTCAAAGCTCTGTACTTGTGCCATTTTCTCAGGTACGAATCGAGCTCAGTTAACTAGCAATTTTCTCTACATCTGACTGGGTGTCAAGTTTTTAACATAATCACTGACGAGTTTCTGAAATTATTGTGCCACAACGCGATTCCCCGCCGCGAATATGGACTTTTGTTCAAAGCTCTGTACTTGTTGTGCCATTTTCTCATGTATAAATGGACCTCGGTACAGTCATTCACTTCTGATAATACTGTGACGTTATTACTAATAATAGTATTTTGTAGGTGCTGTTATAAAATCACGTAACTACGGCTTGAATCAAGCCGTTGTTACGTGATTTCATCACAACACCGACGGTTTATCAAAACATAACGGTAAATCAAGTCTATATTCTACAAAATATTAACTGCCACTGCCCATGTCCGTGTTGCAATAAAACACACATTCAAATCTCATTTATCTTTTGAATCAAGCTCTAAATTCAAGGTCAATTGCGCAAGTAGAAGAAGAAGAAGAAGAAGAAGAAGAAGAAGAAGAAGAAGAAGAAGAAGAAGAAGAAGAAGAAGAAGAAGAAGAAGAAGAAGAAGAAGAAGAAGTAGAAGGAGGAAAAGAAGAAGAAGAAGAAGAGAAAGAAGATTCTTATGGCATTATCAACGAATGAAATTGTGACAGAGTGAAAGAAAATCCGACAAAACGAAAAATAAAGAAGTCTACAGCACCCGGACCTACCAGGCGGTCACCCATCCAAGAACTAACCGTGATGGACGTTGCTTAACTTGGGCAAAATGCAATGAACCGGCGTGGTAAATGGGATATAGTTGTATACATGAGAGTGTCACTTTTTAGGCTTTATAAACTTTAACATGCGCTATGTTCTATTTTTAGAACTAGATACAACGACTCTTCTGTTCAAAAATAACTGCAGGAATAATTCTGAAAACATCTGATATGTACTAAGGAAAAGATTCGAGAAAAAAAATTGAGGCAAAAGGACAAAAAACAATATTCGATTTAGAATTTGTTCCGCCGCCGAATGCCACAATTCACTAATCGATTAGTACCAAGTATCGTCTAAATCACGTAAAAAAATATCTATGGAACTGGAAGATGGACTAAATTAACTCTTTTTGCTCACTGTAATTTTAAAACAGAAGAGTATCTTTTTTAAAAGGTTACTCTTTTTTAGGTCATTCGCAATATAGACCAATCAGCGCTCATTCCATTTATATATCCGGACTTTCCACTCACAAAATCGCCTTCCGCCTCGCTTGATGAAAACTACACATTACACCCGCTCCTCCACCTTCTCAACATATTCTCCTTCAATATGAACCTCGTAACTGTACCTTGTTTTACGCTGCAGTTACGAGCGACTTTTAGTTTCGTAGTTCTTGCAAAAACATGTCTCTTTTCACGAGTTTGATAGATTTAAAGAAAGAGGATCATTCCAGACCTTCAAATCTGTCGCCAAAACTCACCATTTCCGACCGTAGTAGATGTCAGGTACGGGAACCAGACTTTACTTCCTCCTAACCTAAAGCGTTAATAAAAGGTAGATAACGCTGATTGTCTATTTTTTGAATAAAATTGTATGATTTTATATTCTTGTCCTTCAAAAACATTGTGGGAAATGAAAATAATGTTTGTCAGGAGGAATTTCTTATTTTCCACAATGTTTTCTTGACGCGTTATCTCCCTGTACGGAGTCCAGACTTTGATCTAAAAGTGCACATCGAAACCGCGGGACATCACTTGGATATGTGTCCACATGTTGTGGTAAACGCTACAAGTTGTCGCGGATTCTTACACAAAATGGGCGGCAAAATAAAGACTTGGCACAAAAGGTGGTTTGTGTTCGATAGAATTAAGCGATCTCTAGTGTATTACACGGATAAAACTGAAACGAAAGCACGCGGTGGAATTTACTTTCAAGCTATAGAGGAAGTGTATGTGGACCATTTAAAACAAGTGAAAAGTCCGAATGCAAAGTTGACATTTTGTGTGAAAACGTTTGATAGGACTTACTATCTGGTGGCACCGACGGCGGAGGCAATGCGAATATGGATAGACGTTATATTTACGGGGGCAGAAGGATATCAACAGTTTATGTAGCAGAATGTTGGGATTTTAAGCAATTACCAGACAGAAAAAATTTAGGTTGATCCAAATCTATTCCAGACCACAAAATGAATCTTAATAAAGTCATGTCTTATGTACAATATAGCACAGAAAAAATTAAGGCAAATGGAGAAAATGCTGGTTATTGACATTTTCTTCTTTGCCTCAATGTTTTCCCTACTCTTTTCTGTTGGGGATGTCAAACCCAGACCTTGCTTGGGGAAAGGTTAACCCTTTCCCACATGGTCAAATTTTAAGGTGTTCTTATTCAAAAACTGCCACAAATGACAAAATGGATGTTATTAAAGAAAGAATTTGTGTAAAATATGGCATAGAAAATATTAGGACTAAAGGAGAAACTGCTGGTTATCAGCAGTTTCTTCTTTTGTTTCAATGTTTTCCCAAGCATTTTGTATTAGGGATGTCAAAACCAGGTCTTGTTTGGGAAAGGGTTAACCTAAACCATTTCTCACACACAGTATAATTTTAGATATCATGTGCAACAAATTCAAATTTAGACAGATCCAAAAGAAATGTTTGTTAAAGCATGAAGTTTGTGATCTCTTGGACATATATGTAGCACTCTTGACCCTTTCCCAAACGGCAAAATATTAGGGTGATCCACTTCAAAAACAGCCACAAATGACAAAATGGATGTTTTTAAAGATATGATTTGTGTAAAATATGGCATAGAAAATATTGAGACAAAAGGAGAAACTGCTGGTTATCAGCAGTTTCTTCTTTTGTTTCAATGTTTTCCCAAGCCTTTTCTATTAGGGACGTCAAAACCAGGTCTTGTTTGGGAAAAGGTTAAACAAGACATGGTTTTGACATCCTTGAAAGAAAGGGCTTGGGTAAACATTGAGACATTTTCATTGTTTTTCTCGATGTTTTACATGCTATATTGAATTAAAAGACCATCTTTGTCAACACCCATATTGTTGTCTAGAGCAACTTTCAAATCGGATGACCTAGAAATCTTGCTGTTTGGGAAAGCGTTAAACCATTTCTCAGACAGCAAAACATAAAAGAACAAAAAACCCAACACTTCAAATTTCAAAGCTTTTACAGACTACAAAATTTATGGTTTTGAATATAAAAATTCCTTCTTTCAATGTTTTCCAAAGCATTGTCTATCAAAGTCACCAATTCAAAATATTGTTTGGGAAAGAATTCAACTTTTTCCAATTGACAAAATTTTAGGCTAGTCTAAATTATGTCTAAGATAATATGAATGTTTTCTGAATGAATTAATTTTGTATCCTATTTTTGACATGGAAAGCATTCATTGAAAAGGCGAAAATAGTGGTTGTCAAAATGTTCTTTCTTTCAATATTTTGCTCAGCTTTGTTGATAAGAGATGTCAAAACCATACCTTGTTTGAGAAAAAAAAAAAAGATTCGGGTATTTTCACACATGTTTCGTTCAATGCCATAAGTCTTTAAATTTAAAATATTTCCTAAGCCTAGAAAATAATAAGGGTTGTCCAAACCAGGGCCTGTTGAGGGATAAGATATAGGAGAATTTCCTCTTGCAATCTGGCGCTGAATGATGAAAGGGAGGCAACTATTAAATATAAATAACTCTTTTAAACATTGATTACTTTTGATCACCCTTTGGCAAAAAATAGAATTGATCACTGGACTCCAAATTAAAAAGTCTTTGAGACAATACTTTCAAGTGAATGAAATTTTATATTCTGTGGTCTTTCTGTGTAGAAAACATTTGGAATGAAGAAATTGCTTGTCACTTGTAAATCTGATCTTCAATGAGGGGCGTCAAAAATCATCATTATTTGGGAATGGATTAACCATCTTTCAAAAATCACTGATTTTATGCACTTGCCCAACAAAGTGAAATAAGGAAAAAGCTAGTAACTGGTATTGAGAAAGAAAGAGTGGCGTCTTGTGAGCTGGTTTCTCTCTTTTTCAGAAACAAATGATTTCAAAAGCTTTTTGCTCTTGATGCATGAAATTCTATGATTGTTTTAAAATAATACAAAGATCTTTTTTAAGACTTTTAAAACCAAAGCATGTATGTTTTATAAGGAAATATATTTGCAAATATTTTATAATGATATGTTAATTGTTGTTTTAATATTATTGTTAACAGTTAATGAAATTGTTACAAAACAAACTGTATTCTTGCTGTGCCGTAGAAAAGTCAGTATTTATATGTTTTACCCGCCCAAATTGTTACTACTGATTAACCCTTTCCCCAACAAGTCCTTCTTTTGACGTCCCTAATATAAAACGTTTCTGAAAGCATTGAGGCAAAAGTAGAAAATACTGATAATCAGCATTTTCTCCTTTCGCCTCATTGCTTTCCATGCTATGACATACAAATATATAGATTTCTGGAACATGAATTTTGTCATCTGCAACTCCTTGGTAATTGGACAACTTTAAAAGTTTTGTTGTTTGGGAAAGGGTTAAGGGCTTGGTGCAGAATTATTGTGTGCATATCATCGCTTTTCAACAAAAACCTGGTAACTGCAGCTTAACCCATTACCAAACTACAAACTTTTAGGGTGGTCCAAATTCAAAGCTGCCGCAGACGGCAAAATAGCTGTGGATAAACACAGGAGTTGTGTATATTTTAGCACAGAAAATATTGAGACAAGAGGAGAAACTGCTGGTTATCAGCAGTTTCTTCTTTTGTTTCAATGTTTTCCCAAGCCTTTTCTATTGGGGTTGTCGAAACCAAATCTTGTTTGGGAATGGGTTAAAACAAGCTGCATTTACAAGGTTTTCATTGAAAATCAGCGATATGATAATTGTATATGCCTGTACAATACTTCTGCACTATGCCCACAAGATTCCCTTTTATATTGATGCATGACTGTGTTGTATCACATTAAATCATTTAGTCCTTTTTAAAATGGAAACAATTTCGAGTGATCGATGAAAATGTTTTTCAAGAAGCAAAAAATGTTACATAAGCGCAGAAAATTTTAAGGAAATGGTTACAATTTTGGCATCCAATTTACTTAGAATCTGCCTGACATTAAATTTGTTTATAGATAAAGGTTGCTGATTTTCTAACTTGACAAAAGTTAACCCTTTCCCAAATAAATCTTAGTGTTGATAATTTATGCTATCAGATATTAAGTCTAGAAACCTCTGATAGAAAAGAAGAATGCTAATAACCAGCATTTTCTTCTTTTCCATCAAGGATTTCTATGCTATTTATTGTAGATTTACCCATTCCAGTAATGTTTAGTGTCATCATCTGCTCCAGTCTAAATATTGTCATTTGGGACAGGTCACTAAGATTAAGAAATGCTGTTTACATGTTGTAGCCTAATGAATAAGTTGGGATCTTGAATATAGGCCTTTGTAGCATTTGAGACCAGCATGGTTTAACCCTTTCCCAAACGACAAAATTTAGGGGGATCCACTTAAAAAACTGCCAAAAATGACAAAATAGATGTTATTAAAGATAGGACTTCTGTAAAATATGACACAGAAAATATTGAGACAAAAGGAAAAACTGCTGATTATCAGCAGTTTCTTTTGTTTCAGTGTTTTCCCAAGGCTTTTCTATTAGGGACGTAAAAACCAGGTCTTGTTTGGGTAAGGGTTAACCTATTTCCTCACAATGACGCTTTTTGATGTCCTACAAGATAAAGGCTTAAAAATCATAGTGGAAAATGAAGAAATTGCTTGTGACAAGCAATTCCTTTAATTCTCACAATGTTTTCTACCCAGAAAGACTAAACAATATAAAAGATTCACTGGAAATTGTCATCTGCAACATCTTTGAATTTGAACCAGTCTAAAACTTTGTTGTCTGGTAATGGGTTAAGTACAGCCTTTGCCTAACACTAGTCTTAGTCTGTTTAAGAACTATACTGCTCTCCGAAAGTTGCTACAGGTAATGAAGGAGTCATCAGAGAACAACATGGATCAAGATCAGACTGTGCATATGCACATTTTGTTCTTGATTATGTTGGTCTCAAATGCTATGAGGGTTGTTTTTTCTGGGTGCCCACTCAGATATATTTCATGCAAGCAAAAGTGATATAGATTTATATGTTGTATAGAACCCAATCAGCTTTTTAAGGAATAAAATATATAAATTTTATTTGTAATGTCTAGTCATTTATCAAAAGCCTCTTTTACTTTGATTGTCTAGCCTTGATCGGGATTGCTGTTTGGAATACCAAGTCTTGGCCATAGCACAGATGGTAGTGCTTCGGATACTCACTCAAGAGGTCCCGGGTTTGATACCTGCCAAAAACCCTTTCTGAAAAATTGTTAGCCGCCAATAGTTTGATATCATTAATCTATGTGAGAGAGCAGCTGGAGGCTTGGTTAGGATGCTGTGATAGTACTGGTATGATTACATTGTTAGGTGCTCCAGCCACCACTATATGAATATCGCAGTTGAAAACGGTGTTAAGCCCCAAATAATCAATCTTACTTTGATTGTCAAATGTTGATATACATCGGCCATCAAAGATTGTGTTTTCAAATACAGGTGATCTTTGCCAACATTCTTTCTGGCAATTGACAAAATTAATTGTCTCTCACCAATGGCAATGAATAAATTGTGAATGGATCATCAACATGAGACAGGGCCGCAGCCATAGCACATTTGGTAGGGCATCTGCATCTCACTCCAGAGGTCCCGGGTTCGATACCCGGCCGCGGCAAATACCCTCTCTGACAAAATGTCACCCACCAATGGTTTGATATCGTTTACCTATGTGGGCGAGCAGCTTGAGGCTCAGTTAGGGTGTTGTGGTAGTACTGGTATGAGAAACAACAGGAATCCATGGTTATGACCATAGTAGTTGAAAACGGCGTGAAACCCCAATCAATCAATCAACATGAGATGATCACTTTGTGGTCTGGATAAGATGATTTGTTTGTTGGGATGTAAAAAATACCAAGAACATATCATGCATTTGGTCACTGCAAAATTACAGAAAAATGAAGCCCCTAAACAAACACTTTATGGAAAACATTATGAAACTGAAGAAATAGTCTCGGAAGAGCTATTGTCATACCCCCGGATGTCGGCGTCAGCGTCGGCGTCAGCGTCAGCGTCCGCAAACACTTTAACCTGGCCCATATCTCATGCCCTGTTAGAGATACAGCCTTCATATTTCACCTGTGGGTACCTCTAACCAAGACCTTTAATTTGAGACCATGACCTTTGACCTTGTGACTTTGACCTTGGAGTTTGACCCACTTTTTGACCGTTTTAAAAAACTTTAACCTGGCCTATATCTCATGCCATATTACACCTACAGCCTTCATATCTCACATGTGGATACCTCTCACCAAGACCTTTCATTTGGGACCATGATCTTTGACCTTGTGACCTTGACCTTGGAGTTTGACCTACTTTTAAAAACTTTAACCTGGCCTAAAAAAACTTTAACCTGGCCTATATCTTATGCCCTATTGCACATACAGCCTTGATATTTCACATATGGACACCTCCTACCTACACCATTCACATTTGACCATGACCTTTGACCTCATGACCTTGACCTTGGAGTTTGACCTACTTTTAAAAAACTTTAACCTGGCCTATATCTCATGTCTTTTTACACCTACAGCCTTGATATTTCACATATGGACACCTCCTACCAACACCATTCACATTTGACCATGACCTTGGACCTTGTGACCTTGACCTTGGAGTTTGACCTACTTTTAAAAAACTTAAAACCTGGCCTATATTTCATGTCCTTTTACACCTACAGCCTTGATATTTCACACATGGACACCTCCTACCAACATGATTCACATTTGACCGTGACCATGGACCTTGTGACCTTGACCTTGGAGTTTGACCTACTTTTAAAAGACTTTAACCTTGCCTATAGCTCATGTCCTTTTACACCTACAGCCTTCATATTTCACATATGGGCACCTCCCACCAACACCTTTCATATTTGACCATGACCTTGGACCTGGTGACCTTGACCTTGAAGTTTGACCTACTTTAAGAAAACTTTAACCTGGCCTTTATCTCATGTCCTTTTACACCTACAGCCTTGATATTTCACACAATGACACCTCCTACCAACACTTTTCACATTTGACCATGACCTTGGACCTGGTGACCTTGTCCTTGGAGTTTGACCTACTTTTAAAAAACTTTCACCTGGCCTATATCTCATGTCCTTTTGCACCTACAGCCTTGATATTTCACACATGGACACCTACCAACACGGTTCACATTTGACGGTGACCTTGTACCTTGACCTTGGAGTTTGACCTACTTTCAAAAAACTTTAACTTGGCCTATAACTCATGTCCTTTTACACCTACAGCCTTGATATTTCACACATGGACACCTTATTCCAACACAGTTCACATTTGACCATGACCTGTGACCTTGACCATGGAGCTTGACCTACTTTTACAAAATTTCATTTTTGGCCATGACCTTTTTACCTTGACCTAGGGAATGACTTTTCTTTGTGACAAGCTCTCGTTTGGGCGAGCTTTATTGTCCGCGGACAATTCTTGTTATACGCTGCCAGAGGCGGTCGTATATTGGTGTCATTTTCTCTGTCTGTCAGTCAGTCCGTCTGTCCATCCATCCACTTTTCTTGTGAGCGCAACTCCTCCTAGATATAGACTAGTAGGTATAGACAAAATTTGGACAAAATGATGGTGACCATAAGATCTTGCATGAGATTCATTTTCGGCTTGATTATAAATTCACATACTGAATTATGTGCCCTAAAATTTGGCGAAATAACAGTTTTTATATGCTGCCGGAGGCGGTTGTATATTGGCATCATTGGCTTCTCCGTCTGTCCGTCCGTCCGTCCATTCGTCCATCCACTTTTCTTGTCAACGCAACTCCTCCTAAGTTTCTGGCTGGATCTTTTCGAAACTTGGTCAATGTTATCACCTCAATTTGTAGATGTGCATGAAGGAAGGATTTTATGGTTCATTGATTTTTATACGCCGCCGGAGGCGGACGTATATTGGCGTCATCTTCTCCGTCCGTCCATCCGTCCGTCCGTCCATCCGTCCGTCCGTCCGTCCATCCGTCTATCCGTCCGTCCGTACGTCCGTCCACTTTTCTTGTCAACGCAACTCCTCCTAAGTTTCTGGCTGGATCTTCTTGAAACTTGGTCAATGTTATCACCTCAATTGGTAGATGTGCATGAAGGAAGGATTTTATGGTTCATCGATTTTTGCCTGAGTTATGCCCCTTAAAAACTTAGTCTCTGGGGCTTATTGAAATTGCAGCCTTGTCAACGCAACTCCTCCTAAGTTTCTGGCTGGATCTTAATGAAACTTGGTCAATGTTATCACCTCAATTGGTAGATGTGCATGAAGGAAGGATTTTATGGTTCGTCAGTTTTTGCCTGAGTTATGCCCCTTAAAAACTTAGTCTCTGGGGCTTATTGAAATTGCAGTCTTGTCAACGCAACTCCTCCTAAGTTTCTGGCTGGATCTTAATGAAACTTGGTCAATGTTATAACCTTAATTGGTAGATATGCATGAAGGAAGGATTTTAAGGTTCATTGATTTTTCCCAGAGTTATGCCCCCTTCAATCTTAGTCTCTGGGGCTTATTGAAATTGCAGTCTTGTCAACGCAACTCCTCCTAAGTTTCTGGCTGGATCTTAATGTCACTTGTTCAATGTTATCACCTCAATTGGTAGATGTGCATGTAGGAAAGATTTTATGGTTCATTGATTTTTTCCAGAGTTATGCCCCCTTAAAACTTACTCTCTGGGGCTGAAACTTGGTGGATGTTATTACCTTAATTGGTAGATGTGCATGAAGTAAGGATTTTATGGTTCATTGATTTTTGCCTGAATTATGCCCCCTTCAATCTATTTTTTTTTGTCTCAAGTTTTATAAGTGGCGGCGTATATTGTGACGATGGCACTCTTGTTGACTGAGTTATGCCCCCTTCAAACTTAGTCTCTGGGGCTTATTGAAATTGCATTCTTGTCAACGCAACTCCTCCTAAGTTTCTGGCTGGATCTTTTTGAAACTTGGTCAATGTTATCACCTGAATTGGTATATGTGCATGAAGGAAGGATTTTATGGTTCATTGATTTTTGACTGACTTATACCCCCTTAAAACTTAGTCTGTGGGGCTTATTGAAATTGCAGCCTTGTCAACGCAACTCCTCCTAAGTTTCTGGCTGGATCTTTTTGAAACTTGGTCAATGTTATCACCTCAATTAGTAGATGTGCATGAAGGAAGGATTACATGGTTCATTGATTTTTGACTGAGTTATACCCCCTTAAAACTTAGTCTGTGGGGCTTATTGAAATTGCATTCGTGTCAACGCAACTCCTCCTAAGTTTCTGGCTGGATCTTTTTGAAACTTGGTCAATGTTATCACCTCAATTAGTAGATGTGCATGAAGGAAGGATTACATGGTTCATTGATTTTTGACTGAGTTATGCCCCCTTAAAACTTAGTCTCTGGGGCTTATTGAAATTGCATTCGTGTCAACGCAACTCCTCCTAAGTTTCAGGCTGGATCTTTTTGAAACTTGGTCAATGTTATCACCTGAATTGGTATATGTGCATGAAGGAAGGATTACATGGTTCATTGATTTTTGACTGACTTATGCCCCTTAAAACTTAGTCTGTGGGGCTTATTGAAATTGCAGCCTTGTCAACGCAACTCCTCCTAAGTTTCTGGCTGGATCTTTTTGAAACTTGGTCAATGTTATCACCTCAATTAGTAGATGTGCATGAAGGAAGGATTACATGGTTCATTGATTTTTGACTGAGTTATGCCCCCTTAAAACTTTGTCTCTGTGGCTTATTGAAATTGCATTCTTGTCAACGCAACTCCTCCTAAGATTCTGGCTGGATCTTTTTGAAACTTGGTCAATGTTATCACCTGAATTGGTATATGTGCATAAAGGAAGGATTTTATGGTAAATTGATTTTTGCCTGAGTTATGCCCCCTTAAAACTTAGTCACTAGGTCGTATTGAAATTGCAGCCTTGTGAATGCAACCCCTCCTAAGATTCTGGCCGGATCTTAATGAAACTTGATGGATGTTATCACCTTAATTGGTACATGTGCATGAAGTAAGAATTTTATGGTTCATCAATTTTTGTCTGAGTTATGCCCCCTTAAAAACTTAGTCTCTGTGTATAATGATATTTCAGCCATGTGAACGCAATTCCTTCAAGGTTTTTGACTGGATATTTATAAAACCTTCTTGTGAACATAATTTTTTACAGGTTTTTGAGTGGATATTTATAAATCCTTGTCAATGTCATTTTTGTGTCTCAAGTTTTATAAGCGGCGGCAAAACTTGGATTTGATATTACAAAAATTCCAGGCCTGTGGAGTGACTCAAGCCCTTCCGGGCTTTCTAGTCTTGTGTGGGCATCAAAATGTGTCACTGTGCAGTAATGGATTCAGGGGTGCCTTGTTTGATTCCCTACTGCCATGGATAGGGCTCCATCCTTCCAACCTATTAAGTGGGACATCATTAAAAATTGTACATTCTAAACAAAAGCCATCATTCTATGTTTTACTACAAAACAATCTGCTTAGAGGGTGTATGAACTGGTAAACCTATCTCCCATTCAAATCTTCCCCAAAGGGCAAAATTTCAGGGAGGTTCTATTCAAAAGCTGCGGCAGTTGACAAAATGGACATTGACATAGATCAGATGAGTGTTAGATACTGCATAAAAAATATTGAGACAAAAGAAGAAATGTTGAACATCTTCTTATCCCTCAATGTTTTCTGAAGGCATTTTGGTTGGGAACATCTAAACCAGGTCTTGTTTGGGAAAGGCCAATTTTATCAACAATTGTACAACAAATTCATCCTTATGATTTTTGTCTAACTTAGCTGTAAGATCAATGTAAACCATAACCAAACAACAAAATTTTAGACTGGTCCAAATTCAAAGACGTTGCAGGCGACATTTGAAAGTCAATGAATTTCAAACTTTTGGTCACTTTTTGTGGAAAACATTGTGGTGAATGAAGAAATTGCTTATCACAAGCAATTTCTTCATTTTCCACCATGTTTTCCAAAGCCATTAATCTTATTGGGAGTCAAAAAGAGTCATTGTGTGGTAATTGGTTAACAAGGGAAGAAAATGGTAGTAACCAGCATTTCACCTTTTGCCTCAATATTTTGTTCATCGATTTTGACAAATCATATAGGCCTATTTATCAATACCTATTTTGTAGTCGGCCATTTTTTGGAAGGACTGGTGTGAGAAACAACTTGAATCCATGGTAGGTGCTCCAGCTTCTGTGATATGACTTAGATATTGATAAAAGAGGTGTTATACCCCCATTCAAGTAAATTGTTTAATTAATGTCGTCTGCAGCTTCTTTCAAATTAGGACAGCCCAATATTTTGCTGTTTCAATGGATAAAGTTAAAAGACATTCTAAATGTATCTTTGACGAATTTGAATCGGAATAATTATAATTTGAAAATAAAACTACAGTCAATGCAATTGTAATAAGTATAAGTTCTAATCTACTAGCATGGAAATGGGAAGCTTTGACAAAAAAGGAGATTGTGTTCTTTTTCAGCACTCTCTTTGTTTCTCTCAATTCTTTTCAAAACTTTCCTCTTTGAGGAATGTCAAAACCACAGATTGTTTTGGAAAGGCGAATATTAATCCATTCCCAAAGGGTTAAATTTTTGGACAATTCCAATTTTTAAGTTCCTGCATTATATTATGAAGAAATAGGTCTAAGTAAATAAGATATTGTGTACAATAAAGCACAGAAAATATTGGGTAAAAGGAGAAAATGCATATTCTTCTTTCACTTTAATTTTTTACAGTGTGCTGAGTAATAGGACGGTAAAACCCGGTCTTGTTTGGTGAAGGGTTAACAGGCCATCATTTTTTTTTAAAACCGCTAACCATCCAGTCTATTAGTCTTCTAGTGTAGAAGTAGTTACCTCCCTTTGATCGCTATCATTCAGAAGCTTTGTTTACATCGCACCTGGCAACCAATTAGTAAAATTTGACAGGGAAAAAGTAAGTTTTTGTCTCATATAAATCATTTCGGTTTAAATCTTTCCACCACAATGGTGCATTTGGACACACCTAAGTGTTTAAGCATTGTAAAACATTGAAGAAGGAAAGATAACAAACATTTTCTCCCTTTACCTTAATCATTTTGCACTTTATCAAAGACCATGTTCATTTTGACAAATCGACTTTGTCGTCTGCAAAACATTTCAGAAAGGTTCAATTTAAGAAGACAGATTGGCAGTGAAACAATTCATCATGCAGTCAAATTTATAACTTGAAACTTAGTGAATGCATTGCTACTGCAGTATTGTGCCTAGGTAAGGTAACAGCAACGCGGGTGTCCCCGCATAATAATTCCAAATGTCTGTAGTGATTGTGCAGGGAATGACTGTTTGTCATCTGCTTGAGTCCCGCACATACTCTTTCGGTACAAGTGGGCGTGTCCATACACTGGTGGGAAGACCCGAGATACGGCGAGATTTCGGAGCCACATCGTTATTCCGAGACGAGACGTGAAAGAGATCACATCGCTATTTCCCTCAACTGACATACAGTCATCTTAGACCCTAGGTGAGACACTTTATTGGTGTCAGAAGATTTCCGAACTCATGCAGCGAAGTTTGAACTCATTTATTTGCCGATGACAGTATCCGCAAATTGAGTTGACAGTCTCTCTCTACAGCCGAGAACCAGACTGAAGGAAAGAAAATTGACGAAACTTCGAGAGTTCTGCAATTGAACTGAGTAGTTGTAAGTGGACCTCCCTGGCCTTTGTATTGCTTGAATTGTGGCCCAAACATTCGGTAACCTTCGCGTAACCCCTTTTTGGCCCAATTGTCCACTTTGAGGTGATTTACAGCAAAAATTGAGAGCACATGTCTGGACCGGAAGTCACTTTCGTTTCGAGAAATATGCAACTTTTGTCTGTAAATTTCGAAAGTGTAAGCCTTACTGCGTTATTTTTGTCATTTGCAAAGTCTGTTTGACTGATTTTATCCCTAGAGAGTATGCAATTTGCAAAATTAGGGAAATTTTGTCTTGACCCAATTGTGAACAGGAAATGTGTCGTCTGCTCAAGTCATTTCAAAGTGCTGAAAGCACTGAAAGTTGACACATGAAAAAAAACTTTGTTTTTGGCTATTTATTCCAAATTTCAAGTACATTTAGTCTATAATTCAAATTGGAAACTTTCTTTTGGGAAATTTTGGCACTGTCCTCGGAAAATTTAGAAATTTATTGACTCAAATCCACCAATTTTAAATTTTGAACAATAGAAAAATTGAGGTTCCAATTCTACAATGGGAATGTCCGAGATTTAATCTCCGATGATTCTCATTTAAATTAAACAATTGCCAACATTGGAACATCCGAGGCGAAATATCCGCTCCGATGATTCCCATTTGAATAAAATGATTGCTAAATGTAACATCCGAGGCGAAATCTCCGATGGTTCACATTTTGACAAAAATTATACTGAACAAGTCATCTGAGGCGAAATCTCCGATGGTTCAAATTTTGAAAAAATATACCGAACATCTGAGGAAAAGTCTCCGATGGTTCTGTATAAATTTTGGTTGGGTCTATAGTAGAATGACAAATTTGATGACCGTGATGATGTCTATATGGGAGAATGCCCATATGAGGAAGAGGGAGTGATGGGGATTTTCAGGAGACGTCAAGTAAATCTTTCTGGAGATAACCCGAAAGTGCTGATAAATCTTTCTGGAGATAACCCGAAAGTGCGGATAAATCTTTCTGGAGATAACCCGAAAGTGCAGAATCAACCGTGGTTTGATGCGGTCAAACAATCGAACCACTGAGCTTATACCAAGGATGCAAATCATACTGTTGCTCGAGTAAGACATGCAAAAGAAATGTGGTATACCTCCCAATGTCGAATTATGTAAGACGTTTTGCAGTTGAAAACCAGCCACAATACTGTATCGCAACCTCTTAATGAAAAGGAAGCAAGTCTACCCAGGGTGGTGTCCAGGGTGAATAGGAGAGGAGACTCGGACGACTCTCAACCTATGATTGGCGTATGGAACCCTTCCAACAAGTATCGTTTGCTGAAAAAGGACAACCAGGTTGCATGAGCTTTTCCAGTAAACGATGAACATTGTTTGTAGCTGCGAGGAAGACCTGCACGAAGGATTCGATCCGTCAGGATAGATGGAGGACAAGAGGGATTATACAAGGTACTAGATCATCTAGAGATCATGATTTGGAGAGTTTTACTGCACCTCAGCAGGGGATTCGACACAAGATGAAGCCTATTACACTAGGTGTATGGCGAACACCTAATCATTTTGTTGGGGAGGAAGAGGCACATTGGCAGATGTTAGAGTGGTGGGGAGTTATCCAAAAGATTCAGATTGGGCATTTGCGCCAATGCTCAAAGAGGATCTGAAGAGGACGTAAGATGGTGACTATCAGGGGCCGAACAACGCTACAAAGGATGTTTTTCTGCTGCCTGTACCATCATTAGTGGATAACTGGATAACTGCCGGGATACGTTGTCGCAGAGTATTCGGTTCTTATAGATGGGTGCCAACTAGCGTATTGGTAGGATACCGAGGTAGGAAGAGGACCATGAAACGCAACGGTCGCGTTAGTATGTGGAATACTCCCGTCAACGTTCGAGAGAGTAATGATTTTGGTTCGATGAGGGTTAAACTGGATGGTGCATGGTGGTAAAGCTGTTTAGCCCTAGGGGAACAATTATTGACAAAAATCTGGTTGCTCGAGACGATTCTGGGAATCATGTAGTAGATCTGAGGTCCACGCTAGCCAGATCTAAACAGTATGGTTTGAAGCTGAAACCAAGACGGTAGGCTCGTTTTTCAAGAGAACGTGGAAATACCTTGAAAGAACTTGGAGCATTAGGGCTGTGTTAGAGCCAGGTATCAAGCAGTGAAGGAAGTTTACACCGACCTGTTCGAAGGAAGTTGAAGGCTTATTGGGGCTAGCTGATCATCGACACAGAGGGTTAAAGAACCGGTGCAATGATTGGAAAGAATTCCACTGGGGCAATGGACTGATTCCCTGATCTACCTTGATCACGTACGGTTAGGATGGAAAGTAATTGCCTGCAGAAGCTACGCCTTAAAGAAGGGATCAACAGAGTTACGATTCGACCCGGGAAAAACAAGCTGTGGTACAATTCACCATGCAGTACAGTTACAATTTGCTAAGCTGTGACCATTTACAGTTTGGACGGACAATTCAAGTTTGACTTGACTTTTGTGAAGCATGACAGTGCAATTGGTATCCTGAGTGGCCAATCAGAATACGGACGGTGCAGCAGGTTATCCGGAGAACTTGCCTTGTAGTGGGTGCGCAAAGATCAAGCCAACCAAAATCACGCTTAGTCAACTAAAATAACGCTTAGTGATACCGGGAAAGGACGTAATAGAGTGCGAACAGGTAGAAGAGCGACTGCTTTGATATAAAATCGAGGAGAGATTGGTATATAGAGGGTGAAGGAGTAACAACAGGCCACCAACGGGCCACATTAATCTCATAATACAGGATAGAGATGTGGATGTTCTGATGAAGCAGGTATTCTAACATGACATCATTCTCATGAAGGAAGACAGTGATGTGGATGTTTGATGAGGCTTAGATCCGAACATGATGTTACTCAAGGCCTTTACCAAGTCTCATAGGTTTCAGCGAAGGAAGTTGGTATCAGCTCAACAACATTCTCTACACCCAACGCCAGGAGCGCTCTTTGGCTAGCGAATCTACGAGCCCGTCAAAGAAACGCATTCAACATGGGTGGAAAAGGAGACCATGGAGACCAAACGATCGCACAGAGGAAACGTTACAATTCTTTCATCACAGCGATGCATACCAAATAGTGGAAGAGATACAGTCTCTTCATGGTCAGAATGTTGCAGACTGTGTGGGATTACAACATAAGTGTATTTGGACAATACCTCAACATGTACTACGAATTTACAAAATAAACAGTCAATTAGTGGATTTCATGGACAAACTCTAACTAGATGCATTGAATTAGTTTTAATAGACAGGATCATACTAGTGACTAATGTTCCATAAATTCTGGTATATAAAGAGAGATCCCATACAAGTTCTGGTTTAATCGGGATGGTAGCAGTCAAGGTGGCGAACAGACAATGGACAACCAAGAAGGAACTGTTGAAGGTTGCAACCACAAACGCCCAACTGCTGTACTTTGGTGGAAAGCCCGGAGTTTTCCCGGTTTCTGCCAAGCCTGGTGCCGTCTGGACCCGGTGACACTGATCATCCCGACTGAACAAACGAGATGGTGGAATAACGCCTTTTGGTAATGTATGGTATACGGTAAAGGTACGAACAGGGTTTCACACATTCTGGTCCTTTTTAAATAAAGTCGGGGAGAGTGTAGTGATTGTGCAGGGAATGACTGTTTGTCATCTGCTTGAGTCCCGCACATACTCTTTCGGTACAAGTGGGCGTGTCCATACACTGGTGGGAAGACCCGAGATACGGCGAGATTTCGGAGCCACATCGTTATTCCGAGACGAGACGTGAAAGAGATCACATCGCTATTTCCCTCAACTGACATACAGTCATCTTAGACCCTAGGTGAGACACTTTATGTCCCTTAAAATCTAAGACATTGCTGGATTTCAGACTCGCTCAGAATTCCGCAATCTTTTTATTTTTGGTAATTACTAACGAAGAAAACTCCTGATTGTTCAGCGTTTACATTGTAATAATAGTACAGTATAATTAATGCATTGTATATTTTTACTCGTATACATGGCTACATGTACAAGGTTGACTTCAACCCAAAATCTACCTAGTGATTCAGCCAATTTTATTTTGAAATACAGAGAACAGGTCTTAGAGTTGTTACGGAAATAACACCGCATGAAATGCAAGACTTGCTTAGAATCAGTATTACATTACAATAGTTGTTATTTTAGCTTGTCCCCCCAAATTTTCCAATGTCCCCTTGAAATTAAAGTAGGGAGACACCCGAAAATTCTTACCTAGGCACAATCCTACTGTTTTATCCCTTTGAGACAAAACACATGGTTTTGCATGTCAAAACCAGGTCATGTTTTGGGAAAGGGTTAATTCCTATTTCTTCCTCCGTTACTAGTGCCCTGTTTCCCGTCACACAAGAACAAGGTAGTGGAACCAGAAAATGCAGCTCCACCCACAAAAAATGTCCACAGGTATGGTTTATATAAACTATAAATAATTAAATAACATAGATCTCAATTTGTTTTGATCTTAAAGTGACATTTCAGAATTTTTTGTCATAAATTTTACTTTTATTTTTATCTGAAAGAGCATATTTCCTTATGAAAATTCTGAAAATTTCGAGCCAAAATATTGCGCCATTTACGAGAAATTTATATTTTTGTGTTAAAATTGAACAAATTGTTGTGGACAACAGTTCGGATTTATATGCAATTTATCGATTGTGTCTCAACTTTAAATACGTGTTTCTCGCTTATTGTCAACAACTTCAAAAAACCGATAGTATTTATACTCATTAGAATTACCAATCTTGACATCAAGACATACTTTAAAAAATTGAAATTGGAATGAAATGTCCCTTTAAGTTTTGTTTTTGATCTGGAAATAGGTTATTGTGACAAATTACATTTTCAGACAATTTAAGTTTGCTCATTTTTAATTGTATACATAATTTTGCGTGTAATCAGAGTTAATTTGATTAATACTTTACCACAAGACCTCATTTAACTTGCTAGATACTTAGTAGAAAGTGAAGAAATTATCATCAGAAAAGATGTCTATGATTAGAATTTGGACCTGTCTAAAAACTCTGCTTGGTAATAGGTTACTAGTAACCCATTACCTAAAATTTTAGACAGGTTCAAATTTCAAAGATGTTGCAAGCGACAATTTCATTTCAATGAAATTTAAGATTATTTTTTAGGTTAGAAAACATTTGTGGGAAATGAAGAAATTGCTTGTCACAAGCAATTTCTTCATTTTCCACAATACATGATTGTATTTCCAAATCCTTTATCTTTTAGGGTGTCAAAAAGTGTCAATGTGTGGTAATGGGTTGATATATCATCCCTTTTGATCATTTAATTAGGTATGGAGAGACTAGCATTCATCATGTCAGTCAACCATTAAGGCCAGACCAGTGGAAAAAATCTGCGAGGGGAAACCCTAACTATGGGCGAAGACTTCCAGAAACCCCTAGAGAGTTACCTCCCACGTACAGAGCTCCGCCCCCTCCTAGACAACAAACTCCTCCCTCATCCGCTCAGACACGCCCACCCAGACCACAACAACAGCAGCCAATAAGGGCGGATTTCTTCATCAGTGTGCCCATATTTACAGAAACGTTTGATCACAGGTAAATAATTTTGATTTGTGAAAATTTTTGTGAAAAAGCATTTCTAACCAACCCAAAAAGCAAAAATTGAGAGTAATCCAAATTGGAAAGTGTTGCAGTCTTGCAAATGATGAAAATGATTTGACGTTCAGAATTAAAATTTTCTTTGTTTGGTAGGAAAATATTGAAGAAAAGGGACAAAATGCTGGTGAACAGCATTTTCTTCCTTTTCTTCAATATTTTCTCAAGTTTAAACACCAAGGTGTGTCAAAAGGCAAACTGTGGGCGGAGACTAAAAAAGAATCCCTTAAACCCCTACAGAGTTACCTCCCACATACAGAGCTCCGCCCCCTCCTAGACAACAAACTCCTCCCACATCCACTCAGACACGCCCACCCAGACCACAACAACAGCAGCCAATAAGGGCGGATTTTTTCATCAGTGTACCAATATTTACAGAAACTTTTGACCACAGGTAGATAATGTTGATTTGTAAAATTTTTTTTGAAAAATCATAACCAACCAAAACGGCAAAGGTAAAGGGTGGTCTGAAATGGAAAGTGTTGCAGATGACAAAAATAATTTGACTTCTGAGAATTGAAACTTTCTTTGTTTGGTAGGAAAATTAAATATTGAAGAAAAGGGAGAAAATGCTGGTGAACAGCATTTTCTTCCTTTTCTTCAATATTTTCAACAAGTTTGAACACTAAGGTGTGTCAAAAGGCCAACTGTGGGCGGAGACTAAAAAAGAATCCCTCAACCCCTACAGAGTTACCTCCCACCTACAGAGCTCCGCCCCCACCCAGACAACAAACTCCTCCCTCATCCGCTCAGACACGCCCACCCAGACCTCAACAACAGCAGCCAATAAGGGCGGATTTCTTCATCAGTGTGCCCATATTTACAGAAACATTTGACCACAGGTAAATATTGTTGATTTGTAAATTTTTTTTGAAAAATCCTAACCAACCCAAAGGGCAAAAGTAAAGGGTGGTCTGAAATGGAAAGTGTTTCAGATGACAAAAATAATTTGACTTTCAGAATTGAAATTTTCTTTGTTTGGTAGGAAAACTAAATATTGAAGAAAAGGGAGAAAATGCTGGTGAACAGCATTTTCTTCCTTTCCTTCAATATTTTCAACAAGTTTGAACACTAAGGTGTGTCAAAAGGCAAACTGTGGGCGGAGACTAAAAAAGAATCCCTCAACCCCTACAGAGTTACCTCCCACCTACAGAGCTCCGCCTCCTCCTAGACAACAAACTCCTCCCACATCCGCTCAGACACGCCCACCCAGACCTCAACAACAGCAGCCAATAAGGGCGGATTTCTTCATCAGTGTGCCCATATTTACTGAAACATTTGACCACAGGTAAATAATGTTGATTTGTAAACATTTTTGTGAAAAAGCATAACCAACCCAAACGGCAAAAGTTAAGGGTGGTCTGAAATGGAAAGTGTTGCAGATGACAAAAATAATGTGACTTTCAGAATTAAAATGTTCTTTGTTTGGTAGGAAAATTGAATATTGAAGTAAAGGAAGAAAATGCTGGTGAACAGCATTCTCTTCCTTTTCTTCAATATTTTCTCAAGTTTAAACACTTACGGTAGGTGTGTCAAAAGGCAAACTGTGGGCGAAGACTTCCAGAAACTCCAAGAGAGTTACCTCCCACCTACAGAGCTCCGCCCCCTCCTAGACAACAAACTCCCCCCACATCCGTTCAGACACGCCCACCCAGACCACAACAACAACCACTGAGGGCAGATTCTTCATCAGTGTGCCCATATTTTCAACAACATTTGATTACAGGTACGCAAAGCTGGTTTATCTATTTGTGAAAATCCTTACATGCTTGAATTTGTAAAACAAGAGGCCCAAAGGGCCTTATCGGTCACCTGAATCAAATGATTAGAAAAAACATGGATTTACAGATTAATGATGTACCCTGCCAAGTTTGATTGAAATCCGTCCAATGAAAAGGTTCTCAAGAAGAAGTTGAAAATGTTAAAAGTTAACGCATGAGGAATGATGGACTACACACGACAACGGACGAAACATAGTCGCAATAGGTCACCATGACCTTCGGTCAGGTGACCTAAAAAGCTTATCATAGTGATTTCAAGGGGAAGTTTTCATGTTCCTATTCATACGTTTCGGCAGATTCACATGAATGATCAACATGACATGAAATTATGTATAAAGCAATTTCTTTGCTCAGAGCTCAGATTTCATTTAAGTAATTTGGTTTCGATTTTGTCCATCCTCTATTCTTGTGAGTGCAACTTTTCTCAAACAACTGGATGGATATCAATGAAAACTTACATGAACCATCAACATGACATGCAGATGTGCATGATGAAATTTCTATGCTTTAATAGGCCTTCTAAAGGAGATAATTTGATTAGAAATAAACCTTTCCCAAACAAGACCATTTTTGACAAAGGTCTTGAAATACATTTATACAAAAGATGAAAATGCTGATGATAAGCATTTTCTCGTTTTGCCTCAATATTTTCTATGCTATATCGTAAAAAAATCCATTTTTGCTTTTTTTTTTTTTTTTTTTTTTTTTGCGAACATCCATTTTGTCATCTGCAGCAGCTTTCAATAAGAACCACCTTATTTTGTCATTTTGGAGAGGGATGATTTGAGCCAGGATCTGGAAAAAAATTCCCTTCAGGCTTTTCAGACCAACATGGATTCAGATCAGCCTATGCATACACACAGTCTGATCCAGATCCATGTTGTTCTTTAATATCGCCTTGCCAACCTTTAGCAACCTTAAAAGAGCTAAAGAGATCTCCAAAAGACTACATTTTGACCACAAGCTGTTCTGGAAACTTGGTTCTCCGAAATACTTTAAGGGATGTTTTTCCAGATCCTGGCTCATTTACTTTTCTTTTTATTCCCCAGCTACCGCAAGAAGAATGAGTATGTTTACTCAGACAACAGAGATGATGAGATATCTCTATACCACCAGAGTTTGTCTCGGGCCTCCAGTCTCCGAGATCTCAGTCTCAAGGGAACACACAGATCCATGGAATCTCAACCCGTCACATACCAACAACCTAGGGCTCTGAAACGTAGACCTAGATCGGCACATAGGTATGTCTAGTATTATATTGTCCGCTATTCTCGAAAATGTTTTAATTATAGATTGAACCTCCTCCAAACATGACCTGGTTTTGATGTACCTATTAGAATTGGCTTTGGAAAAAATTGAGGCAAAAGAAGAAAATGCTGATAATCAGCATTTTCTCCTTTTGCCTCAATTTTTTCTGTGCTATAATATTCACAAATTCTACTGACATTAAGGGGGAATGCTCCAGTTTCCTAAATTTTTCCCAATAATAGAATTTATTTATATTTTGTATGTTGAAATAACATGTTATTACCAACCAAAAAATAAAATGGATGGTCAGCGATCTTGTTCGAATTTTATAGGCCTTTGTATCATATAACCCTACGTTGAAAAAATGTGCAATTTCTTGCACTTGTCCAAGGTCACTAAAATGCTAATAAAATGCTGTATATTCATCGTTTAGTCCCGAAAACGGATTTAAAGCAACGTCTTACATTTAATAAGAACAGAAAACCCAAAATATGTGCTACTATAAACACGTAAACGTATAAAACAGCATGCTCACATGTTCGGTTAAATCAACGAAGCTGGAGTGTTTTATGTCAAAATTTGCATATTTTTGGAAATATTTCAAATTCTACATAACAGAATTTGATAAAACTCCCTCATTGTATTAAGCAACATGTCCTGGTAATAATTCAAAAAGAAAATGCATAGGTCAGCGCACTTATTAGTGAATTACAGAAAATCTAATCAGCTACACATGGATAAAATGACGCAAAACAGTGGTAACTGCATACACACATACGACTAGAAGACATAATTATTGAGGAAATCTTCAATACGATAGTTAAGAAAACACTAGAATAGAAATGTTTTAAAGACCCATTTCAGAAAAGAGATTTATTTCTTCTATCGTCTTTTCCTACTGCACGCTTTCCTCATAGATTTGAAGCATAGATAATTATTTTTTGATTCGCTAGCAATGTATTAAAACAATACCATGTATGCTATTTAAGAAATTCCATTAATTTGTTATATATTGTTATATGACATGCATTATTTATTGTACAAATTGGATAAATAAAGATTAAAAAAAAAAAAAAAAAAAAAAAAAAAAAAAAAAAAAAAAAAAATACACACTTACGACTGTCTTGCTCTAAATAATTGATTTCTATCTCGAGGAAATAAGTTTCGCATAATAAATACACTTTTACTGTCGAAAATGGTAAATTGTAATGATGTATTATATTATTGAAAATATAGTAGCGAAACATATTGGTACGAAACATTTAATTTACTACAGTAAAGACCGAGTGTTCCGAAAAACTGGAGCATTCCCCCTTAAGTCTTGCAACATTAAGTCAGAGTTTGTCTCGGGCATCTAGTCTGCGAGATCTCAGTCTCAAGGGAACACACAGCTCCATGGAATCTCAACCTGTCACATACCAACAACCTAGGGCTCTGAAACGTAGACCTAGATCAGCACATAGGTATGTCTAGTATTTTATTGTCCGCTATTTTTGAAAATGTCATGACTTAACCCTCTTCCAAACATGACCTGGTTTTAATGTCCCTATTAGAATTGGCTCTGGAAAAAATTGAGGCAAAGGAAGAAAATGCTGATAATCATCGTTTTCTCCTTTTGCTCCAATGTTTTCTATGCTATAATATTCATAAATTCTACAATAAGTCTTACTACATTAAGTCCAGAGTTTATCTCGGGCATCCAGTCTCCAAGACCTCAGTCTCAAGGGAAAACATTTCATAACTATAGCTTAAATAAGCTTTATTTGCAATATTTTCAAATGTAGCCAACAATAATTATATTAACTGGGTTTTTCAAAGTGAAAACATTTGATCTTTGTAGGATAATTTTGTCATAAAAATAGCCTATTCAAATAAAGGTAAATTCCTTAACCCTTTCCCAAACGGCACAATTTTAGGGTGATCCTATTCAAAAACTGCCACAAATGAGAAAATGGAAGTTATTAAAGATAGAATTTGTGTACAATATTTCATTGAAAATATTGAGACAAAAGGAGAAACTGCTGGTTATCAGCAGTTTCTTCTTTTGTTTCAATGTTTTCCTGAGCTTTTTCTATTAGGGACGTCAAAACCTGGCCCCGGTTTCTCGAAAAAACTTAAGTATCTTCTCATGCTCAAATCTGAGCATCGTGCTCAAATCGCACGAAATCCACGTGAACTTCAATTGAATACCAATCAACGTTGATTGGTATTGAGTAGAAGTTGAGCATGAACTCATGAGAATATACAAGTTTTTTCGAGAAACCGGGGCCAGGTCTTGTTTGGGAAAGGGTTAACTTATTACAGGTAACAATCCTTAGAGACAATTTACTATTGTTTAGAATTTATGCAACAATTTTAACTAGGTTTTGGTCCATTTTGTTGTTAGTAAATGACTCCTTCAATGACTGATTTGGAAATGGGTTTTGTGATAGTTATAGTGTAGAAAATATTGAGAGAAAAGAAGAAATTTCTGATTATCAGCAATTTCTGCTTTTCTCGCAATGTTTTCCAAAATGTTTGTTTTAGGGATGTTTAACCAGGTCTAAACCTTTTTTGCGACTATTTCAGGAATGACCTAAACCACAGTGGTTCATTAAACAGAAGTCAAGAGCGTGCATATTATGAGAAACATCGCAGTCAGGGTGGATACAAGAATCCTCGTCGACGCCCCCAGTCAGCTAGCGAGGTCTCGTACAGATCGCAATCATCACGAGGAAGTTACGAAGATGAGAGATTTGAGCGTGCAATTCCGATGAAAAAAGCTCCGAAAAAGCGGGGTATTCTGATTGATTCCGAGGACGAAGATGAGCGTTAACTCTTGATTGTAAAATTAACCCTTTCTTAACCCTTTCCCAAACAAGACCTGGTTTTGACGTCCCTAACAGAAATGGCTTGGGAAAAACATTGAAACGAAAGAAGAAACTGCTGATAACCTTTTGTCTCAATATTTTCTATGCCATATTCTACACAAATCCTATCTTTAATAACATCTATATTGTCATTTGTGGCAGTTTTTGAAGTGGATCACCCTAAAATTTTGTTGTTTTGGAAAGGGTTAAACAACAACAATTCAGACTGGTCAATTTGAAAACTGCTGTAGACCACTAAAAGAGATGTTGAGACAAGAGGGCCAAGATGGCCCTAGATCGCTCACCTGAATTCATAGTTGAGATACTGGCAAGACCATGAAATCAATATTTTAACGTTAGAAGAATACAAGAGTGACAATGGCAATTTTGCCAAATTCAAAGGCATAAAACTAAGGACTTTCTGTTCTGAAACAATTTGGAAAGGGCTTAAACCTTGGCTGGGAAGGGCTTAATCTTTACCAAGACAGAAAAGAAATAGACTGTTCAATTCTGAAATAGCGCGGCAAAAGGAGAAAATGCTGATTATCAGCCTTTTCTTCATTTGACTCAATAATTCCCAAAGCCTTTTTTAATAGGGACATCATAGGAAAGGGATAAGGCATTAAGATTATCTGTAGCTCTATCCTTTATCAGATAAGAGCTCCATTATCAGATAAGGCAGCCCTTTATTTATTTTGGACGGTCTATTATTGACTTTAGACAGTCTAACTATTTACTTAAGCAATGATTGCTGATAAGCTGATACCTGGTCAAAATAAATTTGCCTGAATTCCTCACTTGAAAATTCCAAAACCCACAACATAGGGCTTTTTTGCTTGTAAAGTGATGGTTTGAACAAATTTCACAATGATTGAGCAAATATTGTAATAAATTCTTACAGGAAAAACAAGATTTGACCCACTGATCCAGTTTTTGACCTTGCATGACCCAAGTTTTCAATGACCTACAGACATCATCAAAATAAACGTCCTGATCAATTTTCAAAATAATTGAGCCAAAATTGGAACTTCCACAGCAAAAAGAAGGGATACATTACCTTTGACCTTGTGACCTAGTTTTTGACCGCAGACAACAAACTTTTTAAATGGACCTAAATATCCAAAAGAAAAACATTCTGAGCCATTTAACAAGATTTTAGCCAAAATTGGCACTTCTTGACTAATAAATATAATTCTCTATATTTGACCTTGTGTCCTAGTTTTTGACCTTGCATGACAAACTTTTTACATGACCTTTATATCATTAAAAAAACATTCTTAGAAATTTTCATAATAATTTGGCCAAAAATGGGCACTTCTGGGCAAAAAGAAGGATTTCATCAAACAGACCTAGTGACCTCATTTTTGACCTCACATGACCCAATTTTTTACAGAACCTAGATATCCACCAAAACTACATTCTGAGCAATTTTCACAAGATTTGAGCCAAAGGTAGCCCTTTTAGAGCAAAAAGAAGGATTTTAAATCATTTGACCGGGTGACCTACATTTTGACCTGGCATGACCTATTTTTTGCAATGACCTAGATATCATCAAGACAAAGATTCTGGTCAATTTTCACAATGATTGAGCCAATAATGTGACTCCTAGAGCAAAAATAAGATTTGACCTAGTGACCTACTTTTTGAGCCCATTCTGACCCCGATCCGAATTCTTTGAAGTATTTTGAAAAAGGATGACCCAAGGATCATATCTGTGAAATTTCATCCAATTCTGCTCAGCACTTTAGGAGGAGAAGATTTTTTTATGATTGTGGACGGACGGACGGACAGACAGATGGACGCCGGACAACAGACCGATCACAATATCTCACCTTGAGCACTTTGTGCTCAGGTGAGCTAAAAACGTAATTTACAGCCTGTTCTTGTCTCAATATCTCTCAATTTACTTTATAATTGGGTCTGTCAAACATGGGGAATTGTTTGGGAAAATTTTAACCAATTTATAGAGGTTTTATACATTGAATTCTATGTATTTAGTTGTCCTGAAATCAAAATATGTAGTTAGTGAATGATAGACATTCTATAACATGCAAAATCAGTGGCAGATCCAGAGTGGGTTCATGTAATTGTTTTCAAATGAACCCCATCTTTCGCCTGATTATTTCATTTTCATAAAGAAAACCAGTCAAAATTGTGTAATATTAAGAAAACGGTACCCCCACTCCACCCAACCCTAACCCCCGCCCCCATTTGTATGCTCCACCCCCATAGAAATATGTCACAGAAATCCTATTAATCCTTTCAAAAACAAGACCTGATTTGGCTGCAGAAGAAGAAAACACTGATGACCAATATTTTCTCCTTTTCCCAGAATGCTTTCTATGATAAGACATTCAAACAGCATGTTTCTAACAATGAAAGCTTGGAAAACATTGACACAAAAGAAGAAAATGCTAATAACCAGAATTGTCTCAATATTTTCCGAGCTATATCATACACAAATCCTTTTTTGTTTGAAGCAGCTTTAAAATTGGAACTTTTGTTAAGGGTTGATTAAAACCTTTGAGGTAATTTTATGAAGAAAATGTTGCAGCAACAGGATAAAATGGTTTCAACCACCCCTTCATTCTTTACCAGCAATATTTTCTAATGCCTTTTGATGATGGTCAAGAGTGTGATTTTTTACTATTATAATTAAGGTATATATAAATGTATTCTGTCTCATCACTTGAAGCTCAAATTTTTGTCCAAACTATATTTTTTAAAAAAAAAAGAAAAACATTCTGTGCCTTTTTACATTTTCTTTTTACTTTACCATAGATTGTTGTTACGAAATTTAATTTAGAGATTTATATGATATTGTTATAGTTGTGTCTGTTAGATTATATATTATATTGTTGTACATTTTTATTATTCTTTTAATATTTTTTCTTTTTGAATATATCTATTCTTTTCAGAGAAAGAAATATTTTCCAAATCTTTTTTTAATGCCAGTGTTCATAAATCTTATAAAATCGTACATAACAAGTTTTAAATTGCGACATAATACTAAAAGGTGCTAATACATTCAATATAAGTTTGTGTCTGTGTTAAGCGGCCCATACACAATCAATATCATTGACAATATTATTGAGTCATGATATTGACAATATTTTTCTAGCCACCCATACACGATCAATATTATTGACAATATCTATTTAGAGAACAATCAACCATGGGTTACATAACGTCAATAAAAATATTGAAGAAAATATTTCAGCGATCGCAGATATTCGTCAATAGTATTGACAATCCTTCAATATTGCCCATTCACAGTCAATATAATTGTAAATACCAAATATTGACAATAATATTGTCAATAATATTGATCGTGTATGGGCTGCTTTACAACAACAGTGCTTGGCAAAAAAACCCCAAAAAATTCTCCTTAGTCATTTTGCTTTGCATGATTCAAGTCAATCAAATCTGACAAAATTTATTTCATTTCCATGAAAAGGCTTACTAAAAACATTCGGGTCTTTATTGAAATTAATAGGGTATTTGTTGTAGTCCATCCAGTTTGAAATGTGTTTCAGTTGACAAAAACAAATATCAATAGAAACAGTTTTATACACTGCTCAAAATAATTAACCCATTACCAGACGACAAAATTTAAAGGTAGTCCAATTGGAAAGAAGTTACAGACGACATTTTCAATTTGATGAAATTCTAAAATTGTATAACTTTTTGGTCACAAGCTATTTCTTCATTTACCTCAATGTTTTCCCAATCCTTTTTCTTTTGGGGAGTCAAAAGGAGTCATTGTGTGGTAATGGGTTCAAGGAACATACACATTCAATAGTTCATATATTTTGTATCTTTAAGTACTGGGAAGACTGATATAGCCCAAAAATACATATTGGGTTACCAGGTTTTGAATATGTACAAAAATGGAAGTGTAAAAAAAAATCCATGCTTTTGAGCTGATTAGCCACATCGTTGTTAAGTTTAAGAAGTTTAAGTTAAAGAAGATGATAGTTCATGATGCCATATTGAACGACAAAAATTGCGGTGGTCCTATTTAAAAAGCTGCTGCGGATGACAAAATTGGGGTGAAAAAAGAAGGGATTTGTGTACAATATAGCACAGAAATTATCGAGACAAAAGGAGAAACTGCTGGTTATCAGCAGTTTCTTCTTTTGCCTAAATGTTTTCCCAAGCCCATTCTATTAGGGATGTCAAAACCAGGTCTTGTTCAGGAAAGGGTTAATATAGCATGTTCGGACACAAATAACGAGCAATCAAAAATCATTTATTTTCCTTTAATTATTTTGAGCTGTGTATTAGTTTATATAATCGGTTATAACTCCTTTTCAATACGGATCAGTCTTAAATTTTGCAGTTTATGTCAATATTGTTGTTTCTTGCATTCTGCATTTATAACAGGGTATTGCATTATTGTGGATAGTTATGTCTCTACTGATTTAGTGTAGATAAATCTAGTCCGCTTTTCATAATAAATAGATTACTCATAATTTATACTTACTGTGTTTTGTTTATTTATCTTCTCCTGTTATGATTATAGCCTTTCAAATAATTATTTGAAAACATATTTAGGGAAAGAGGTAAATGTTGTTTTCTACTATTCCTTATTTAGCGAGTGGGGACTTTATGACTAGGGATCTAATATCACAGCCCTAGTGTCAGCCTCATGTCCTGTCTTCACTTCAAAAAACTTAAACCTGGTCTATATCTCAGGCACTATCAGAGATGCAGCCTTGCTTTTTCACACATAAATACCTCCTGTCAAGACCTTACATTTGGGACCATGACCTTTGACTTAGTGACCTTGGAGTTTGACCTACTTTAAAAAACTTTAACCTGGCCTATATCTCATGCACTATTCTTGATAGATCCTGGATATTTCACAAATGGATACCTCTTGTCAAGACCTTTCATTTGGGACCATGACCCTTGACCTTTGAGTATGACCTACTTTCAAAAACATTTAACCTGGCCTATATCCTAGGGCACTATAAGAGATAGAGCCTTTTATTTCACACATATATACCTCCTGCCAAGACCTTTCATTTAGGACCATGACCTTTAAATTGACCTGTTTTTGTGACAAGCTCCTGTATAGACGAACTACAATGTCCACAGACAACTCTTGTTTTCTATTTTTGTGCATGTTGTCATGGAGTCACCATTTTTGATCATGTCACAGAAGAAAAAGATCTATAGGGGTATATATTGCCACTGATGTACTATACTGAAAGAAACTTCCAAGGCAAAACTAGCTTCAATGTTGTATGTTTCATTTGTGGCTGTATAAATCGTAACCAAAAATGGCTCATGCAAAGAATAATTTATTATACTGCCACTGACAATAATGAAAGTACTGAAATGCACCGCAACGCACATCCAAAAGCGCCGAAACACACAAGAGGTCAATTTTGAGATCCCCATGTTTCAGTATCACATTGGGTTCTTAGTTTGTTATCTTGTGTTGCAGTAGTTATTCTACCTTTGCAAATCAGCCATGTGATCTGCAAGGGCAGAAAATGGGTCTAAGGTATTTCGTGGTGGGTGGGGTGTAGGAACTAAAAGTGCAGTATTTTGTTTAATGCTTTGATCAGCTAATAAGAATTCATTAATGATGTGCTCCTATCTGACGTGTTTAACGTTTGCCAAAGTCTGATGACAGTAGATATTGCACAATACAACAAAACGGCCAAAGTTATAAATGTCATTCCCGCCTGATGCATTCCAATGGCGCGCGCTCTGACTTCGGTGCTCAATCTTGGCATATTGTGAAGAGGAGCTTTGCAAAAATGGTTGTACCTGAACTCAGCTATCGTTTAAGAAAATCCCTGCATACATAAAGGTTGAAATCGGTGTTCGAGTTGAACGTGCAACACAAAATTGTGTATTTGTAAAGAGCCGCACGTGCGTAATGATGCATAACCGGACACTCAAGTTTTCAGTGAACAATCATAGTGCATGTGTAGGGATCACAATTGTAATAAATATTGTTGTCAAAATTTGGGGCAGAAAAATTATGCACATAAAAACACATCTTGCGTTAGAAGTTTCCTTCAGTATAGTATATGTTTTCCTTCTAAAATATATACTTCACAGTGGATAACCCACATGACTTTCCAGAAGCATTCACACAGAAAAATAATCCACTTCAAGCAATGTTTTGTTTAGTTTCTCAGCTATAACTCTGCAGCTTTGACGAGATAATGTGCATCATACATGCCTTTTCCCGGTTCTAACTTACTCTGCTCAAAATACCATGGTTTCTTCAAAAATGCAAGTGAAAGCACAGAAAATTACTGCCTGATACTTTCCCATATTTCCAACACCAATATGAACACAATATCAAATGGCAATGAATTTTGAGCTAAAATGGATTTTATTTACTGTTATGTTTTGATAAACTGGCGGTATTGTTGATTCAAGCCGTAGTTACGAGATTTTATAGCAACACCTGACAACTCTTCGAGTTTGTCCGAAATTACGTCAGTGTTAACCGAATAAAATCATTCCCTATTGCAGCAACCACCTGGGCCCCGTTTTACTAACGATCTTACGATCATATTTTTGTGTAAACTATGTAACAGGGCATCTGATTGCACGAAAAATCGGATTAGACCAATTAGGTTTGTTGTTACAAGTAATTACGCAAAAAATAATCGTACGTTCGTTAGTAAAACGCGGCCCTGCTGCTCATACCTTGTAGATGTATTTTTGTCAGGAATTTGTGGGAGAACTTTGTCAAATGCAAGATTGACCGATTGATTGACTAATTGATTGATTGGAGTTTAACCCTTTCCAAAACAATTCCTGGTTTTGACATCTCAAACAGAAAATGCTTGGGAAAACATTGAGACTAAAGAAGAAACTGCTGATAACCAGCAGTTTCTCCTTTTGTCTCAATATTTTCTATGCCATATTTTACACAAATTCTATTTTTAATAACTTCCATTTTGTCATTTTTTGGCAGTTTTTGAAGTGAATCACCCTAGAATTTTGTAGTTTGGAAAAGGGTTAATGTCATTTTCAACTGCTATGGTCAAATTGTGCAGCTGGAGCACCTAACCATGGATTTCTGTCATTTCTCATACCAGTACTTCCATAACATCTTTACCAAACCTACAGCTGATCACCGACGTAGGTAAACGATTATCAAATTGATGGGTGACAATTTTATCTGAAAGGATATTTGCCGCGACTTAAGATCGAACCCTGGACCTCATTAGTGAGGGTCTGATGCGCTACCAACTGGTAGACGCAGTCTGTCAAATGCTAACAAGGTTCTGATTAACCTTTTCACAAAAAGAAACAAACTTGTTTTTGATGTCCCTAAGGGAAAAGGCTTCAGAAAACATTGAGACAAAAGAAACTGCTGATAACAGGCATTTTCTCCTTTTGCTCAAACATTTTCATAGTTTTATAAAGTACATGAATCAAAACTTTATGAACATAAATTTTGTCATCTGCAGCACCTTCCAATTTGGACCAACCAATAAAATTGTCATTTTAGAAAGGGTTTAGTTGGAATTTGAAGAGATAGCATGTAGTTTCAGACATTAACAATTGAGCTTTCGAGACTCAGCTGCTTGCAACTACAGTTGTCGCCACATCGTATGGCACATGTTTACGTTTTGTTTAACGCTCAATTACATTTGAACAAAATATAAACATTGTGCCATACGATGTGGCGACAACTGTAGTCAGGGTTCCAGTCAGATCGTTTTTTTCCCTTTATCTTCAATCTGTTATCTTATTGACCAAATTGTTAATTGGCGACTGGACACACGCTAGCTTGCACCTGGACCAATACTACACTTGCATGCATGCGCAATAGGAAAACATTGAAGAATAAAGTCTATTGATTAAAGATATTTTTATTATTATTAAACAAAGAACTAGGTATAACAAAGCAAATATACACAGATTAGAACAAGCATGCAATAACTCGGGCCGCCTTGGTATTTACAGACCTGTCAACAAAATCGTTTATAATCTAAGCTCCAATTTATTCTGACAGATATATTTAGAAAAAACATTTTCAAAATCATTATGTACAAAAACAAACATTTAATAAAGACAGTGAGTGTCAATAAATAACAAGTGTTTTGCGAAGAAGTGCATAATTTTACGCACCAGAGAGGCAAGTCTGTGAAGATTTGATAATTTTCAAATCAAGGCCATGAAAGACAGATGATTAAAGAAATACAGTCGACACTCGTTGTGTCGAAGTCGGAGGGGCCGTCAAAATACCTCGACATATCCGGAGTTCGACTCATTCGATTTCGTTCGGCTTCGAGATATTTGATATTTGACCGTTTTTGAAACTTATCAAGTACGAATATTATTGAAATATAGTAGGAAAAGGAAAGAAATTGCTCGTTTCGAGCAATTTCTATCCTTTTTCTACTATATTTCAATAGCTATATTCAGTTCGAAATTATTTTGTTTGAAAAAGTTATGTCCATTGATGATGACGGGACCAGATTTGAACTTCGACTTATGCGAAAATTCGACTTATCCGATGTTGACATAACGAGTGTTGACTGTATTAATAATATGATTTTCAAAAGAGGCATGCAAAACTAGACATAATGGCGATTCAATGAGGTAAATTTGATCAAATTCCAATGGATGCTACGAATTGCACTCACAAACAAGAGTTGTCCGCGGACAACGTAGCTCGCCTATACGGGAGATTGTCAAAAAAACAGCAATTTTTTAAAAGAAGGTCAAATTCCAAGGTCAAGGTCACAAGGTCAAGGGTAATGGTCCCAAATGAAAGGTCTTGTCGAGATGTGTCTATGTATGAAATATCAAGGCTGTATCTCTAATAGTGCCTGATCGCTTGGGTGACCTTTCGTATCGTTCGACAAACTGTAGAATTTGGCAAACCGTGCAGGTCTCCGATGATGGTGAAGAAGGCGGCGCTTGCATAATACTGAAGCGCAACCAGCACACACAACAAAGGCGGTACAGGCAGCGATCTTCTTGTTGGTGTCCTCAGTCCGGCATCAAGAAGATCAACAAGAAAGAAAATACTTTCAGGTTGAAACCTGTAGCGATCCCTAAACTCCGACCGAGACAGATACTCAATGGGATTGTTCCTGACGGGGAACACGCAATCTTCTGCATAAGCGTTCTAAACGTCTTCTTAGGTCGGCCATTTTTGAGTCAATAATTCTCTCGAGCTGTCTCAAAATGACAGACTCGACTCAAATTTTGAGTAAAATACTGAGTTCGCTAAATTTTCTTGGAACCCATCTCAAATTATGGGACTCAATTTGAGATGAAACTTGAGATCGTTAGCTGATTTGAGTAAAATAACAGACTCAACGTGTTTCGTGGAACCGGGGCCAGGTTAAAGTTTTTCAAGTGAAAACGGGAAGGGACGCGACGCCGACACTAGGGCTGTGACATTAGCTCCCCGGACATAAAGTCCCTGCTCGCTAGAAATTACTAGTGGATGGATAAACTGACATACAGACAGATGGATGACAAGGGCCATATAACATAAATACGACCCTATGGGCGCATAACAAAATGTGAAGTAAATATCAACCGAAGTTTGAGATGATTAACCCTTTCCCAAACAGCAAAATTTTAGGGTGGTTTAATTCAAAATTTGCTGCCGACAACATATTGGATGTTGATAATGAAAGAACTTGTGTACAATAAAGCACAGAAAATATTGAGGCAAAAGGAGAAAATGCTGAGCATCAGCATTTTCTTCTTTTGCCTTAATGTTTTCCCAAGAAGCCTAGAGACCTCAAAACCAGGTCTTGTTTGGGAGAGGGTTAAGATGTAAATGTTACAGGTATGGTTAGAAAGACATGGTTTGCTTGTCATCAAAAACTTTTCTTAACCCTTTCCAAATGGCAAAATTTGAAAGGTTTCAGTTTGAAAACTGCTGAAGACAACATTAATGTTGTTAAATAATGAAATTATCAACAATAAATCATGGACAATATTGAGAAAAAAGGAGAAAATGCTGGTTACCAGCATTTTTTCCTATTGTCTCAATTTTTTCCCAAACTTTTCCACATAGGGACGTGTATTTAAAAATTAAATATCATTTAAATATGTTGATTTAAGTTTTTTGTTTCAAGCCCTTTAATTCCTCATTTAACGCAACAATTCTCTTGGCAAGTTGACTGCTATGGTTCTTCAAGTATCGGATCATGTCAGCCTGACGCTCTAACACTTGGTCTGTTAAATTCTCATCCCTGCAAAATATACCAGATGTGTTTAAAAGAATTTGAAAAGGTTAAAAGAATTTTGCACAATTATTACTTTTAGATATGTTTATCCTTGCCCAGCGCAAATCATTCTGTTTCAAATTAATTTTCAAATGTCCAGATAAAGAGACACTAGAATCATATAAGAGTTTTAGAACAAACAAGACATGTTTGTGAACAACTAATACCCCTGTAATAGCTCTTTATTACAAAATCAAGATATTGATATAGAAATTCACCCTGATATTGCATAAAAAACTTGAAGGAAAAGAAGAAAAGCTTTTCCTCCAAGTTTTTTTTAACCCTCTCTCCTTGAAATACTTTAACCCTTTCCCAAACGACAAAATTTTTGGATGTTCCTCTTCAAAAACTGCCACAAATGACAAAATAGGTGTTATCAAAGATAGGATTTGTGTAAATTATGGCATGAAAATATTGAGACAAAAGGAGAAATTGCTGATTATCAGCAATTTCTTCTTCTGTCTCAATATTTTCCCAAGCCTTTTCTACTAGGGACGTCAAAACCAGGTCTTGTTTGGGAAAGGGTTAAATAATGTCCATTTTGTCATTTGTGGCAGTTTTAGAAGAAAAACACCCAAACATTTTGCCATTTGGGAAAGGGTTAAGGTGTTGCTCACCTAGCCTATACATGTATCAATATCAACTACTCTTATTTAGAGTGCAGCAAAATGGAGTTACACAAACATGGACTAAATTCACAAGACCCTCACATAAATCCTATATCAGCTGATGGAGAATTGGTTTGAAAGCTAGAATGGAGAATTGGTTTGAAAGCTAGAATGGAGAATTGGTTTGAAAGCTAGAATGGAGAATTGGTTTGAAAGCTAGAATGGAGAATTGGTTTGAAAGCTAGAATGGAGAATTGGTTTGAAAGCTAGAATGGAGAATTGGTTTGAAAGCTAGAATGGAGAATTGGTTTGAAAGCTAGAATGGAGAATTGGTTTGAAAGCTAGAATGGAGAATTGGTTTGAAAGCTAGAATGGAGAATTGGTTTGAAAGCTAGAATGGAGAATTGGTTTGAAAGCTAGAATGGAGAATTGGTTTGAAAGCTAGAATGGAGAATTGGTTTGAAAGCTAGAATGGAGAATTGGTTTGAAAGCTAGAATGGAGAATTGGTTTGAAAGCTAGAATGGAGAATTGGTTTGAAAGCTAGAATGGAGAATTGGTTTGAAAGCTAGAATGGATGGTACTCACCTAAATCCTATATCGGCTGATGCAGAATTGGTTTGAAAGCTAGTATGGAACTCTTCTTGGTGGACATCAGGGGATGCCTTGCTTCTGTTGAAGTTGATAGTACGCACTGAAATAGATTGCTTATACCAACAGGAATGAGGATCCAAAGAATAGTACCTTCTGAGAAAAGGTATTTGGTTGGCTGTTGCTATGCAAATCAGCCAATCAACGTCAAGTATTGGGTAAACAACAACAACCCGGAAAATGTGAACTTGAATTCAAGCATCTCAAGGAACATTTCTTAACCCTTTCCCAAACAAGACCTGGTTTTGACGTCCCTAAAAGAAAAGGCTTGGGAAAACATTGAAACAAAAGAAGAAACTGCTGATATCAGCAGTTTCTCCTTTTGTCTCAATATTTTCTGTGTCATATTTTACACGAATTTTATCTTTAATGACTTCCTTTTTGTCATTTCTGTCAGTTTTTGAAGTGGATCACCCTAAAATTTTGTCGTTTAGGAAAGGGTTAAAATAATGAAATATCGCACAAATACAAGCTGATGGATCTCATGCCCACTAGAAACTAATTGTTCAAGATCTAAACACAGTACATGAATGACGGCAACTAGCTGCATTGGATGACAAGATGGAACGAAGTGAAAATATGTAAACACAAAGACCAAGTCAATTTAGTCAATAGTACATTTTAACCCATTACCACACATTGACTCTTTTTGACTCCCCACAAGCAAATGGCTTTTGAAAACATTGTGGAAAATGAAGAAATTGCTTGTGACAAGCAATATCTTCATTTCCTACAATGTTTTCTACTCAAAAAGACAACACAAGTTTAAATTTCATTCACTTGAAATTATCGTCTGCAATTTCTTTGAATTTGGTCAAGTTGTAAATTTTGTCGTTTGGTATTGGGTTAAAATGCTATTATGGCCCTTTTTTCAGATCCAGACCCATATCCTATATGTTGTTAAACTTCTACCTTAATACTACAGAAGAAAAATATTTTGCAATCTGCTGTATATATATATATTGTTACAATCTTACCTAAATACACCAGAAGAAAAATAATTTGCAATCCGCTGGATATAGACACTACAATTTGAAGCCAGTTGTTTGGTGTTAGGATACCACATTTGTCATGGACACTTTTCTGTTTGTCAGTATGAACACATTGTTGATGTATCACCTCTATAACTACCAGTAAAACAGTGTTTGCTGAAATATGGAAACAAAAAATTGTCCAAACAATGAAGCAAGGAGCCACATTTGTCATGGACACTTTTCTCCTGTTTGTCTGTATGAACACATTTGTCCATTTGTCATGGACAAAAATTGTCTAAATAATGAAGGGGCCACATTTCTCAGAGACACTTTTCTCCTACAGACACACTGTTGATGTATCATCTCTTTAACTACCAGTAAAATAGTGTTTGCTGAAATATGGAAACAGAAATTGTCTAAACAATGATACAAGAACCACATTATTCATTATTCATGGACACTTTTCTCCTGTTTGTCTGTACGGACACATTTGTCCATTTGTTGTCCAAACGATGATGCAAGGAGCCAAATTTGTCATGGACACTTTTCTCATGTTTGTCTGTATGGACACATTGCTGTTATATCACCTCTATAACTACCAGTAAAACAAGTGTTTGCTGAAATATGGAAACAGAAATTGTCTAAACAATGAAGCAAGGAGCCATATTTGTCATGGACACTTTTCTCGTGTCTGTCTATACGGACACATTGTTGGTGTATCGACTCTATAACTACCAGTAAAACAGTGTTAGGTGAAAAATGGAAACAGAAATTGCCTAAACAATGATACAAGGGGCCACGTTTTCTTGGTGTATGTTAATCAAGCTGGAGTTATGAGGTTTTGCATTAACACTGATAATTTGTCATGGACACTTTTCTTGTGACTGGCCATAATGTCACATTGTTGATGTATCTAAACAATGGTGCAAGGGGCCACATTTGTCATGGGCACTTTTCTAATGTTTGTCTGTACCAACACATTGTTGGTGTACAACCTCTATAACTACCAGTAAAACAGTGTTTGCTGAAATACAACAAGATGTGACTGTGAAACACATGTGCCCACAAAATGGCCATTGTTAAGTTTTCCGACAGACAGACACCAGTAAAACAATATGCCTCGGTATTTCAATATGGGGGCATAAAAACTGTCCAAACAATAAAGTAGAAATAAATATCAAAGATGGTTTGGGTACTCAGTACCAAATGATTGTACTCGTAAGTGAATATATAGAAATATTTTAACTTACATTAGTTTTGCTTGTGCAATTTGATGGGCTAGATCTAACTAGATTACATCATAGGTGTCTATAATCACTTTATCAGAAAAAATACATGTACATTTGTTTAGAAACCAAACAAACAGGACCATGATGTTCCTTAATCACTCATCTGAACTTAGATAACATATAAACCACAATTTTGTCAATGTCGAGGACAAATAAATCAAAATGTGAGATTATGATCAAGCCTAAAATTCATGCTGCACTTTCTGATCTAGATCCAGGTTAGTCTCAAATTCTATTAACCCTTTCCCAAACGAAAAAAAGATTTGGACTGTTCCAAGTTCAAGGGTGATGCAGACGACAATTTCAAGTGAATGAAATAGTACATTCTTGGGTCCTTTTGTATGGAAAATATTGTGGGAAATGAAGAAATTGCTTGTCACAAGCAATTTCTTCATTTTCCACAATGTTTTTTCAAAACCTTTAATTTGTAGGGCGTCAAAAGGCATCAATGTTTGGGAATGGTTTAAGGCCTTTTTTCCAGATGCTGGCTCAAATATAAAACATTACCTGCAGAAGAAATCAACAAAGGAATCCTGCGAATAACCCGTGTTGCTCTGTAAAACGTGAAATAACCGTACAGGCGACTGTGATAGTGCTGGTGTCTGAAAGTAAACAAACAAGATTCAGGGAAATTTTAGACTGCTGAGAGGTAATACAGATGGTAAAATATCAGCAAATAAAAATGGGATTTGTGCACAATGTAGCATAGAAAATATTGAAGTTAAGAAAGAAAATGAATTTTCTTCTTTTGTTTGAGTGTTTTCCTAAGCCTTTCTAATCGGGAATTAAAATAGGGATGTCAAAACCACTACAGGGGACCGTATTATCAACAATCTTACAATTATTTTTTTGTGAAATTACATGTAACAACAAACCTGATTGGCCCAATCTTATTTCTCATGCAATCAGATGTTTCGTTGCACAGCTTACACCAAAATGTGATAATAAGATCGTTGACAATACTGGCCCCAACATAGAGGGAAATGAAGAAGTTGCTTATGACAAGCAATTTCTTCATTTTCCACCATGTTTTCTAAAGTTTTTATCTTGTGGAGCGTCAAAAAGTGTCTATGTTTGGGAAAGGAATAATTCTGTAATCCCACCTGTAAAATCTGTCAATCACAAACTGTATGATCCAAACTCCTCCCATTATGTAGATTATCATAGCAAATGCGTCCACACTTCCTTTTTCATCTTTGTAAAGCACAGGCAAGACAAAAGCTAGCACCCAAACTGTAATCTAAAAGAATCAAAAGGGTACTAATTTAATCCTTTCCCAAACGAAAAAATTTTGAACTGTTCCAATTGGCAAGGTGTTGCAGACGACGGTGTTGCATTTTCTTCATTTGCATCAATGTTTTCTCTAGCCCATTAAAACAGGAATGTCAAAACCAGGTCTTGTTTAGGACAGGGTTTGGATTATTATTGAAGGGACTCATGCTAGTGTGTCAAACTTACAAACAAATAAAAGTATATTTAGAGAAATATATGGATTGGTCAACCCATATGGGTACATGTAGATCATTTCTGTCCAATGAAATTTAAGATTATATTCATGAAGTTAAACTAAAACAAGTATGTAACTTACATTACATACCCAATATCTCTATAGCAATATTCATCTGAAACAGGACATTATAAGACAGTGAAAATATTGATACCAGCACTAGAATTCCTTTCTTTTTGGCCCTAGATAATGTAATGCAACAATATGTTAATCTAAGTAAACTCTGACTGTTCCCAAGTTGCTCTGATTCCTGAAAATCTTGCATAGGTCCCTCTTACTATTACCAGACAGCAACATTATAGATTTGTTCAAATTTAAAGATATTTCAGACCTCTACAACAATTTCAAGTAAATAATTTAGCAATTTTAGGTCATTCATACCCAGTAGAAAACATTGTTGGAAAATTAGAGAGTTTTTGTCTTCGTATTACACAGTGTTTTCTGAAGCCTTTATCTTGTGGTGCATAATAAGGTGTCATTATCTGGGTGGAAAATTTTGTGGGATATGAAGAAATTGCTTGATTCAAGCAATGTCTTCATTTTCCACACTGTTTTTAAAAGTCTATATATTGTGTGGTGTCAAAAGTGTTATTGTGGGAATGCAATTTGTTTCCCAAATGACAATATTTTTAAGGGAGGTCCAAATTGAAAGCAGCTGCAGACGACAAAATGTATGTTAATAATCATTGGGATTGTGTGTGATATAGCCAAGAAAATATTGAGGCAAAAGGAGAAACTGCTGATTATCAGCAGTTTCTTCTTTTGTCTCAATATTTTCCCACGCTTTTTATATTAGGGACATGAAAAACAGGTCTTTCTTTCTTCAGGCATTCCTATAAACACATTTATTTTACATCGATTGGGAAGCAAGTTTCTTCAACTTATTTTAATTAATCCCTCTCGATTGAGAGGGATAATCCCTCTTGTTTGGGAAAGTGTTAAACAGAGGACATCTTACCAACAATAGTATTTCTAGCACAATAACAAATGTTGTATTGATACTTCGACCAGTTTGGTCTGAGTTTGCCACCAATGACAGCGTGGTAGAATCACTCAAGTAATCATCTTCTTCTCTACGATCATCCAGAAATTGGCTCTAAAAAATTCATTCAATATGCCCTTAACCCTTTCCACACATTGACATATTTGGACTCCCCACAAAATAAAGGCTTTGGAAAACATTATGGAACATGAAGAAATTGCTTGTGACAAGCAATTTCTTCATTTCCCACAATATTTTCCACCAAGAGAGACCAAAAATGTTAAATTTTGTTCAATGGAAATTGTCGTCTGCAACACCTATAAGTTTAGACTAGGCTAAAATTTTGTTGTTTGGTAATGGGTCGACACATGGTAAAATTTAAGACTTGTCTTCACTCAAAGATGTTGCTGACGACAATTTCAAGTCAAGAAATATTGCATTTCTTGATTATGGGTGGAAAACATTGAAGGAAATGGAGAAATTGCTTATCTTTATTTAGTATGGCACCAAAAGGTGTCGCTGTGTGGTAATGGATAAATGCCAAGACATTGTTCCATCAGAATTATTCTTGCTATCGAAGGTAACATGGACAAAAAAGCTCATTACCAATTAAAAATGAATTCCATGATATCTATTGCTTTTAATTGTGTTCAACAATTTCTTAGGCTGGTGTACCTTACTGTGTTTTTGGCATTTCAAACACAAGAACAAACACAACATCCAATCCAAACCTGAATTTCCTATTCATTTGAAAGTAACCGAAAGGAAATTAAGCACATAAACATAGACCACTTTGATAGGAAATTTCTTTGGGGATGTCTGATGGGAGGTCTAACCCATATGCCATAAACTTTGGTTACTCATCACAATAACATTTCTTCACAATTTGACTTTTTGCTATTTTCTATCATTTTAGCTATTGTCTGATTGTGCAAGATTGCCTGATTGGTCAATTTTGCCTGATATGGAAATCTCATCAACCTGTTAAAGGAAATCATTTTTTTTTATTAAAGTCCAACTTTGAGACAAATATTTTCATAGTTCATTCAAATATCAGCTTCTCCTTCAATGATTTCATAATTTCATATTGATTCGGTCGGCACAATCCTTTCAGCCAATCAAAAACGTCGTCAGCGGACCTGCACTCATTCGGTGGAGGTGAAAGCTTCGGTCTTTTTCGTTGAAGCATTACCAACTTTCAGCATTAATATCTCGACGACTACGCCTGATTATTAAAAATGCGTTGGTAGTTAGAAAGTTTAAATCACATTCTTTAAAGAAAGAGTTTTGTTTATGAATTTTAACGATGGGTTTTTGAAATAATCTGCCTCAAAGTTGGTATCCCGTAACGATAAAGACCGAGGAAGTACCCTCGATGAAAGAATGAAAGTGAGGCTATGACGTCATACCGACTGATTCTATACCCTAGATTTCTGTGATGGGGTTTGAATCTACAAAAAGAAGGGGAGGGGTGTTGTTTTACCCAAGTTAGGCTGAATTTCTGCATAAAAATGAAATATTCAGGCTACAGAAGGGGTTCTTTTGAATCACAGGTATTTGTTTTGAATGGGGTGCTTTCAAAGGGGGTTCGAAAGAACCCCCATTGCATCCGCCAGTGTACATCATCATTCCTTGGCAACACACAATATTTAAATCGTCTGTTAAAAGGAAGTGGCAAGTTAAGAAATCATTTAATCAACTTTTCCTGTTCTTTGGAAAGTTCATAAAGTTTCCGGGTAGAAGTTATTCACTAAATACAGGCCGTATTTGCATGACAGTTGGACATTACCCTGCCTCTGTTTGAATCCTCGCCTAAGCTAACCATTCTCTACAATTCAGTGGCCAAAATAATTCATTTTCATTGAAATGTTTAAAGTTTTTTGTGCCAGTTGAAAAGAAGGAAACTTTGCTGAATATCTCCTTTTTGAAGAGTATTCATTCCGGGTTTTGACTATAGACTGGGATACCCATGATTTTTACACGGTGATCTCGGATCAATCATCGCAATCGCGACCCTCGAGACTGTTTGCAACCTTTTGCCGCGTTGGAACGTGGTTGCAACATGATCTCGAGCGTAATACAGTGACCGCCATATTGAACGTGAAAGTAGACGCGCGTAAATGACGTCACCAAAACAATTCAATCCTTTAGCTAACGTTATAATTCAAGTGAAATATTCTGTCAATGATCGGTAAATCACATCAATTATTTTATCTGGTAAAATTTTGTGACATTTACGAGGATACAATCGACGTTTGAACGTTGTTTGTTTCAAATATTTTTCTGGCGTAGATTTAAATAGTTGTTTGGTCTGCTTCCGTTGTTGTGACCGCATTACCTTGGGCAGTGATATGAGCAGGATCTTCTCATGCCGGCAACTGTAATACATTCGAGGGGTTCTTGAGTAACGATAAGAACCGAGAATATTCGAATGCAATCATCGTTCTTCAACGTAAAAAAAAAAAAAAAAAAAAAAAAAAAAAAAAAAAAAAAAAAAAACCGGCGCACCTCTGGTATACCGGTCGCAATAAATGTTGTGCTTTGTTTTGGGCTAACTAATTATGGGGGGGCTGCCGTCCCCACACCCCTGCTCTTTTTTGCTTGACACTTATTCGATTCCTTTTACATGAATATTGATTTCTATCTCAAACCCTAGTTAACCCAAACCATATAAAATAGGATAGAACATAATTTGCGCCCGGTAAACCAGAGACTACCAAATAATAATAATAATAATAATAATAATAATAATAATAATAATAATAATAATAATAATAATAATAATAATAATAATAATAATAATAATGATGATAATGATAATGATGATGATGATGATGATGATGATGATAATAATAATAATAATAATAATAATAATAATAATAATAATAATAATAATAATAATAATAATAATAATAATAATAATAATAATAATAATAATAATAATAATAATAATAATAATAACAATAATAACAATAATAACAATAACAACAATAACAATAATAATAATAATAATAATAATAATAATAATAATAATAATAATAATAATAATAATAATAATTCGCGATTTAAATGATCCTACGGCGTAAAAATTCCACGAAAATGTACACAGGCAGACTGGAGGCACCTATTCCGCAAAAATAAGAAATATTGGCCGCAGGTTAAAAAAATATGATAAATTTAAGATTCATCAAACCTCTGGGAATAAATGGCATTTTGCGCACGTAGTAACATTCAAATCTACTTAATTTAAAAAAATATTAAATTTCGGAGTAATATCTTTATTTTACACCAAAATACTTATAATCAAGTATACTTTTATGAAACATCGAATCTGACATACTTTTTTCTACAATAATCTTAATCGCAAAAGGCAAAAATAAGATGGGCATCAACGAAATGCTCTTAGAAATGTATCTGAAAGTCTTATGATTGTGCTTTACTAAGATAGACTTAAAAACAATCTACATAGAGCCTTTACGTATAGCAGTGGTGGATCCAGAATGAATTCGGGGGGGGGGGGGTCCCCCTGTAGACTGATTCTTTCAATTTCATGAAGAAATTAAAATTTGTGTAATACTGACTATGAAAACGACCCCTCTGTGTATGTTCAAACCCCCTTCACAGAAATCCTGGATCCGCAGCAGTATACAAACTAACTAAATATACCGGTATATAAGAATAGAAAAATATCATCGTCAAAAATTGCAGAAAATGTTCTTGGAAACATGCATTGTACGCATATTATGAATTTATGACATACACAAAAAAATGTTAATTTTCACTATAACAAACACTCGTTGTGTATTTATCATATTCCATGGGGAATATTTCTGTGAGTTTCATTTTTCTTTTAGTATGTATCCTTTTATGCATACTTTTATGAAGAGGTTAAACTGAAATTTTGTATACAATTCACGTACAAGTCACTCAATTACAAATCAATGAACCGTTTACCCTACAATTTTCGAATTAGTTGTATGACAATAAGACATACACATTTCGCTGTAAATCATACAGAACACGGGAAGGACGTCATATTTTGGTGGCGATGTTATGATATCATCAAAAAATATCCTTATTGTTAACTTTTGTTTCGAGAGAAATATAGTGAGATGTTTTGTGTGTGTTTTCCCCCAAAATTTCGTCTTTAAAAACTTTAAATATTAGGACAAATGAATTTATATATCAGAACCCAAATATTTTTCTTGGAAAAATAATTTTAAAGACAATACGGAAATTATCGACTTATGTCGACATTTGCCGATGTTACGTGACGTTCATTATTCTGCGATTGAATCAGTGCGAAGACGTTTAATTAACCCAAAAAAAGTAGAACATAGCAAATGAGGTAGAATAAAGTGATTTTAGACATTGTGTTTGCAGATTTGACTGACAGTTAATCATATTTTGATTATTTATTATCGACGACAATATTACTCTATTTTCAGGGATGGGGGAGTACTGTAGGTTCGGCACAAATATTTAAGTGAAGACCTAGTTAGCGGAAACACAGATATTTTACACATAAGCTATATTGAAAATCGGGTAAATAGGATTTTCTCAATTCTCCTAATCGATTATTCCAGTCAATACGTAATTTATTCGAGTCGGGCATTCGGTGATCCGAAAGGAAAGATAGACATTCCTAAACAGAGAGACGATTTGCTGGTGCACGTGATAATTTTCGTATTAACCCATTCTGTAAATGCAACAGACAAATATCTAACTACAGAATAGGCTACTATTGGCGTCACCATATAGACGATGCAAAGCTACACCTGAAGCTAAACCCCAATAAGCTTTATCTAGTCCTGTTTGTTCCAAGGACTTAAAGCTAAAATTATTGATGACTGGAAATATGCTGTAGTCAATCCAAGATTCAAGAACTTCTTGAGCAAACTACAGACCAATAGCCCTGACATTTTTTGTTGCAAGACACTTGAGCACATTGTCCACAGTCAGGTAATGAACCACCGCTATGAATAAAACACACTCACAGACTAACAACGCGTTTCAGAATGAGACGTACCTGCAAAATTCAGTTCATTCTTACCGCCAAAGACATCGCCTGCTGCGTGCACCATAGAAAATGGAGATCAAATAGATGCCGTGTTTCTTGACTTTGGTCAATCTTCGACAACGTCCAGCAAAATGCCTCTCCATTGAATTAGATCACAATGGAACAGCCTCCTCGCACGCATAAGCACAGTCATGAGGTCATTGTCGAAGGTCTCATATTGGATTCAAACCCTGACACGCATTGTGTCCTAAGGAGTCTGTCATTGGTCCTCAGCTATTCTCTCTACATAAAAACAATTCGCCATGAAGAGTAGCCTTCGCAATTTGCTGTTTTGCAGATGACCGTTTAGTGTACCGAAAGATCAACTAGATCCAAGATAGGACACCCTGTTAGAAGATCTTTCCAAACTAGAAAAGCGAATAAGAAACTAGCAGCTACAATCCATTCCATCAAAATGCGAGACTACCCACATATATGGAAAGCGGAACCCAATTTTAAAAACAAACAATATTCTTTGCAAGGCCATCGGCTGAAAAATGTTACAGACGGGAGGTACACGAGAAGCTTCCTATGAATAAATATGTAGACAGTGCAATTAATCCATTACCACTCTGCTAAATTTTTGACTTGTCCAAATTCAAAGATGCTACTGACGACAATTTCAAGTTCAATTAATTTTAGATATTTTGGTCTTTTGTGGTAGAAAACGTTGTGAGAAATTAAGAAATAGCTTGTCACAAGCAATTTCTTAATTTTCCACAATGTTTTCCAAAGCCATTGCGATTTTTGGAGTCAAAAGGAGTCATTGTATGGTAATTGGTTAACGAAGTCAACAACTCTATCGCATTTATGAGGAGGAACCTCTGCAACTGGCCACAGGTCCAATGTTGAAACACACTGGAACGTTCATTTCTTGAAATATGCTGCACCTGTTTGGGACTCGTCCAGTTTGACAAACATTTAGGTTTATCTGTGCTTTTTCGTTGACATGGCTATCCGGAATTTTCTTCTCTTGTATAAATGTTTTCTAAAGCCTTTCCTAATAGACACGCCGAATCAATGTCGGAGTCGAACTTCAAAACAAAAACTTGAAGTCTGACTATCTTTTCACTTGTCGCACGATGTTCATAGTCATTATTTCCTCCTTATGTCCCAATATTTTATGAACTGTATTTTGAATCATTTTAAATAATATTCATTAGACATTTATACCACATCCATTTTTGTAGATATTAAACTTGTTCAATCAATTCCTGCCTTGGAAAATGGTCGTAAATTCATGATTAACAGTAGAAATGAGAGTCTCAATATGATTTGTTTATTTCAGAAAAATGGGAACTTAAGATTCAGGCACCCAAAACCGGATAGTTCAAGTCAACGAAAAAGCACGGATGAACGCAGATGTCGTTCAAAAGAGATCAAAACAATTCTATGGACATGCACGCAGGGAAGGCTTTGACCACTGGATGTGGACTATTTCTCTACCTACATTACGGAAGACGTAAGGGAAGAGTTGAAGTTAACCAATGCCACATCTGCGATCATTCCTGAATGGTGTAAAAGTAAAGACTCTGGACGTAGTATTCAAAACGCCGATGAAGGACGAACTGTGTTTCCATTGTTCATCAGTGAACAATAGACATCCGACATAAGTACACGCAAATTGAAGTCTGTGTCTAGATAGAATGATATAGATTCGGTTACTTAGGCCGACTTCGAGTGAGGTGATAGCTCGGTGATAGCTCGACGATGGCTCCAACCGAACCAACCTGACTCAGAACGGGGAGGAATTCAATTGATGGAACAGCGCTGGTTCCCAAAAATGGTTCCCGACCTCACGAGCTATGCGCGAAACGAAGTCAGCCTTAGTAATTCATTACCACATAGGCTGACTTCGATTGGCGTTATAGCTCGCGAGGACGGGAACCATTATTGGGAACCAGCGCTGTTCTATCTATTGAATTCCTCCCCGTTCTGAATCAGCCAATCAAAATCTTTGTTTACCTCGACACTGATTGGTTCGCTGTTATCCGAGGTGTTCCGAATGACGTAATTGCCCGGATGGCCGGACCACACTTTTTCCGGTGGTCGGACTATAACTCGGACCATTGCTGTTCGATTGAAGCTATAGCTGCGGAAATGACGTCAATAGCTCGCACTATCGGTGTTCGGTTGGAGCCATCGTCGAGCTATCACCGAGATATCGCCTCACTCGAAGTCGGCCTTAGAAGCTCATTTTCACTCTAGTCTGGTTCCCTGTCGTACTATGTATTTTAGTACGTCAGACACACTCTCTTGCACACGGTTCATTCATTACATTCACCTCTGTAGTTGCCTCAGAGAGTATTGCGTCATCATCTGCTAGATTACGTCACTTTCTATCACATCAAAACGGCAATAACAAATTATTTTTCTTTTCCAAAGTCCAAAATATGTCATACTTCACGTTGCTTAAAATTTAATATCATTTTCCAACGAAAATAATTTATTTTTTTAGATTGATGTCATTCATTCAAATTTTCTGTACGTTTCATTCTGATAGGGAACGATTTTATCCAGCTAACCGTGACGTATTTCGGACAAACAATAGTATTTCGTAAGTGTTGTTATAAAATCTCGCAACTACGACTTGATTCAAGCCGTAGATACGATATTATATAACAACACCGACGATTTATCAAAACAAAACATTAAACCTAGTCTATTTTTAGCACAAAATTCCTGCCATTGGTAAGGAGGCTTGAGAAAATAGTTCCATTTATATGGGTTATTTCATCAGTTATAGTGCCTTTCAAATGTAACCAGAATCATCATTTCTTTGTCTACTTTATTATGTTACACATGAAACAGTTAAACAGTAATAATACACGTTTTCCTCGGTTTGACAAGATTCTTGTCATTCAGCCGCCCAGCCCGTTGCAGAGATGTATGTGAGAGTAACGAACGACAACTCTGCTCGGAGATTGCGTCAGACACTCACTAAACATGGCTGCCCCCAGTTGTGTAATTTAATCAATCTCCGAGCAGAGTTGTCGTTCGTTACTCTCACATACATCTCTGCAACGGCCTGGGCGTATGAATGACAAGAATCTTGTCAAACCGAGGAAAACGTGTATTATTGCTGTTTAACTGTTCCATGTGTAACATAATAAAGTAGACAAAGAAATGATGATTCTGGTTACATTTGAAAGGCACTATAACTGATGAAATAACCCATATACAATGGAACTATTTTCTCAAGCCTCCTTACCAATGGCAGGAATTTTGTGCTAAAAATAGACTAGGTTTACGTTTTGTTTTTATAGATCGTCGGTGTTGTTATATAATATCGTATCTACGGCTTGAATCAAGTCGTAGTTGTGAGATTTTTTAACAACACGTACGAAATACTATTGTTTGTCCGAAATACGTCACGGTTAGCTGGATAAAATCGTTCCCTATCAGAATGAAACGTACAGAAAATTTAAATGAATGACATCAATCTAAAAAAATTAAATTATTTTCGTTGGAAAATGATATTAAATTTTAAGCAACGTGAAGTATGACATATTTTGGACTTTGGAAAAGAAAAATTATTTGTTATTGCCGTTTTGATGTGATAGAAAGTGACGTAATCTAGCAGATGATGACGCAATACTCTCTGAGGCAACTAAAGAGGTGAATGTAATGAATGAACCGTGTGCAAGAGAGTGTAATTTAATTACAATGATAAAGAACAAAGTTCTTTAATTTTGTGAGCAAAGAAGGGTCATTAGAAGAGCAGATAGGTTTCGGTATATTTTTAATACTAGTAATAAAAGTTTTACATGACCTCAACGCTAACATAGGCCAGTCACTTTAGCCGAAAAATAGGCCCAACCCACCACTAATTCTAACAGAAACGAAACCAACATTTTTATAATCTACAACCATCTACTCATTCCAGAAAAAAGTCCTCAAATGTTACTCGAGGGGAAATATGAAAAATATCGATCTAACGAAGCGACCCCTACAAGGCAAGCCAAAAGAATGTTTTTCCGTGTAGGCTTAGAAACCCATCTTTTAAAACCAAATATGTTATTGCGGATGAAACATATTATAGATAACGTAATATTAGGGGTTTATAAAGTAAAAAACACAGACTTTGATATTTTCTTTATTTCAATTAGACATGGAAAATGAGTTTGCAGGTGAAATTACCCCACCCACTCATTTACTAAGGTTAACTTATCAAATACATTTAAACCGACATCTGAACGTAAATATTAGACTTCCCATTCTAAAGCTGCTGCAGACGACAAAAACAATTTGCAAAAAGATCGGATTTGTGTACATTATTGCAAAGAAAATATTGATACAAAAGGATAAAAATTTGATTGTCATCACTTTTATCTTTTGTAGTTTATTTTACGATTCGATTCTCTTCACAGACGGCAAATCAATGATTGTTTTTCGTTTCTGATTGATTTTTGATATCTAGAAAGCCACCGGCCAATAACGCATATAAGGAATACTTTTATCCAGTTAACCGTGACGTAATTTCAGACAAACAATAGTATCTCGTAGGTGTTGTTATAAAATCTCGTAACTACGGCTTGAATCAACGGTTCACCGAGTCTATTTTAGCACAAAATTCATTTCTATCACTTTGTAATGGATTTCGAGTCATAATAATAATAATAATAATAAATAATAAAATCGTTTGTATGTTTTCAAATTACATGTATGTGCAATTCAAGGTTATGTAAGACAAAATAGTATATCTATATGCATATTTGGTGTTGTATATACCCCAAAGACAAAAACTGCTTTATTAGATATATTTGATTGTTGTGTGTTGGTGCGGATCTGGATAAGCGACCATTTTAATCTTTCAGACTACCGAATAATTAGATCGAATTGTGCCTCAGTAATGTCTGATCAAGGTCGACAATATAGAAGACGGTATTGGAGACGAAAAAATGATATAGGAACAACAGGCTTTGTGATCAGACAGTGCGTACACACAGCCTGATCTTGATCTAGATCTACAGTGTGTTTGTATTAAATGTTATAAAGGCCTTTTTTCCAGATACATGTTCATCTGGATGGCACTTATAAATTCAATCCATTTCGAAATCTTCATTAATTAAGAGCACATTAGTGCAGCTTACACCACGACACTCTCCACAACCCGCTGAACAGGACAGACCATGTCTCATACATGTGCACCTTTTGGAATCACAATTTAGTTTGCAATTACATCTAATCATTTTGAGCAGGCGTTCGGGTGCAGCAGACAAGTGTGTTTTAACTGGATTTAATTTGTTGTTGATTTTGTTCCAGCCCCATGCAGTTGGTTCTATCGTGTTTCCTAGCCACGTTTGGACTTGAAGATAGGCTTTAAAACTGTGGTATATGGCAGCAGCTTCAGTTGGCAGAAGACTTTTAATTTGTACAAATGTGGAGCCTTTATGAAAATTATAATTTTACGAATTATGGTTATGTATCTGTTGATTTTTCGTAAAGTTAGTACCGTTAAAAATCAGAAAAAGTCATAACCATGCTTATCATCCATTTTGTTCTCGTACAGGACGCTTAATGTAATAGGCTAAACAACAACATGTATATAACGTTATATATATAATAATTTACGTCCTTTACCTCGATATTTGATAAGAGCTTCGCAGAGCGGCGCATATACGCCCGAGAGGGCCTTTCAGTAAAATTGGCCATTCTTTTTAATTCAAGGGCAGATAATTCAAACAAGAGAAGTTATCCAAATTATGCTTTCATTCCCAGACACCATAGAGATTCACTGTGGCTAGTTTGATTGAATTCTGGTCGAAACTGTGGGAAATGCGACACGAGAAAATGGGCATTTTTAAGGACACGGGCATTTTTCCTTAAATTCAAGGGCAGATGATTCAGAAATGAAAACAGTTATCTAAATTCTGTAAGCGGTGTGTATAACTTGACACCATGGAGATTCATTGTGGCTAGTTTTATTGAATTCGGGTTGAATCTGTAGCAGTTGCGCACACGAGAAAATGGGCATTTTTGAGAAAATGGGCATTTTTCCTTAAATTCAAGGGCAGATAATTCAAAAACGAAAACAGTTATCTAAATTCCGTAAGCGGAGTGTACAACTAGACACCATGGAGATTAATTGTGGCTAGTTTGATAAAATTCTGATCAAAACTGTAGGATGAGTGGCGCACACAATTGCGCACACAATAAAATGGGCATTTTTTCATTCAAGGGAAGATAGTTTAAGAACGAAAAGAGTTATCTGAATTCCGTAAGCGGTGTGCACAACTAGACACTATGGAGATGTAGTATGACAAGTTTGGTCATATTCCGATCAAAACTGTAGGAGCAGTTGCGCACACAAGAAATTGCTAATGGGCGGACGGACGGACAGACGGACAGACAGACGACCAGGCCATAACATAATACGACCCTTCGGGCTTATAATAACAAAACACATGTGTGGACTTCAGACCAAGTGGTTGGGGGCGAGTAAAGGATGATTTACTCGCAAATTGTGTAATTCCGATTTGAATAATCTATATCTGACAGATGTAATAATATTAGGGTCACATTGAGCTTCCGTACTTTAAAAAATCGATCGCAGATAATTTTATTTCAAAGCGAAATTATTTTTACTTATTCCTTATATTTATCCTTTTAAATTTTTATTTAAAATGAATACATTTTTCAATTTTCATATAAAATTCAATCAAATTAAAAATGATATGTGAAAAGTATAGTGTAAGAGAAGCATGTGGTACTCGAGAAAATGTATGGTGGTTAGGATGGACCAGTGTATTACGATCATATCAAGGCATCTTTTAACGTGATTTAACTCCATTTCCCCCCAGATTTGCTCTGAGGACTTTTGATATGTTGATCATGATATAAAAGACTTTCGTTCAGTTACAAAATTATTTCTGTTAGAATTAGTGGTACCCTAAATGCTAAAGTGACTGGCCTAAACACGAAATAAAACGGTTTCAAATTATGTACATGAAAACTATATTAAGGCAATTTGGATATGTCTCCTATCAGTTGTCCGGTTAGCTCAGGGGTAGAGCGTCTGACTTGGGTTCAAGGAGTCCCGGGATCGAATCCCACGTTGGGTATATATTTTTCTTGCACTTTTTGTTTTTATACATTTTCTCAAATCAAACTATTCTAGAAATCACTAAGATGCAATTAAAACACAATTGGTAATTGCGTTTTTATTACGTCTTTGTTATCTCTAGAACCATTTGGTATGAAAAATGTAAAAAGAAAGGGGGGTGACTAAAATATGTTTCACTCCTGGGATTCGAACCAGGGACCTCTAGAACACTAAGCAGACGCTCTAACCACTGAGCTAATTGGACTTCTGGTAAGATAACCATCCAAATTGCCCTTATATAGTTTTCATGTACATAATTTAAAACCGTTTTATCTCGGGTTAGCGTTGAGGTCATGTAAAACTTTTATTGCTAGAGTTAGAAATATAACGAAACCTATCTACTCTTCTAATGACCCTTCTTTGCTCACAAAATTAAAGAACTTTGTTCTTTAGCTTTGTTAAAATATCAGCGCAATGGACGTCGCCATTACTGGTGTGTGCCTGACCCAATAACGCAGTATTAGGGGCAGGTAAGCCAGACTAATTTTCACTCCTTGATCTTGAACAAACAGAAGCTCTGTTCCGTCTTTTATATTTTTTAACCTCAAAAAAGTTTGTAATTCTATTATAATTGTATTTCTTAATGTTATGTGTAAGTTTAATTTATTAGCTTTATTAAGACTGTTGGAGAAAATATGCCCTTTTATCTATAAAAAAGAAGTTAATTGCAGTGAAAGATGACTGGGGGCTGTCAATTCTTTGAATAATACTTGAAATTTACTTTGGATAATATTTTGACCATATTCATTTCCCTAATACAGAATTTCCTTGTAACAAAAATTTGAATAAAAACAAAACA